>CANDYH010000055.1:0-570302 GCA_947396885.1 Heligmosomoides polygyrus polygyrus | reverse complement strand
GAAATCATTCTCAGCACTGATATACACTATGAATTAACCATTATTCGGAACCATATGACGAACACACACTTTTAAGTAAGAATATTCCATGATTCTGATCCTCAGCACTGTTGTAGTCCACCGAAGGATTTCGTGACTTTTACTATTGCCATTTGGAAAGGGCGAAGTCTATCAACTAATCTCTCCCGCACAAGCGAAAGCACGTAAAATAGAGCAATGTCATTGAAAACTGGAACACCACGGGATGGACGGTGATTACAGGCATGCGCTGGCTGCTGTAAATTCGACCGCGCATCGAAGGCTATCCGCCAGAATCCCAGTTCTTTCCGAAGCAGGAAATTTAGAACGGGATTCGGAACACGACTATTGGCTCAGCATCAAACACAACAATATGCCGAAAGATATACCTGTTGAAATTCCACTTTATCCTCGAAAAGAATATTAAGAACGTATCTGCTTTGTATTTTGCCCAAATGGAACTCTTCTTGACCAGCAATACAGTCTGATGAAATGACATTGCCGCGCAGATGGCTTTCATTGTGGTCTGCTGAGCAACATTTACATATGCATTAGTGCGGAACTTACATTCACTTCCAGCCACGGTAACAGACGTGCGTTAATTACCTGGAAAATAGGCTTTCTGCCTCAGCGAAAAGCTCTGTGTCCAGAATAGAATTGTATTTGTGAAGTGTCGACAGTTTCCCTTTTGTGGCAACTTGTCATTGTGTGATGACTTTGTTCTGGTTGCAGTCAAGAATGAAGCAACTTCTTCAGTTATTTGATAATTAACGTTCATCTACGTTATGACCCTAAACTGCAGAATCTTATTTTGGATCAGTGCCATGGAACAGAGAAAGGTACTCAACCGACAGGAATTGAGAGAAGTGTATAGTAAATCTGCAAGGCTGTACATATTCGAGATGCGGTAACAATGTGAATGTGCGAATTAGGCTTCAAGCCTGTGAGCTGTGCCAAACATATGAACAGAGCTTTCTGTGGAGACATTTCAGGCAAACGGAATGGGACCGATGGGGAAGCCTGAGCTCGTGAAAGTGGGTGAGGTGGCCGAGTCGATCCTTAGTCGGCTCGGAATCGACATGAAGGAAGACAGAAACGTTCGTCGAGCTCCTGTGCCCAGCGCTCTCTATCAGGTATAACCAGATTCTTGTTTATTGTGAGAACAACGAAAGGTGGCAACTTAAGGCTGACGATCTTAACGCCGTTATCGCAGAAGCTAACGCTAACCGAGTCGACCTACAAGGCATTGCGTCAGGTCAGATTCCTGGGTTGGCACCAATTCCTGTGCCCGGATATCCCGGACCACAAGATGTGCCGGTAATCCCAGGAGTAAACACCATACCAGGCCTGAGCAACTTCAACTACTTGGTATTTTATCTTCACATTAGCCATAGGAGTGATTTGAGGCGAGGTTATGTATTTCAGGTTGGACAGCTATTCCCTCAAATGATTCCCCCAGCGAACACCCTTCTTGGCTCCTCGATCAGCCGGATCTTGCCAAAGGATTCAACTAAGAACCTAGCCAAAGACGTCTTTAGGTAATCAGTTCTTCGTTTAATTGAGACTTGTGATGCTGTCGCCATAAAGGCGTCTTTTCAGAGCCGTTCATCCGGCCGCTGAGAACGTGGATGTCGCGAGAATGATGGGCAGATGGTTCCAGGTGATCAACTCGCCGCACGTGATCCGGGAGGCATGTACCGTCCTTCACTGTACGCTGCTACTCCTTCTGTTAGAACGCTACATGCTTAGTGGAGTGAAGGAAACTGTTTTTTAGTCGGAGCTCTTACAAACAACACCTACTCAGCGTCGTTCACGACGCTCAAGTTTTACAGAGAAGGAAATCCCAATGGGTCGCCAAGGTACTGCTTAACGTCATGGGGCTCTTGCTCAGCTAAGACACCGGTTCTAGGTTTGCCCTCGGCTATGGATTTAAATCTGGAGAAACCGGACAGTTCGTCCTGCACAACAGCAACTCGCCGGACGCTGAGCCTTGTTTGAATTTGAAAAATTGTCGTCAAAGTCAGTATTTCAACTGCCACTGGGTTTTTCAGTCTGGGTAATCAAAAAGGGTCCGCTAAACGAGTACAACCAATACGACTATGCCATCATCTCGACGTGGGTAAGATTCCCCGTGTTCGTCATCGCTCGAGATCCCGAGCGTTTCCGCAAGGAGCACATGAGGAACGTACTTCAGTTCCTTGAAGACAACAGTGAGTATCTTCAATAACCTTCTTACCGCGACAAAGTAGTGCAAATGTGTGTGTTACAGACTACATCAATGTGATGACAAAGGCCTTCAACATGATCTCTCCCGTTGACTACGAGGCCTGCCAGTACACCCCGACATTTTCTGGTGCCGGCAAGTAGAAGGACGTCTCATTCGCCCTGCTTTCATCCATCATTTCGAAGTTCCGCACTTCATTCCCAAACCGGGTCATGCTTTCATGAAACACTTACATTCCAGAACTGAGAATTGCAGTGAAGCAGTATTAATAATTGTTATAAAGTTTTTACCTAACATTCCTGTGTTACACGATAAATTCTGAGTCTGACGGTGTTGCCGCGAAAAGATATCTCCAGGAAAATAATCGACCAAAACTCTTCGGTGAGGCTTTAAACAGAAAATAATTTGCTCTAACATTACACATGTTTCCGAAATGGTAAACGATTGGACAGAAAAGTAAGTTGTAATTGTAGAGCTGACCACATGAACGAGTTTACTTTCGTTCCCTTACCTCTGTTAACATTTCTTGACTAGTCATTGAAAAAATGGGAGCGAAAATAATTTCGAAGACTTTTAGATCAGGATTTACGTAAGCGATCGGCGTCTATGCAATCAACTACCGTCAGTTTGATGGGCAATTGTATATATCAAAACTATGAGGACGCTGTGCTCTTCAAGGCGGGCATCTAGGATGAGCGTATTAACCGCTATCCATTATCTGGTTTCCGAGTTTTTGGCCTATTCGCTTTGTTGTTCCTTATCCAGCGACTTTTGGGGCGAATAACGACAAACTAGCTGACCCCTCAGGTTTGCACGTGGTGTGGGATGTGTGTAGAAGACACCTCGCAACTATAAGAGTGACCATACGGAACAATAGAAGGCATTTAAATCCAGAAGGGTTACGAGAAGTATTTTCTTACAGGGCGCAGGTGACATCGTTTTAGAGATGCCTAATTTTATCCCTCCAGAGTCGCTAAACTTGTTCCATACATCTAGGAGACCTAAACGCCGACCCCTGTTTCCTATTCTTTGTGGTCCCTCGACTGCAGTTTGTTCGATTTGATTGGTGATGGCACCCTTTCAGTCATAGGCTGTTGTAAAGCACCATGCATAAGCAGCATCACTGCAGTATAGTATCGAATAAGAGCAAAATGGAAATAGCTTCATTCCAGATGAATAGGGAAATCGACGCCCTACATCTAGTTAAGGTATTCTTGTAAAAAATCTTATCTAAAAGCACTACCCGCCCGATTCTCGCTGATATTGGCAATGTTAAGGCATTGCATTTTCTGTATCAAAAAAGAACCTGATCGGTGCATTTAAACTACACTAAATTAACTTTTCGGGAAAGAGGCGCCGGCTGTCGCGTGCGCTCGTTTTCAGGTTTCTGGCTCGGATTTCTCGGCTGGACCAACCAATTCTTCCGCCGTTCCGGTGTCGGTGAATTAGCACCAGGCCTTTTTGGGAAGGATAAAACACTGACTTCTTCATCGATTGGCCGCCTCTTGTTTAGGCCAAATACGCATGCAAAATGCGTCCACGACATCCAGTTGAAATAGGATGCATGGCGCTTGCCAAGAGGGATCGATTAAGGCCGCCGTTTATGCCTCACCCTTTTTAAATTAACCTTCAGTTATGGTTGCAAAGAATGCAGATTTGTTTTGATTTGTGAGTTTCTAGTGAAGCTTCTATATTATATGTGGAGCCTAATGTTCTACTACCCATTCAGATGTCATAATTCTTCAAATGTGCATTTGGTCTACACAAAGACTTGAAGGGGCTGAACGATAGAAAGTTAGTCATTCCATCTGTCCCGTATAATCTCACGTTTGACTGTCTTCGTTCCTGAAAATGGATCTTGAAGGAGTCACTCAACCAAAGGTCATTCTATTTTGCGGAAGCCTTATGAGTAAAACAAACCATCCGAGTCTTATGAAAGAAGCAAAAGGGTGGTAAATTGACGTATGCCCATCTTCTTACTGACGTGCTCAGAAAACCTCACAGGAGCGTCCTAATGTAATGACTGCCCTATGTTTCGAAAATCAGTATTAAATTGGTTAGAAATGGCTTATAATTCAAAAGTGCACATAATTCCTGATCTACTGTTGAATTTAGGAAAATTTAAAGTCTGTTTTATTTCTATTGTTTGTTATTGTTTGTCATCCGGCCATTTTTGAGGCAAAATTATCCGTTATCCGTCATCCGGATTTCAAAATTTCGTTATCCGCTCATTACTGGTGGGCATCAACCTTTTTGCTTGAGTTTGTAGAGAGCTGAGAGAAAGAATTGGTGGTTCATGACCCTTACGGGTCGCTTGAGGAGTTCATATTTATGCATTCAGCGCTATACTAGACATGACCCTGAAATCGGCTGAGTTACACCGTCGAATCGTTGGGAGACTACAGGACAGTTCGCCAGGTGCAATCAACATATGGTAGCCACCACGGGAAGTTTAAACGAAATCTGGCAAGCATCCCGTTCCACCGCAGGGGTTATGCTGATTCCTCTACGTGGTATGTAGAGAATTGGCTATTCTGAAGCGAAGAAAACATCCGCCAGCCGTGGACCATATTTGAGCCTTACCAGCAAACAACGCTGCCCCGGAGCTTTAGAGCGAACCATCCTGGTATGAACAAGTAATATAGTACACAAACAAGTGTGCGAATAAATTGAATACCTCCTTTCACACAACGATGCATCGAGCGATGTCGGCTTTCCCACGTACTTGTACGATGAGTTGTGTGAGCAAAATGCTGATAAACCAATGAAGTTTTGGACCGGTTAAGCAAAAGGTTCGTTCGTAGGCTCGGACGGAGAGCATTTAGGTGTGTATTCTTTAAGAGCAATTTGTGTGCAACTAATAAATAACCTATATCTTGCTCCAAGAAATACCAAGCGAGCTGATGGTTCCATTTGCCTAACGTGGATAGCTAAGTGCGTAAAATATGAAAACCGAGGCGTTGTGTTATCTTATTAAGACAATGCCTATGGCATCAATTTTAAAAGAATTCTAGGTTTCCTTCCCTATCTGCATCGCAAACATCTTTGCTGCACTTGGGCAATAACTAGAAAGTCCTAAGGTTTCCCTCGCCTGCGCTGTTAAGTAGGTCACTCTTCTGGTGTGCTACCAAAGCGGATTTAAGAATGCAAACTTTTCTGTCAAGAGCTAATTACCTGCTTAAGTTACTGATTCACGTTCATGAGAATTGAGCGCCGATTCGACAACGTCCCACGATCGCGAAAGGAGCTGTAGTTATTAGGTTGGTGCATAAGTTCTCGGACATTTGATCCCTCCTGAATTGAAAGCGCATTTTCCCGCCAAATTTCTCACATGTATCAACGCGTAAATGATCGATCGATAGAGAAAGGGAAGGGCTACAAAACTGTTCCTAACATTTACTTCTGCGTTGTTAACGTCAGCTATTATGGCTAACCAATTCATCCCAACTGAGATGCATATTCGGCACGTCATGTTATTCCTGCATCAATCTGGCTTCAATGCCAACGAATCGTATCGTCGCCTGAATAATGTTTACAACGAGAGTGCTCCTGCTCGAAGTACTGTGTACCAGTGGTTCTCGAAGTTTGCAGTTGGTGAATTCTCCATTGAAGAAAATGAACGAGAAGGGCGCCCGATGACACTGGATTTGGATGGCCTCCGAAGTAGAGTGGAAGCGGATCCATACCAAACCACTCGCGAACTATCAAGCACTCTTGTGTTAGTCACTCAACAGTCGTTCGAGGATTGAAGTCGATTGGCAAGGTGCAAAAATTGGGTCGCTGGGTACCTCACGACTTGACACAACAAGACATGGATCGCAGAGCCGATGTCGCTCTGCTTCTCCTTACCCTCAGACGTACCCTCGGAGGCTGGACAACCTTGTCACCGGGATGTCACTAATTATCACCGGCGTGTACAGTGGGTTGACGCAACTGGAGAGGCAGAGGACGTTCCGAAACCCCACCATCACGTGAAAAAGGTGATGCTATGCATTTGGTGGAGCGTTCTTGGCGTAGAATACCGGGAGGTGCTGGACGAAGGGATAGCAGTGACGGCAGAGGTTTACGTCAACCAACTGAGGAAATTGAGGGCCCACCTTCAAACCACACGAGGAAAGCAAGTGGGTGTATTTTCAACACACAACGCTAGACCGCATATTGCTAGAGCGACGGCGGCTGAGTTGGCGGACTACGGATGGACCGTTCTTCCACATCCACCTTACTCACCAGATCTCGCTCCTTCTGATTATCATTTGTTTTCAAGCCTTCAAGGCGGCCAGCAGTTTAGGAACTGAGAGGATGTCAACGAGGCACTGCTCACATTTTTCCAATCACAACCGGCCACGTTTTGGAGAAAAGGCATCCATGACTTACCAACACGTTGGCGAAAGACAATTGATGTAAAGGGTGGTTACTTCAAATGATTTGATATTATTGTTCGTATGTTGTGATAATAAATATTTCATGCCCAAATGTCCGAGAACTTATGCACCAACCTAATATCTTAAGACGGTTAAGTTGGACCAGTCAAACCCCAGAGTTCCTTTCCATGCCTAGGTCTGTGCTCTCCTCAGCTGACGCATCAGAGCAGAAGAGCAAAAGTTTATGTGGGCGTTCTATGACCACGTGAAATCTCGAAGCGGGCACGAGCCCGCTAAGTATCGCAACGACTTTCTTTACCATATGGCTTAAACAAAAATGTGGCTATATTATAGCTTCACGTTATAGCCTCGAGAACGACGGCAGCACGGTCAGTCTACATCGGCCGTCGGTTGGTTGGTCAGCCTACGCCGACAGTGGCGGTTAGTAAGCCAGATTTGTGCTCGAGTGCACACTAGGAGGATCTGGGTGGGGAAACACCATGTGAGAAGGCTTAGTGGATAGCAGCAAGTCGCGTGCCAGAGGGCTCCAATGGATCCTGCTCGCTCGAGGAGACGAAGAGCGTCATATCGTTCGTTTAGGGCTTTCACGAAGAAGTCCGACCAACGCGTTGGTGGCGTCCTGGTGTTCTCTTGACATCCCGCGGAATACAGTCGGTGACGGTCCTCGTCCAGTGGGTGTCTTCGAAGCGCCTTACGTGGTCGGCCCACCTAATTTTCGACAACTTGGCTCATTCGACAGCCTCCCTTATCTTCGAACGTCGACGAAGCTCAGAACTCTGGAGGCCTTCTTTGCGGGTAGGACAAGGGATTCCTATTTTTTCGGTTTGGTGAAAATTTTAAGACGCTCTCGTTTGTGGCCGGTCAAAAAAAAAAACGGACGACGATGGTGACATTTCATCTTATGAAGCGGTCCATCTAAACAGCACCACAGTACGCAGTATTGCGTACGGTGATCCTCTGGCGGCATCTATAAAAAGCTAACATGTTTATCGCGGCATGACGGCTCCGTTTCCGACCGTAGAGAGCTTTTAGTGTGCACGCAATGCGTTGTAATGATAGGATCCCATTTCGATCGCGCGACGCAATGAACCGATACGGGACTTTTCGTTACATCGTGCCGTGCGTCGCGGCACACTAAACGGTCCCTTAGGCTGGAAGCAGAGTTGGGTTTCATTGGTTCAATAATACCAATGAAACAGGTCTTCCTTCTTTCTGGCGATCTTTCCATTGCGATTTTATTTAGAAAGATTTTGCTGATCGTGCCACATGTTTTTTAGAAAGTACAACAATCCTGCGACACGAAGGAGTCGAACCACAAAGCGCCCAACCTTACCGTGCCGCTTCTCCACCCACTGCGCCACCACCGCTCGCTTGCGCTGCTTCTAGAGTTTTGTGCTCGCGCTCTGTGATTGGAGGCTAGAACGGTCAACTACTCCACTCCCAGATGTTCGAAGCAGGCAAGCAACACATATGCATGTGGAATCAACGATCGATGCCATATACCGTAAGGTACATGTCATCTTAAAGTCCAACTGCGATCCAGTATCCTTCCTTGTCACAAAGTTACTTAACAATTCTTTCGAATACAACATGGCAACGTGGCTAAAAATTTTGTTATTGGGTTGACATCGACTTCTGACATCGCCAAAATCCCTATGAAAAGATCGCCAGAAAGAGAGGAAACCTTTTTTTGTTGGTGCTATTGTACGACTCCAGAGATAGAAATGTGTTTTTTGCCCAAATTTGGCTTCGATCGTTATTTGAGGTGTTCGTGACCTACGCGAAGAGTGTTTTTCAGGATTTCGGTCGATCACGGTGGTTTATTGCATGCAGGTATGGGCGAGCAAGCGAGGTGGCGATGTCCGTTCCTCCACGTGGTGCCTCTGGAAACTGCCCGCTTTTGCGAGCCGAGCTAATCACGGACACTCGAATGAAGGCGACAAGCCCTAGTGACAGGCCGGCCTACGAACAGCCCATGTCACATCATATGGTTGATGGTGCTGTTTCATGAGATAATGCTACGGCGTCCGCGGGAGCCGACGCGCACTCGCAAAGCCCGGCGAGTGTGAAAAGTATGCGAGGGTGCCTGATGCGAGGACGGCATCGGGGGGAAACTGAGCTAGTCCAAAAGTCCCGCAATGTAAGCAAGACCTGCGTGGCAACGCTGAATGTGGGTACGTTGTCGGGCCGCTCCTTTGAGTTGGCAGAGGCACTGGAGCGAAGGAAGATTGACTTGTGTGCGGAGCAGGAGACGAGGTGGTCCTGTAGTAAGTCAAGGGACATAAACCGAGGCTATAAAGCTGTTCTGTGTGGCAGTCCCAGGACCACCAGCGGTGTTGGCATAATCGTCTCCGAACGGTTCGAGACGCGACTGCAAGCGTGGAACGTTTTAATGACCGCTTGAGGAAGGTCGTAATCGCTGCAGAACGGCGGCGGTATCATATTTTCTCTGCATATGCTCCACAGACAGGCTGCTCTGAGCGAGCCAAGGATGAATTTGGAGCCTGCTTGATGAGAAGACAGCAGAAGTGCCTTCACAAGACGTAATCATTGTCGCAGGTGACCTGAACGGACACGTTAGCGCTGTGAAAGATGGGTACGGCTGTCATGGTGGTCTCGGTTTTGGTTCACGTAACGCAGATGGTGAGCGCATCCTTGAGTATGCGGAGTCGTACGACATCACCATCGTGAACATCAGATTCCGAAAACCTGAATCCCACCTTATCTCATTCTACAGCAGGAATTCTAAAATGCAGATCGACTTTGTCCTTGTGCGAAATCGTGACCAAGGGCTTGTTACGGACGCGAAAGTGCCGGACGCGAAGGTCGTTCCGCATAAAACGGTCGCCACACAACACCGCCCACTGATCTGCACTATGAAGATCACACCACCGATGTTTAGGCAGGTCGAACGGAGCGGTCCGTTGAGGATCAAGTGGTGTGAAAAGGAAGCAGCTGTGACTTTGCGCATTCGGTTGCCGACGGCCACGACCATCGACGAGACATGGAAACATGCCACCGACGCGATTTTCAGTGCTGCGCGTTCCGGACTCGGCACTACGAAACCTGGACGGCGTAAGGTTGATAAGCAGACATGGCTGTGGACTAACGAAGTTAAGGAAGAAGTCCGAGTAAAGAAGAGATTATACCACGCATTTCTCGACAATAAGACAGTCGATAAATGGCGTCTGCATCAGGAAGACAAGAAACCCGCTAAGAAGGCGGATAGCCGCTAGTCGTTGCAAGATCCACTCATTACGATGATGTCAACGGGAGGCCTGAGTCGCGAGATGGCGAGCGATTCCTTTATCGACTCGCGAAGGTTCGTCATCGCCAGACTGGTGATGTTGAGAAGTTCTTTGGCATCAATGATGAGATCGCTCATCTACTCATGGACCGCAGGATGGTTTTGAACCGATGGCGCACCTGCTTCGAGGAAGTCTCGACAATAGAGCTCGCTCATCCGAGCATTCCACCTCCTTCTGCTGTACACGGTCCCGTTCAGAAAATCATCGTAGAGGGGGTAGAAGCGGCTCTGAAGAAGATGAAGCCGGGCAAGGCAACGGGCCTCGATGATTAGGCGGCCGACTTATGGAAGTCGAAATCTTGGTACCCAACGAAGTGGCTGGCCATGTTCTTCAACCAGGTTATTGCAGAGAAGAAAGTGCCCGATATTTGGCAGAGAAGCACGACGATTCCAATTTGGAAGAAGGGCAGTCCTGCAGACTGCTCCAATTACCGATCGATTCGTTGCTTTCGCACAGCATGAAGATCTTTGAGCGGATTGCCGACGGGCACATTCGTGATATCGTCCAGCTCTCTACCAATCAGTGCGGCTTTGTAGCTGGTTGTGGCACAGTGGATGCCATACACGCCGTTCGTCTTCTGATAGAAAAACACCGGGAGAAGCAGAAGCCGGTGCATCTTGCCTTCCTGGATTTGGAGAAGGCTTTTGATGGCGTTCCGCGTGAAGTGATATGGTATGCCTTACGAGAACATGGAGTCCCCGAAGAACTCGTAGACTGGGTACGAATACTGTACTCTTGTCCAAAGAGTCGAGTGCAAGCTGCAGCAGGTACGTCGATGGAGTTTCCCATCTCTGTCGGAGTACATCAATTCCTGAGAAGGGCGGGCGAAAATTTCTAATCTATTCTAATTTCAAACGGTTCTATCGTATATGCATTGTGCATAGCGCTCTCTCTTCTCGCTTCACAAAACCTCTTTATTTGCATAAGCTGTTGTCAGTTGTGCACTAAAGCACCTAGAGAGGGTAAGCCTTGCTGTTTTGCACGACATTCAAACCGCTTCCGCTCACTCGATTGATAGGTTCGGTCCTACACGCATTGTGTACGGCGCACTCCAAATGCTCACCGGAACAGATTGGAGCAATTCCCGAGTAGTGCTGCTGGAAATTCTCCAAACGGTGCAAGATAGTTTGAAGGCTTTACATTTTCCATTGAACGAAGACAGAAACCCAGGGGACATGCTTCCGCCCATTTGATTGATAGGCTCGATTCTATATGCATTGTGCACGGCGCACTCTCGGAGCATTCCAGGCATGACAGAACACTGTCAACGCACGCCATGCTTGAGATACTCCGAAAACACTGCACGTCAAAAGCACGTCCTGGAAAAGGTCCCCTAATCGCAAAAGCCTGCTGCAATCAGGCCACCCACTGCGAAAACGCGGTGGTCTGGCAAAGCTTTACGTATAATATATTAGGTTGTCCCATAAATCCCCGCCGTTTTTTTTTCTACGATTCACTGCAGATTTCGTCGGCGGTCTCTTGCATAGCGCTGCACAGCTTTCGAAAGAGAATGATCTGCTCTATCAGACCATGTATTGCATTTCTTTTTTCATCATCTAATTTGTCAATTTTTAGGTCGTTGAAGTGAAAAGTGAAAAAGTGAAAAAGTAGCCATTTGCACACTTGTTCTCTCCGCTTAGGTTTGTAATTTTTTGCGCTCTCCCCTCTACTCTTCTTCGTCGTTATAGATGCCATATCGCGTGATCTCGTTTCGTTCGTTTGAGTTGGCAGTCTGGTCGAGGTGGATGAGGAGCGTTTGCATCACCGCTCTAACGAAAGTAGCAGTCGCCCACTCTTAAGTATGAGGAGTGCATTTGGATGCATTTGGACATCAAAATTTTTTCCTAAGGAGTTGCTTAAAACAAACTATAATATATTAGCAAAGAATCTACTGTTTTGAAACCTGAGCCGCTACCTAGTTCTTTGACTGGATTTGCTAATAACATTACTTCACTGTTTTCACGTAGAAGTGTTCTTATTGAGTTATTGAGCGTCATGCGGCATATTTGTCTCTTCTATTTGAAAGCGCATTTATTTGTTCCAAGTGTTTAACAAAAGCCGAAGTAAAGGAGTCATAATGTGCAGTGCTGCTGCTCCTTGTGAGTTCCTTAAGAATAACATGATTTGTTAATCTTACGAGGAAGGTCAATGAAGTGGTCGTGGAAATTCTGAAAGCGAGCTGCATATAATAATAGGATTGTATAACATAGTCTGGGAAGCACGCAGTGATTTCCAAATTTCCTGCGGATCTCTGAGTAGGTCAAAAATAGCCAAATACTGTAGTGTACTTTAGGGCGGGCTGATAACGCAAAAATAACACCTGGAATATCCTTGTTGTAATCAGAGATCATCCTGCAAACGGTTTGGAGCTCAATCATAGCTAGCACGTGGGAGGTGACCAATTTTGAATGGAGGCGAGAACTCACACTATAGTTGTACTCGAATGACCTATTCAAATAGGTATTCGAATGATTTTCATTTGGATTCGAGTATTCGAATTCAAATGTTCAAAAAAACTAGTTTTTCGAATGTATTCGAATTCGGATGTTCAAAAAATCGCGTTTTTCGAATATATTCGAAATTCGAATGCTCGGGAATTACGGGTATTCGAAACCATTCGAATATTCGAAACGGAGCAGAAACGCACCATATTCGGGTATTCGAAAGCTTCATTCGTATGCTAACCTCGGATTGGTATACCAGTACATGTTGAAATGACGTGGAAGCGTTGTCGCGCAATCAGGGTCTACGAAACCACTAGACAGAAGTCTTTTAAGGAGATGTCGAAGTAGGCAAACAATCTGACATTGGTACCGAGGAGCTGTGACGGTATTTACGGTATAGTTTAACTAACGCACCCATGTAAAGACGAGGCAAATCGTGGTGCTCCTTTCCCTGCCATCCGTTTAAGAATTTAGTTGAATGATGACTTACCTCGGACAGCAAGTTACAAAGCATTGATCTATCATATGCTACGGCGTCTTACTATACAATCTTTCCCCGCTTAGTATGTAACCCCGCGCTATAAATTGTCTAAACTGCAGGAGAACATTTGTATAGAATCGACTGATATACTGGCCTCACCGATACTACTTACAGACGCAACCACTTCAACTGACTCCAAAAGTAGTAAATCTCCGTTCCTCTACCGCTACGACATATATACACATGCTCATGCTCGAGCTCTGTTGCTGTCGCTCCCGTCGCTCTCATCGCCTGTTCATACTCTACACCGGTGACGGGAGCGAATGGGACGACAGATGGAGTGTGGGGGTAAGTAATTACACCATTGCGCAATGCGTACTAGTGTTCGAAGGAAACTATTCCTTTTCTGTCATCCTTCAGATCAAGGCAAGGGATGCTATCATACTTGTTTTGAGTGCCAGATTAAATGTGAGTAGTATGACTGTTAGCTAGTGTTTGTGTTGGCTGATTGGCTGAATGACAAGAAATAGGCGCTATTGTGCACATACGTTCACAACACTACGTCCCTCTCATTCGTTTGCTACCAGCTTTTGAAACTACTGTAACTTGAAACAATAGCACAAATAGTGGGGGGGTCACCTTATAAAAACTGTCACTAACAGGAAAAAAGGGAGAAGACATACTGATAGTAAAGAAGAGGAACAAACAATGCTATAGCACTGATCTGGGCAGGGGAGGGGACTTCAGGGCGTGGGCCCGCTAGGGCGCCCATGTTGAAATTGCCTTCATTCTTGAGTTCCTAATTTTAAACAATACAAAAACAAATAAAACGTGGATCTGTGATCCAAATGAAAAAATGATCAAACTTAGCAATGATTGAAGTTGCAATCATTTCCAGGATTTTCACTGAGCAGGGTATTCCAGGCGTCAGTTTTGCATTATCATCCCCGCTGAAGTGCTAGTTGCAGTTTTCTGCCATTCTTGGCCTACTCAGAGGTCCGCAGGAAATTTGGAAATCACTAGGGTGCTCCCCATTCAACGCCCTGCAATCCTTTATAGGTCGCCTTGAGAATTTCCACGGTGACCTCGTTGACCTTTCTCATTAGATTTAGTGATAACAATCATACTCTATAATAACGGGCTAACCGATTAGCCATGGAACACGTCAAAAAATAGGGGCGGAAACGTTAGGGGCGCGAAAATAGCAGAAAATACCCAGACGCCTTCTGCGTGCCTGGCGATGCCGTAGATGTACCGAACACGTCGGCAACCGTTCCTGGCGATGCCGTGGACGTGCCGAACACGTCGGCAGCCCTGCATGACGAGCCGTAGACGTGCCGAACAGGTCGGCGACCGTGCATGGCGAGCCGTAGACGTGCCGAACACGTCGGCGACCGTGCATGGCGAGCCGTAGACGTGCCGAACACGTCGGCAACCGTGCCTGGTGATGCCGTGGACGTGCCGAACACGTCGGCAACCGTGCCTGGCGATGCCATGGAGGTGTCGAACACATGGGCAACCGTTCCTGGCGATGCCGTGGACGTGCCGAACAGGTCGGCGACCGTGCATTGCGAGCCGAAGACGTGCCGAACAGGTCGGCGACCGTGCATGGCGAGCCGTAGACGTGCCGAACAGGTCGGCGACCGTGCATGGCGAGCCGTAGACGTGCCGAACACGTCGGCGACCGTGCTTGGCGATGCCGTGGACGTGCCGAACACGTCGGCGACCGTGCATGGCGAGCCATAGACGTGCCGAACACGTCGGCGACCGTGCATGGCGGGCCGTAGACGTGCCGAACACGTCGGCGACCGTGCATGGCGAGCCGTAGACATGCCGAACACGTCGGCGACCGTGCATTGCGAGCCGTAGACGTGCCGAACAGGTCGGCGACCGTGCATGGCGAGCCGTAGACGTGCCGAACAGGTCGGCGACCGTGCATGGCGAGCCGTAGACGTGCCGAACACGTCGGCCACCTGCAGGGCGAGCCGTAGACGTGCCGAACACGTCGGCGACCGTGCATTGCGAGCCGTAGACGTGCCGAACACGTCGGCAACCGTGACTGGCGATGCCATGGAGGTGTCGAACACGTCGGCCACCTGCAGGGCGAGCCGTAGACGTGCCGAACACGTCGGCGACCGTGCATTGCGAGCCGTAGACGTGCCGAACACGTCGGCAACCGTGACTGGCGATGCCGTGGACGTGCCGAACACGTCGGCAACCGTGCCTGGCGATGCCATGGAGGTGCCGAACATGTCGGCGACCGTGCATGGCGAGCCGTAGACGTGCCGAACACGTCGGCGACCGTGCATTGCGAGCCGTAGACGTGCCGAACACGTCGGCAACCGTTCCTGGCGATGCCGTGGACGTGCCGAACACGTCGGCGACCGTGCATTGCGAGCCGTAGACGTGCCGAACACGTCGGCGACCGTGCATTGCGAGCCGTAGACGTGCCGAACACGTCGGCGACCGTGCATGGCGAGCCGTAGACGTGCCGAACACGTCGGCAACCGTGCATTGCGAGCCGTAGACGTGCCGAACACGTCGGCGACCGTGCATGGCGAGCCGTAGACGTGCCGAACACGTCGCCAACCGTGCCTGGCGATGCCGTGGACGTGCCGAACACGTCGGCAACCGTGCCTGGCGATGCCATGGAGGTGCCGAACAGGTCGGCGACCGTGCATGGCGAGCCGTAGACGTGCCGAACACGTCGGTGACCGTGCATTGCGAGCCGTAGACGTGCCGAACACGTCGGCGACCGTGCATGGCGAGCCGTAGACGTGCCGAACAGGTCGGCAGCCCTGCATGACGAGCCGTAGACGTGACGAGCACGTCGGCGACCGTGCATGGCGAGCCGTAGACGTGCCGAAGAGGTCGGCGACCGTGCATTGCGAGCCGTAGACGTGCCGAACAGGTCGGCGACCGTGCATGGCGAGCCGTAGACGTGCCGAACACGTCGGCAACCTGCATGACGAGCCGTAGACGTGCCGATCACGTGGGCGACCGTGCATTGCGAGCCGTAGACGTGCCGAACAGGTCGGCGACCGTGCATGGCGAGCCGTAGACGTGCCGACCAGGTCGGCGACCGTGCCTGGCGATGCCACGGAGGTGCCGATCACGTGGGCAACCGTTCCTGGCGATGCCATGGAGGTGCCGAACAGGTCGGCGACCGTGCATGGCGAGCCGTAGACGTGCCGAACAGGTCGGCGACCGTGCATGGCGAGCCATAGACGTGCCGAACACGTCGGCGACCGTGCATGGCGAGCCGTAGACGTGCCGAACACGTCGGCAACCGTTCCTGGCGATGCCGTGGACGTGCCGAACACGTCGGCGACCGTGCATTGCGAGCCGTAGACGTGCCGAACACGTCGGCGACCGTGCATGGCGAGCCGTAGACCTGCCGAACACGTCGGCGACCGTGCATTGCGAGCCGTAGACTGCCGAACAGGTCGGCGACCGTGCATGGCGAGCCGTAGACGTGCCGAACACGTCGGCAACCGTGCCTGGCGATGCCGTGGACGTGCCGAACACGTCGGCAACCGTGCCTGGCGATGCCATGGAGGTGCCGAACAGGTCGGCGACCGTGCATGGCGAGCCGTAGACGTGCCGAACACGTCGGTGACCGTGCATTGCGAGCCGTAGACGTGCCGAACACGTCGGCGACCGTGCATGGCGAGCCGTAGACGTGCCGAACACCTCGGCAGCCCTGCATGACGAGCCGTAGACGTGACGAGCACGTCGGCGACCGTGCATGGCGAGCCGTAGACGTGCCGAACACGTCGGCGACCGTGCATGGCGAGCCGTAGACGTGCCGAACACCTCGGCAGCCCTGCATGACGAGCCGTAGACGTGACGAGCACGTCGGCGACCGTGCATGGCGAGCCGTAGACGTGCCGAAGAGGTCGGCGACCGTGCATTGCGAGCCGTAGACGTGCCGAACAGGTCGGCGACCGTGCATGGCGAGCCGTAGACGTGCCGAACACGTCGGCAACCTGCATGACGAGCCGTAGACGTGCCGATCACGTGGGCGACCGTGCATTGCGAGCCGTAGACGTGCCGAACAGGTCGGCGACCGTGCATGGCGAGCCGTAGACGTGCCGACCAGGTCGGCGACCGTGCCTGGCGATGCCACGGAGGTGCCGATCACGTGGGCAACCGTTCCTGGCGATGCCATGGAGGTGCCGAACAGGTCGGCGACCGTGCATGGCGAGCCGTAGACGTGCCGAACAGGTCGGCGACCGTGCATGGCGAGCCATAGACGTGCCGAACACGTCGGCGACCGTGCATGGCGAGCCGTAGACGTGCCGAACACGTCGGCAACCGTTCCTGGCGATGCCGTGGACGTGCCGAACACGTCGGCGACCGTGCATTGCGAGCCGTAGACGTGCCGAACACGTCGGCGACCGTGCATGGCGAGCCGTAGACCTGCCGAACACGTCGGCGACCGTGCATTGCGAGCCGTAGACGTGCCGAACAGGTCGGCGACCGTGCATGGCGAGCCGTAGACGTGCCGAACACGTCGGCGACCGTGCATGGCGAGCCGTAGACGTGCCGAACACGTCGGCAACCGTGCCTGGCGATGCCATGGAGGTGTCGAACACGTCGGCCACCTGCAGGGCGAGCCGTAGACGTGCCGAACACGTCGGCGACCGTGCATTGCGAGCCGTAGACGTGCCGAAGAGGTCGGCGACCGTGCATTGCGAGCCGTAGACGTGCCGAACAGGTCGGCGACCGTGCATGGCGAGCCGTAGACGTGCCGAACACGTCGGCAACCTGCATGACGAGCCGTAGACGTGCCGATCACGTGGGCGACCGTGCATTGCGAGCCGTAGACGTGCCGAACAGGTCGGCGACCGTGCATGGCGAGCCGTAGACGTGCCGACCAGGTCGGCGACCGTGCCTGGCGATGCCACGGAGGTGCCGATCACGTGGGCAACCGTTCCTGGCGATGCCATGGAGGTGCCGAACAGGTCGGCGACCGTGCATGGCGAGCCGTAGACGTGCCGAACAGGTCGGCGACCGTGCATGGCGAGCCATAGACGTGCCGAACACGTCGGCGACCGTGCATGGCGAGCCGTAGACGTGCCGAACACGTCGGCAACCGTTCCTGGCGATGCCGTGGACGTGCCGAACACGTCGGCGACCGTGCATTGCGAGCCGTAGACGTGCCGAACACGTCGGCGACCGTGCATGGCGAGCCGTAGACCTGCCGAACACGTCGGCGACCGTGCATTGCGAGCCGTAGACGTGCCGAACAGGTCGGCGACCGTGCATGGCGAGCCGTAGACGTGCCGAACACGTCGGCGACCGTGCATGGCGAGCCGTAGACGTGCCGAACACGTCGGCAACCGTGCCTGGCGATGCCATGGAGGTGTCGAACACGTCGGCCACCTGCAGGGCGAGCCGTAGACGTGCCGAACACGTCGGCGACCGTGCATTGCGAGCCGTAGACGTGCCAAACACGTCGGCAACCGTGACTGGCGATGCCGTGGACGTGCCGAACACGTCGGCAACCGTGCCTGGCGATGCCATGGAGGTGCCGAACATGTCGGCGACCGTGCATGGCGATGCCATGGAGGTGTCGAACACGTCGGCGACCGTGCATTGCGAGCCGTAGACGTGCCGAACACGTCGGCGACCGTTCCTGGCGATGCCGTGGACGTGCCGAACACGTCGGCGACCGTGCATTGCGAGCCGTAGACGTGCCGAACACGTCGGCGACCGTGCATGGCGAGCCGTAGACGTGCCGAACACGTCGGCGACCGTGCATGGCGAGCCGTAGACGTGCCGAACACGTCGGCGACCGTGCATGGCGAGCCGTAGACGTGCCGAACACGTCGGCGACCGTGCATTGCGAGCCGTAGACGTGCCGAACACGTCGGCAACCGTTCCTGGCGATGCCGTGGACGTGCCGAACACGTCGGCGACCGTGCATTGCGAGCCGTAGACGTGCCGAACACGTCGGCGACCGTGCATTGCGAGCCGTAGACGTGCCGAAGAGGTCGGCGACCGTGCATTGCGAGCCGTAGACGTGCCGAACAGGTCGGCGACCGTGCATGGCGAGCCGTAGACGTGCCGAACACGTCGGCAACCTGCATGACGAGCCGTAGACGTGCCGATCACGTGGGCGACCGTGCATTGCGAGCCGTAGACGTGCCGAACAGGTCGGCGACCGTGCATGGCGAGCCGTAGACGTGCCGACCAGGTCGGCGACCGTTCCTGGCGATGCCACGGAGGTGCCGATCACGTGGGCAACCGTTCCTGGCGATGCCGTGGACGTGCCGAACACGTCGGCGACCGTGCATTGCGAGCCGCAGACGTGCCGAACAGGTCGGCGACCGTGCATTGCGAGCCGTAGACGTGCCGAACACGTCGGCAACCGTGACTGGCGATGCCATGGAGGTGTCGAACACGTCGGCCACCTGCAGGGCGAGCCGTAGACGTGCCGAACACGTCGGCGACCGTGCATTGCGAGCCGTAGACGTGCCGAACACGTCGGCAACCGTGCCTGGCGATGCCATGGAGGTGCCGAACACGTCGGCGACCGTGCATTGCGAGCCGTAGACGTGCCGAACACGTCGGCAACCGTTCCTGGCGATGCCGTGGACGTGCCGAACACGTCGGCGACCGTGCATTGCGAGCCGTAGACGTGCCGAACACGTCGGCAACCGTGACTGGCGATGCCGTGGACGTGCCGAACACGTCGGCAACCGTGCCTGGCGATGCCATGGAGGTGCCGAACATGTCGGCGACCGTGCATGGCGAGCCGTAGACGTGCCGAACACGTCGGCGACCGTGCATTGCGAGCCGTAGACGTGCCGAACACGTCGGCAACCGTTCCTGGCGATGCCGTGGACGTGCCGAACACGTCGGCGACCGTGCATTGCGAGCCGTAGACGTGCCGAACACGTCGGCGACCGTGCATTGCGAGCCGTAGACGTGCCGAACACGTCGGCAACCGTTCCTGGCGATGCCGTGGACGTGCCGAACACGTCGGCGACCGTGCATTGCGAGCCGTAGACGTGCCGAACACGTCGGCGACCGTGCATGGCGAGCCGTAGACGTGCCGAACACGTCGGCAACCGTGCATTGCGAGCCGTAGACGTGCCGAACACGTCGGCGACCGTGCATGGCGAGCCGTAGACGTGCCGAACACGTCGGCAACCGTGCCTGGCGATGCCGTGGACGTGCCGAACACGTCGGCAACCGTGCCTGGCGATGCCATGGAGGTGCCGAAAAGGTCGGCGACCGTGCATGGCGAGCCGTAGACGTGCCGAAGAGGTCGGCGACCGTGCATTGCGAGCCGTAGACGTGCCGAACAGGTCGGCGACCGTGCATTGCGAGCCGTAGACGTGCCGAACAGGTCGGCAACCGTTCCTGGCGATGCCGTGGACGTGCCGAACACGTCGGCGACCGTGCATTGCGAGCCGTAGACGTGCCGAACACGTCGGCGACCGTGCATGGCGAGCCGTAGACGTGCCGAACACGTCGGCGACCGTGCATGGCGAGCCGTAGACGTGCCGAACACGTCGGCAACCTGCATGACGAGCCGTAGACGTGCCGATCACGTGGGCGACCGTGCATTGCGAGCCGTAGACGTGCCGAACAGGTCGGCGACCGTGCATGGCGAGCCGTAGACGTGCCGACCAGGTCGGCGACCGTGCCTGGCGATGCCACGGAGGTGCCGATCACGTGGGCAACCGTTCCTGGCGATGCCGTGGACGTGCCGAACACGTCGGCGACCGTGCATTGCGAGCCGCAGACGTGCCGAACAGGTCGGCGACCGTGCATGGCGATGCCATGGAGGTGCCGAACACGTGGGCAACCTGCATGGCGAGCCGTAGACGTGACGAACACCTCGGCAGCCCTGCATGACGAGCCGTAGACGTGACGAGCACGTCGGCGACCGTGCATGGCGAGCCGTAGACGTGCCGAACACGTCGGCGACCGTGCATTGCGAGCCGTAGACGTGCCGAACAGGTCGGCGACCGTGCATGGCGAGCCGTAGACCTGCCGAACACGTCGGCGACCGTGCATTGCGAGCCGTAGACGTGCCGAACAGGTCGGCGACCGTGCATGGCGAGCCGTAGACGTGCCGAACACGTCGGCAACCGTGCCTGGCGATGCCATGGAGGTGTCGAACACGTCGGCCACCTGCAGGGCGAGCCGTAGACGTGCCGAACACGTCGGCGACCGTGCATTGCGAGCCGTAGACGTGCCGAACACGTCGGCGACCGTGCATGGCGAGCCGTAGACCTGCCGAGCAGGTCGGCGACCGTGCATTGCGAGCCGTAGACGTGCCGAACAGGTCGGCGACCGTGCATGGCGAGCCGTAGACGTGCCGAACACGTCGGCGACCGTGCATGGCGAGCCGTAGACGTGCCGAACACGTCGGCAACCGTGCCTGGCGATGCCATGGAGGTGTCGAACACGTCGGCCACCTGCAGGGCGAGCCGTAGACGTGCCGAACACGTCGGCGACCGTGCATTGCGAGCCGTAGACGTGCCAAACACGTCGGCAACCGTGACTGGCGATGCCGTGGACGTGCCGAACACGTCGGCAACCGTGCCTGGCGATGCCATGGAGGTGCCGAACATGTCGGCGACCGTGCATGGCGATGCCATGGAGGTGCCGAACACGTGGGCAACCTGCATGGCGAGCCGTAGACGTGCCGAACACGTCGGCAACCGTTCCTGTCGATGCCGTGGACGTGCCGAACACGTCGGCGACCGTGCATTGCGAGCCGTAGACGTGCCGAACACGTCGGCGACCGTGCATGGCGAGCCGTAGACGTGCCGAACACGTCGGCGACCGTGCATTGCGAGCCGTAGACGTGCCGAACACGTCGGCAACCGTTCCTGGCGATGCCGTAGACGTGCCGAACACGTCGGCGACCGTGCATGGCGAGCCGTAGACGTGCCGAACAGGTCGGCGACCGTGCATGGCGAGCCATAGACGTGCCGAACACGTCGGCGACCGTGCATGGCGAGCCGTAGACGTGCCGAACACGTCGGCAACCGTTCCTGGCGATGCCGTGGACGTGCCGAACACGTCGGCGACCGTGCATTGCGAGCCGTAGACGTGCCGAACACGTCGGCGACCGTGCATGGCGAGCCGTAGACCTGCCGAACACGTCGGCGACCGTGCATTGCGAGCCGTAGACGTGCCGAACAGGTCGGCGACCGTGCATGGCGAGCCGTAGACGTGCCGAACACGTCGGCGACCGTGCATGGCGAGCCGTAGACGTGCCGAACACGTCGGCAACCGTGCCTGGCGATGCCATGGAGGTGTCGAACACGTCGGCCACCTGCAGGGCGAGCCGTAGACGTGCCGAACACGTCGGCGACCGTGCATTGCGAGCCGTAGACGTGCCGAACACGTCGGCAACCGTGACTGGCGATGCCGTGGACGTGCCGAACACGTCGGCAACCGTGCCTGGCGATGCCATGGAGGTGCCGAACATGTCGGCGACCGTGCATGGCGATGCCATGGAGGTGCCGAACACGTGGGCAACCGTTCCTGGCGATGCCGTGGACGTGCCGAACACGTCGGCGACCGCGCATTGCGAGCCGCAGACGTGCCGAACAGGTCGGCGACCGTGCATGGCGATGCCATGGAGGTGCCGAACACGTGGGCAACCTGCATGGCGAGCCGTAGACGTGACGAACACCTCGGCAGCCCTGCATGACGAGCCGTAGACGTGACGAGCACGTCGGCGACCGTGCATGGCGAGCCGTAGACGTGCCGAACACGTCGGCGACCGTGCATTGCGAGCCGTAGACGTGCCGAACACGTCGGCAACCGTGACTGGCGATGCCGTGGACGTGCCGAACACGTCGGCAACCGTGCCTGGCGATGCCATGGAGGTGCCGAACATGTCGGCGACCGTGCATGGCGAGCCGTAGACGTGCCGAACACGTCGGCGACCGTGCATTGCGAGCCGTAGACGTGCCGAACACGTCGGCAACCGTTCCTGGCGATGCCGTGGACGTGCCGAACACGTCGGCGACCGTGCATTGCGAGCCGTAGACGTGCCGAACAGGTCGGCGACCGTGCATGGCGAGCCATAGACGTGCCGAACACGTCGGCGACCGTGCATGGCGAGCCGTAGACGTGCCGAACACGTCGGCAACCGTTCCTGGCGATGCCGTGGACGTGCCGAACACGTCGGCGACCGTGCATTGCGAGCCGTAGACGTGCCGAACACGTCGGCGACCGTGCATGGCGAGCCGTAGACGTGCCGAACACGTCGGCGACCGTGCATGGCGAGCCGTAGACGTGCCGAACACGTCGGCGACCGTGCATTGCGAGCCGTAGACGTGCCGAACACGTCGGCAACCGTTCCTGGCGATGCCGTGGACGTGCCGAACACGTCGGCGACCGTGCATTGCGAGCCGTAGACGTGCCGAACACGTCGGCGACCGTGCATTGCGAGCCGTAGACGTGCCGAAGAGGTCGGCGACCGTGCATTGCGAGCCGTAGACGTGCCGAACAGGTCGGCGACCGTGCATGGCGAGCCGTAGACGTGCCGAACACGTCGGCAACCTGCATGACGAGCCGTAGACGTGCCGATCACGTGGGCGACCGTGCATTGCGAGCCGTAGACGTGCCGAACAGGTCGGCGACCGTGCATGGCGAGCCGTAGACGTGCCGACCAGGTCGGCGACCGTGCCTGGCGATGCCACGGAGGTGCCGATCACGTGGGCAACCGTTCCTGGCGATGCCGTGGACGTGCCGAACACGTCGGCGACCGTGCATTGCGAGCCGCAGACGTGCCGAACAGGTCGGCGACCGTGCATGGCGATGCCATGGAGGTGCCGAACACGTGGGCAACCTGCATGGCGAGCCGTAGACGTGACGAACACCTCGGCAGCCCTGCATGACGAGCCGTAGACGTGACGAGCACGTCGGCGACCGTGCATGGCGAGCCGTAGACGTGCCGAACACGTCGGCGACCGTGCATTGCGAGCCGTAGACGTGCCGAACACGTCGGCAACCGTGACTGGCGATGCCATGGAGGTGTCGAACACGTCGGCCACCTGCAGGGCGAGCCGTAGACGTGCCGAACACGTCGGCGACCGTGCATTGCGAGCCGTAGACGTGCCGAACACGTCGGCAACCGTGACTGGCGATGCCGTGGACGTGCCGAACACGTCGGCAACCGTGCCTGGCGATGCCATGGAGGTGCCGAACATGTCGGCGACCGTGCATGGCGAGCCGTAGACGTGCCGAACACGTCGGCGACCGTGCATTGCGAGCCGTAGACGTGCCGAACACGTCGGCAACCGTTCCTGGCGATGCCGTGGACGTGCCGAACACGTCGGCGACCGTGCATTGCGAGCCGTAGACGTGCCGAACACGTCGGCGACCGTGCATGGCGAGCCGTAGACGTGCCGAACACGTCGGCAACCGTGCATTGCGAGCCGTAGACGTGCCGAACACGTCGGCGACCGTGCATGGCGAGCCGTAGACGTGCCGAACACGTCGGCAACCGTGCCTGGCGATGCCGTGGACGTGCCGAACACGTCGGCAACCGTGCCTGGCGATGCCATGGAGGTGCCGAACAGGTCGGCGACCGTGCATGGCGAGCCGTAGACGTGCCGAACACGTCGGTGACCGTGCATTGCGAGCCGTAGACGTGCCGAACACGTCGGCGACCGTGCATGGCGAGCCGTAGACGTGCCGAACACCTCGGCAGCCCTGCATGACGAGCCGTAGACGTGACGAGCACGTCGGCGACCGTGCATGGCGAGCCGTAGACGTGCCGAAGAGGTCGGCGACCGTGCATTGCGAGCCGTAGACGTGCCGAACAGGTCGGCGACCGTGCATGGCGAGCCGTAGACGTGCCGAACACGTCGGCAACCTGCATGACGAGCCGTAGACGTGCCGATCACGTGGGCGACCGTGCATTGCGAGCCGTAGACGTGCCGAACAGGTCGGCGACCGTGCATGGCGAGCCGTAGACGTGCCGACCAGGTCGGCGACCGTGCCTGGCGATGCCACGGAGGTGCCGATCACGTGGGCAACCGTTCCTGGCGATGCCATGGAGGTGCCGAACAGGTCGGCGACCGTGCATGGCGAGCCGTAGACGTGCCGAACAGGTCGGCGACCGTGCATGGCGAGCCATAGACGTGCCGAACACGTCGGCGACCGTGCATGGCGAGCCGTAGACGTGCCGAACACGTCGGCAACCGTTCCTGGCGATGCCGTGGACGTGCCGAACACGTCGGCGACCGTGCATTGCGAGCCGTAGACGTGCCGAACACGTCGGCGACCGTGCATGGCGAGCCGTAGACCTGCCGAACACGTCGGCGACCGTGCATTGCGAGCCGTAGACGTGCCGAACAGGTCGGCGACCGTGCATGGCGAGCCGTAGACGTGCCGAACACGTCGGCGACCGTGCATGGCGAGCCGTAGACGTGCCGAACACGTCGGCAACCGTGCCTGGCGATGCCATGGAGGTGTCGAACACGTCGGCCACCTGCAGGGCGAGCCGTAGACGTGCCGAACACGTCGGCGACCGTGCATTGCGAGCCGTAGACGTGCCGAACACGTCGGCAACCGTGACTGGCGATGCCGTGGACGTGCCGAACACGTCGGCAACCGTGCCTGGCGATGCCATGGAGGTGCCGAACATGTCGGCGACCGTGCATGGCGATGCCATGGAGGTGCCGAACACGTGGGCAACCTGCATGGCGAGCCGTAGACGTGCCGAACACGTCGGCGACCGTGCCTGGCGATGCCGTGGACGTGCCGAACACGTCGGCAACCGTTCCTGGCGATGCCGTGGACGTGCCGAACACGTCGGCGACCGTGCATTGCGAGCCGTAGACGTGCCGAACACGTCGGCGACCGTGCATGGCGAGCCGTAGACGTGCCGAACACGTCGGCGACCGTGCATGGCGAGCCGTAGACGTGCCGAACACGTCGGCAACCTGCATGACGAGCCGTAGACGTGCCGATCACGTGGGCGACCGTGCATTGCGAGCCGTAGACGTGCCGAACAGGTCGGCGACCGTGCATGGCGAGCCGTAGACGTGCCGACCAGGTCGGCGACCGTGCCTGGCGATGCCACGGAGGTGCCGATCACGTGGGCAACCGTTCCTGGCGATGCCGTGGACGTGCCGAACACGTCGGCGACCGTGCATTGCGAGCCGCAGACGTGCCGAACAGGTCGGCGACCGTGCATGGCGATGCCATGGAGGTGCCGAACACGTGGGCAACCTGCATGGCGAGCCGTAGACGTGACGAACACCTCGGCAGCCCTGCATGACGAGCCGTAGACGTGACGAGCACGTCGGCGACCGTGCATGGCGAGCCGTAGACGTGCCGAACACGTCGGCGACCGTGCATTGCGAGCCGTAGACGTGCCGAACAGGTCGGCGACCGTGCATGGCGAGCCGTAGACCTGCCGAACACGTCGGCGACCGTGCATTGCGAGCCGTAGACGTGCCGAACAGGTCGGCGACCGTGCATGGCGAGCCGTAGACGTGCCGAACACGTCGGCAACCGTGCCTGGCGATGCCATGGAGGTGTCGAACACGTCGGCCACCTGCAGGGCGAGCCGTAGACGTGCCGAACACGTCGGCGACCGTGCATTGCGAGCCGTAGACGTGCCGAACACGTTGGCAACCGTGACTGGCGATGCCGTGGACGTGCCGAACACGTCGGCAACCGTGCCTGGCGATGCCATGGAGGTGCCGAACATGTCGGCGACCGTGCATGGCGATGCCATGGAGGTGCCGAACACGTGGGCAACCTGCATGGCGAGCCGTAGACGTGCCGAACACGTCGGCAACCGTTCCTGTCGATGCCGTGGACGTGCCGAACACGTCGGCGACCGTGCATTGCGAGCCGTAGACGTGCCGAACACGTCGGCGACCGTGCATTGCGAGCCGTAGACGTGCCGATCACGTGGGCGACCGTGCATTGCGAGCCGTAGACGTGCCGAACAGGTCGGCGACCGTGCATGGCGAGCCGTAGACGTGCCGACCAGGTCGGCGACCGTGCCTGGCGATGCCACGGAGGTGCCGATCACGTGGGCAACCGTTCCTGGCGATGCCGTGGACGTGCCGAACACGTCGGCGACCGTGCATGGCGATGCCATGGAGGTGCCGAACACGTGGGCAACCTGCATGGCGAGCCGTAGACGTGACGAACACCTCGGCAGCCCTGCATGACGAGCCGTAGACGTGACGAGCACGTCGGCGACCGTGCATGGCGAGCCGTAGACGTGCCGAACACGTCGGCGACCGTGCATTGCGAGCCGTAGACGTGCCGAACAGGTCGGCGACCGTGCATTGCGAGCCGTAGACGTGCCAAACAGGTCGGCAACCGTGACTGGCGATGCCGTGGACGTGCCGAACACGTCGGCAACCGTGCCTGGCGATGCCATGGAGGTGCCGAACAGGTCGGCGACCGTGCATGGCGAGCCGTAGACGTGCCGAACAGGTCGGCGACCGTGCATGGCGAGCCGTAGACGTGCCGAACACGTCGGCGACCGTGCATTGCGAGCCGTAGACGTGCCGAACACGTCGGCAACCGTTCCTGGCGATGCCATGGAGGTGCCGAACAGGTCGGCGACCGTGCATGGCGAGCCGTAGACGTGCCGAACAGGTCGGCGACCGTGCATGGCGAGCCGTAGACGTGCCGAACGGGTCGGCGACCGTGCATGGCGAGCCATAGACGTGCCGAACACGTCGGCGACCGTGCATGGCGAGCCGTAGACGTGCCGAACACGTCGGCAACCGTTCCTGGCGATGCCGTGGACGTGCCGAACACGTCGGCGACCGTGCATTGCGAGCCGTAGACGTGCCGAACACGTCGGCGACCGTGCATGGCGAGCCGTAGACCTGCCGAACACGTCGGCGACCGTGCATTGCGAGCCGTAGACGTGCCGAACAGGTCGGCGACCGTGCATGGCGAGCCGTAGACGTGCCGAACACGTCGGCGACCGTGCATGGCGAGCCGTAGACGTGCCGAACACGTCGGCAACCGTGCCTGGCGATGCCATGGAGGTGTCGAACACGTCGGCCACCTGCAGGGCGAGCCGTAGACGTGCCGAACACGTCGGCAACCGTGACTGGCGATGCCGTGGACGTGCCGAACACGTCGGCAACCGTGCTTGGCGATGCCATGGAGGTGTCGAACACGTCGGCCACCTGCAGGGCGAGCCGTAGACGTGCCGAACACGTCGGCGACCGTGCATTGCGAGCCGTAGACGTGCCGAACACGTCGGCAACCGTTCCTGGCGATGCCGTGGACGTGCCGAACACGTCGGCGACCGTGCATGGCGAGCCGTAGACCTGCCGAACACGTCGGCGACCGTGCATTGCGAGCCGTAGACGTGCCGAACAGGTCGGCGACCGTGCATGGCGAGCCGTAGACCTGCCGAACACGTCGGCGACCGTGCATTGCGAGCCGTAGACGTGCCGAACAGGTCGGCGACCGTGCATGGCGAGCCGTAGACGTGCCGAACACGTCGGCAACCGTGCCTGGCGATGCCATGGAGGTGTCGAACACGTCGGCCACCTGCAGGGCGAGCCGTAGACGTGCCGAACACGTCGGCGACCGTGCATTGCGAGCCGTAGACGTGCCGAACACGTCGGCAACCGTGACTGGCGATGCCGTGGACGTGCCGAACACGTCGGCAACCGTGCCTGGCGATGCCATGGAGGTGTCGAACACGTCGGCCACCTGCAGGGCGAGCCGTAGACGTGCCGAACACGTCGGCGACCGTGCATTGCGAGCCGTAGACGTGCCGAACACGTCGGCAACCGTTCCTGGCGATGCCATGGAGGTGCCGCACAGGTCGGCGACCGTGCATGGCGAGCCGTAGACGTGCCGAACAGGTCGGCGACCGTGCATGGCGAGCCGTAGACGTGCCGAAAGGGTCGGCGACCGTGCATGGCGAGCCATAGACGTGCCGAACACGTCGGCGACCGTGCATGGCGAGCCGTAGACGTGCCGAACGGGTCGGCGACCGTGCATGGCGAGCCATAGACGTGCCGAACACGTCGGCGACCGTGCATGGCGAGCCGTAGACGTGCCGAACACGTCGGCAACCGTTCCTGGCGATGCCGTGGACGTGCCGAACACGTCGGCGACCGTGCATTGCGAGCCGTAGACGTGCCGAACACGTCGGCGACCGTGCATGGCGAGCCGTAGACCTGCCGAACACGTCGGCGACCGTGCATTGCGAGCCGTAGACGTGCCGAACAGGTCGGCGACCGTGCATGGCGAGCCGTAGACCTGCCGAACACGTCGGCGACCGTGCATTGCGAGCCGTAGACGTGCCGAACAGGTCGGCGACCGTGCATGGCGAGCCGTAGACGTGCCGAACACGTCGGCAACCGTGCCTGGCGATGCCATGGAGGTGTCGAACACGTCGGCCACCTGCAGGGCGAGCCGTAGACGTGCCGAACACGTCGGCGACCGTGCATTGCGAGCCGTAGACGTGCCGAACACGTCGGCAACCGTGACTGGCGATGCCGTGGACGTGCCGAACACGTCGGCAACCGTGCCTGGCGATGCCATGGAGGTGCCGAACATGTCGGCGACCGTGCATGGCGATGCCATGGAGGTGCCGAACACGTGGGCAACCTGCATGGCGAGCCGTAGACGTGCCGAACACGTCGGCAACCGTTCCTGTCGATGCCGTGGACGTGCCGAACACGTCGGCGACCGTGCATTGCGAGCCGTAGACGTGCCGAACACGTCGGCGACCGTGCATTGCGAGCCGTAGACGTGCCGAACAGGTCGGCGACCGTGCATGGCGAGCCGTAGACGTGCCGAACACGTCGGCGACCGTGCATGGCGAGCCGTAGACGTGCCGAACACGTCGGCAACCGTGCCTGGCGATGCCATGGAGGTGTCGAACACGTCGGCCACCTGCAGGGCGAGCCGTAGACGTGCCGAACACGTCGGCGACCGTGCATTGCGAGCCGTAGACGTGCCGAACACGTCGGCAACCGTTCCTGTCGATGCCGTGGACGTGCCGAACACGTCGGCGACCGTGCATTGCGAGCCGTAGACGTGCCGAACACGTCGGCGACCGTGCATGGCGAGCCGTAGACGTGCCGAACACGTCGGCGACCGTGCATTGCGAGCCGTAGACGTGCCGAACACGTCGGCAACCGTTCCTGGCGATGCCGTGGACGTGCCGAACACGTCGGCGACCGTGCATTGCGAGCCGTAGACGTGCCGAACACGTCGGCGACCGTGCATGGCGAGCCGTAGACGTGCCGAACACGTCGGCGACCGTGCATTGCGAGCCGTAGACGTGCCGAAGAGGTCGGCGACCGTGCATTGCGAGCCGTAGACGTGCCGAACAGGTCGGCGACCGTGCATGGCGAGCCGTAGACGTGCCGAACACGTCGGCAACCTGCATGACGAGCCGTAGACGTGCCGATCACGTGGGCGACCGTGCATTGCGTGCCGTAGACGTGCCGAACAGGTCGGCGACCGTGCATGGCGAGCCGTAGACGTGCCGACCAGGTCGGCGACCGTGCCTGGCGATGCCACGGAGGTGCCGATCACGTGGGCAACCGTTCCTGGCGATGCCGTGGACGTGCCGAACACGTCGGCGACCGTGCATTGCGAGCCGCAGACGTGCCGAACAGGTCGGCGACCGTGCATGGCGATGCCATGGAGGTGCCGAACACGTGGGCAACCTGCATGGCGAGCCGTAGACGTGACGAACACCTCGGCAGCCCTGCATGACGAGCCGTAGACGTGACGAGCACGTCGGCAACCGTTCCTGTCGATGCCATGGAGGTGCCGAACATGTCGGCGACCGTGCATGGCGATGCCATGGAGGTGCCGAACACGTGGGCAACCTGCATGGCGAGCCGTAGACGTGCCGAACACGTCGGCAACCGTTCCTGTCGATGCCGTGGACGTGCCGAACACGTCGGCGACCGTGCATTGCGAGCCGTAGACGTGCCGAACACGTCGGCAACCGTTCCTGTCGATGCCGTGGACGTGCCGAACACGTCGGCGACCGTGCATTGCGAGCCGTAGACGTGCCGAACACGTCGGCGACCGTGCATTGCGAGCCGTAGACGTGCCGAACAGGTCGGCGACCGTGCATGGCGAGCCGTAGACGTGCCGAACACGTCGGCGACCGTGCATGGCGAGCCGTAGACGTGCCGAACACGTCGGCAACCGTGCCTGGCGATGCCATGGAGGTGTCGAACACGTCGGCCACCTGCAGGGCGAGCCGTAGACGTGCCGAACACGTCGGCGACCGTGCATTGCGAGCCGTAGACGTGCCGAACACGTCGGCAACCGTTCCTGTCGATGCCGTGGACGTGCCGAACACGTCGGCGACCGTGCATTGCGAGCCGTAGACGTGCCGAACACGTCGGCGACCGTGCATGGCGAGCCGTAGACGTGCCGAACACGTCGGCGACCGTGCATTGCGAGCCGTAGACGTGCCGAACACGTCGGCAACCGTTCCTGGCGATGCCGTGGACGTGCCGAACACGTCGGCGACCGTGCATTGCGAGCCGTAGACGTGCCGAACACGTCGGCGACCGTGCATGGCGAGCCGTAGACGTGCCGAACACGTCGGCGACCGTGCATTGCGAGCCGTAGACGTGCCGAAGAGGTCGGCGACCGTGCATTGCGAGCCGTAGACGTGCCGAACAGGTCGGCGACCGTGCATGGCGAGCCGTAGACGTGCCGAACACGTCGGCAACCTGCATGACGAGCCGTAGACGTGCCGATCACGTGGGCGACCGTGCATTGCGTGCCGTAGACGTGCCGAACAGGTCGGCGACCGTGCATGGCGAGCCGTAGACGTGCCGACCAGGTCGGCGACCGTGCCTGGCGATGCCACGGAGGTGCCGATCACGTGGGCAACCGTTCCTGGCGATGCCGTGGACGTGCCGAACACGTCGGCGACCGTGCATTGCGAGCCGCAGACGTGCCGAACAGGTCGGCGACCGTGCATGGCGATGCCATGGAGGTGCCGAACACGTGGGCAACCTGCATGGCGAGCCGTAGACGTGACGAACACCTCGGCAGCCCTGCATGACGAGCCGTAGACGTGACGAGCACGTCGGCAACCGTTCCTGTCGATGCCATGGAGGTGCCGAACATGTCGGCGACCGTGCATGGCGATGCCATGGAGGTGCCGAACACGTGGGCAACCTGCATGGCGAGCCGTAGACGTGCCGAACACGTCGGCAACCGTTCCTGTCGATGCCGTGGACGTGCCGAACACGTCGGCGACCGTGCATTGCGAGCCGTAGACGTGCCGAACACGTCGGCGACCGTGCATGGCGAGCCGTAGACCTGCCGAACACGTCGGCGACCGTGCATTGCGAGCCGTAGACGTGCCGAACACGTCGGCGACCGTGCATTGCGAGCCGTAGACGTGCCGAACAGGTCGGCGACCGTGCATTGCGAGCCGTAGACGTGCCGAACAGGTCGGCAACCGTGACTGGCGATGCCGTGGACGTGCCGAACACGTCGGCAACCGTGCCTGGCGATGCCATGGAGGTGCCGAACAGGTCGGCGACCGTGCATGGCGAGCCGTAGACGTGTCGAACAGGTCGGCGACCGTGCATGGCGAGCCGTAGACGTGCCGAACACGTCGGCGACCGTGCATTGCGAGCCGTAGACGTGCCGAACACGTCGGCAACCGTTCCTGGCGATGCCATGGAGGTGCCGAACAGGTCGGCGACCGTGCATGGCGAGCCGTAGACGTGCCGAACAGGTCGGCGACCGTGCATGGCGAGCCGTAGACGTGCCGAACGGGTCGGCGACCGTGCATGGCGAGCCATAGACGTGCCGAACACGTCGGCGACCGTGCATGGCGAGCCGTAGACGTGCCGAACACGTCGGCAACCGTTCCTGGCGATGCCGTGGACGTGCCGAACACGTCGGCGACCGTGCATTGCGAGCCGTAGACGTGCCGAACACGTCGGCGACCGTGCATGGCGAGCCGTAGACCTGCCGAACACGTCGGCGACCGTGCATTGCGAGCCGTAGACGTGCCGAACAGGTCGGCGACCGTGCATGGCGAGCCGTAGACGTGCCGAACACGTCGGCGACCGTGCATGGCGAGCCGTAGACGTGCCGAACACGTCGGCAACCGTGCCTGGCGATGCCATGGAGGTGTCGAACACGTCGGCCACCTGCAGGGCGAGCCGTAGACGTGCCGAACACGTCGGCGACCGTGCATTGCGAGCCGTAGACGTGCCGAACACGTCGGCAACCGTGACTGGCGATGCCGTGGACGTGCCGAACACGTCGGCAACCGTGCCTGGCGATGCCATGGAGGTGCCGAACACGTGGGCAACCTGCATGGCGAGCCGTAGACGTGCCGAACACGTCGGCAACCGTTCCTGTCGATGCCGTGGACGTGCCGAACACGTCGGCGACCGTGCATTGCGAGCCGTAGACGTGCCGAACACGTCGGCGACCGTGCATGGCGAGCCGTAGACCTGCCGAACACGTCGGCGACCGTGCATTGCGAGCCGTAGACGTGCCGAACAGGTCGGCGACCGTGCATGGCGAGCCGTAGACGTGCCGAACACGTCGGCGACCGTGCATGGCGAGCCGTAGACGTGCCGAACACGTCGGCAACCGTGCCTGGCGATGCCATGGAGGTGTCGAACACGTCGGCCACCTGCAGGGCGAGCCGTAGACGTGCCGAACACGTCGGCGACCGTGCATTGCGAGCCGTAGACGTGCCGAACACGTCGGCAACCGTGACTGGCGATGCCGTGGACGTGCCGAACACGTCGGCAACCGTGCCTGGCGATGCCATGGAGGTGCCGAACATGTCGGCGACCGTGCATGGCGATGCCATGGAGGTGCCGAACACGTGGGCAACCTGCATGGCGAGCCGTAGACGTGCCGAACACGTCGGCAACCGTTCCTGTCGATGCCGTGGACGTGCCGAACACGTCGGCGACCGTGCATTGCGAGCCGTAGACGTGCCGAACACGTCGGCGACCGTGCATGGCGAGCCGTAGACGTGCCGAACACGTCGGCGACCGTGCATTGCGAGCCGTAGACGTGCCGAACACGTCGGCAACCGTTCCTGGCGATGCCGTGGACGTGCCGAACACGTCGGCGACCGTGCATTGCGAGCCGTAGACGTGCCGAACACGTCGGCGACCGTGCATGGCGAGCCGTAGACGTGCCGAACACGTCGGCGACCGTGCATTGCGAGCCGTAGACGTGCCGAAGAGGTCGGCGACCGTGCATTGCGAGCCGTAGACGTGCCGAACAGGTCGGCGACCGTGCATGGCGAGCCGTAGACGTGCCGAACACGTCGGCAACCTGCATGACGAGCCGTAGACGTGCCGAACACGTCGGCAACCGTGCCTGGCGATGCCATGGAGGTGTCGAACACGTCGGCCACCTGCATTGCGAGCCGTAGACGTGCCGAACAGGTCGGCGACCGTGCATGGCGAGCCGTAGACGTGCCGACCAGGTCGGCGACCGTGCCTGGCGATGCCACGGAGGTGCCGATCACGTGGGCAACCGTTCCTGGCGATGCCGTGGACGTGCCGAACACGTCGGCGACCGTGCATTGCGAGCCGCAGACGTGCCGAACAGGTCGGCGACCGTGCATGGCGATGCCATGGAGGTGCCGAACACGTGGGCAACCTGCATGGCGAGCCGTAGACGTGACGAACACCTCGGCAGCCCTGCATGACGAGCCGTAGACGTGACGAGCACGTCGGCGACCGTGCATGGCGAGCCGTAGACGTGCCGAACACGTCGGCGACCGTGCATTGCGAGCCGTAGACGTGCCGAACAGGTCGGCGACCGTGCATTGCGAGCCGTAGACGTGCCGAACAGGTCGGCAACCGTTCCTGTCGATGCCGTGGACGTGCCGAACACGTCGGCGACCGTGCATTGCGAGCCGTAGACGTGCCGAACACGTCGGCGACCGTGCATGGCGAGCCGTAGACCTGCCGAACACGTCGGCAACCGTGACTGGCGATGCCATGGAGGTGTCGAACACGTCGGCCACCTGCAGGGCGAGCCGTAGACGTCCCGAACACGTCGGCGACCGTGCATTGCGAGCCGTAGACGTGCCGAACACGTCGGCAACCGTGACTGGCGATGCCGTGGACGTGCCGAACACGTCGGCAACCGTGCCTGGCGATGCCATGGAGGTGCCGAACATGTCGGCGACCGTGCATGGCGAGCCGTAGACGTGCCGAACACGTCGGCGACCGTGCATTGCGAGCCGTAGACGTGCCGAACACGTCGGCAACCGTTCCTGGCGATGCCGTGGACGTGCCGAACACGTCGGCGACCGTGCATGGCGAGCCGTAGACGTGCCGAACACGTCGGCGACCGTGCATTGCGAGCCGTAGACGTGTCGAACAGGTCGGCGACCGTGCATGGCGAGCCATAGACGTGCCGAACACGTCGGCGACCGTGCATGGCGAGCCGTAGACGTGCCGAACGGGTCGGCGACCGTGCATGGCGAGCCATAGACGTGCCGAACACGTCGGCGACCGTGCATGGCGAGCCGTAGACGTGCCGAACACGTCGGCAACCGTTCCTGGCGATGCCGTGGACGTGCCGAACACGTCGGCGACCGTGCATTGCGAGCCGTAGACGTGCCGAACACGTCGGCGACCGTGCATGGCGAGCCGTAGACCTGCCGAACACGTCGGCGACCGTGCATTGCGAGCCGTAGACGTGCCGAACAGGTCGGCGACCGTGCATGGCGAGCCGTAGACCTGCCGAACACGTCGGCGACCGTGCATTGCGAGCCGTAGACGTGCCGAACAGGTCGGCGACCGTGCATGGCGAGCCGTAGACCTGCCGAACACGTCGGCGACCGTGCATTGCGAGCCGTAGACGTGCCGAACAGGTCGGCAACCGTGACTGGCGATGCCGTGGACGTGCCGAACACGTCGGCAACCGTGCCTGGCGATGCCATGGAGGTGCCGAACAGGTCGGCGACCGTGCATGGCGAGCCGTAGACGTGTCGAACAGGTCGGCGACCGTGCATGGCGAGCCGTAGACGTGCCGAACACGTCGGCGACCGTGCATTGCGAGCCGTAGACGTGCCGAACACGTCGGCAACCGTGACTGGCGATGCCGTGGACGTGCCGAACACGTCGGCAACCGTGCCTGGCGATGCCATGGAGGTGCCGAACATGTCGGCGACCGTGCATGGCGATGCCATGGAGGTGCCGAACACGTGGGCAACCTGCATGGCGAGCCGTAGACGTGCCGAACACGTCGGCAACCGTTCCTGTCGATGCCGTGGACGTGCCGAACACGTCGGCGACCGTGCATTGCGAGCCGTAGACGTGCCGAACACGTCGGCGACCGTGCATTGCGAGCCGTAGACGTGCCGAACAGGTCGGCGACCGTGCATGGCGAGCCGTAGACGTGCCGAACACGTCGGCGACCGTGCATGGCGAGCCGTAGACGTGCCGAACACGTCGGCAACCGTGCCTGGCGATGCCATGGAGGTGTCGAACACGTCGGCCACCTGCAGGGCGAGCCGTAGACGTGCCGAACACGTCGGCGACCGTGCATTGCGAGCCGTAGACGTGCCGAACACGTCGGCAACCGTGACTGGCGATGCCGTGGACGTGCCGAACACGTCGGCAACCGTGCCTGGCGATGCCATGGAGGTGCCGAACATGTCGGCGACCGTGCATGGCGATGCCATGGAGGTGCCGAACACGTGGGCAACCTGCATGGCGAGCCGTAGACGTGCCGAACACGTCGGCAACCGTTCCTGTCGATGCCGTGGACGTGCCGAACACGTCGGCGACCGTGCATTGCGAGCCGTAGACGTGCCGAACACGTCGGCGACCGTGCATGGCGAGCCGTAGACGTGCCGAACACGTCGGCGACCGTGCATTGCGAGCCGTAGACGTGCCGAACACGTCGGCAACCGTTCCTGGCGATGCCGTGGACGTGCCGAACACGTCGGCGACCGTGCATTGCGAGCCGTAGACGTGCCGAACACGTCGGCGACCGTGCATGGCGAGCCGTAGACGTGCCGAACACGTCGGCGACCGTGCATTGCGAGCCGTAGACGTGCCGAAGAGGTCGGCGACCGTGCATTGCGAGCCGTAGACGTGCCGAACAGGTCGGCGACCGTGCATGGCGAGCCGTAGACGTGCCGAACACGTCGGCAACCTGCATGACGAGCCGTAGACGTGCCGATCACGTGGGCGACCGTGCATTGCGTGCCGTAGACGTGCCGAACAGGTCGGCGACCGTGCATGGCGAGCCGTAGACGTGCCGACCAGGTCGGCGACCGTGCCTGGCGATGCCACGGAGGTGCCGATCACGTGGGCAACCGTTCCTGGCGATGCCGTGGACGTGCCGAACACGTCGGCGACCGTGCATTGCGAGCCGCAGACGTGCCGAACAGGTCGGCGACCGTGCATGGCGATGCCATGGAGGTGCCGAACACGTGGGCAACCTGCATGGCGAGCCGTAGACGTGACGAACACCTCGGCAGCCCTGCATGACGAGCCGTAGACGTGACGAGCACGTCGGCAACCGTTCCTGTCGATGCCATGGAGGTGCCGAACATGTCGGCGACCGTGCATGGCGATGCCATGGAGGTGCCGAACACGTGGGCAACCTGCATGGCGAGCCGTAGACGTGCCGAACACGTCGGCAACCGTTCCTGTCGATGCCGTGGACGTGCCGAACACGTCGGCGACCGTGCATTGCGAGCCGTAGACGTGCCGAACACGTCGGCGACCGTGCATGGCGAGCCGTAGACCTGCCGAACACGTCGGCGACCGTGCATTGCGAGCCGTAGACGTGCCGAACACGTCGGCGACCGTGCATTGCGAGCCGTAGACGTGCCGAACAGGTCGGCAACCGTGACTGGCGATGCCGTGGACGTGCCGAACACGTCGGCAACCGTGCCTGGCGATGCCATGGAGGTGCCGAACAGGTCGGCGACCGTGCATGGCGAGCCGTAGACGTGTCGAACAGGTCGGCGACCGTGCATGGCGAGCCGTAGACGTGCCGAACACGTCGGCGACCGTGCATTGCGAGCCGTAGACGTGCCGAACACGTCGGCAACCGTTCCTGGCGATGCCATGGAGGTGCCGAACAGGTCGGCGACCGTGCATGGCGAGCCGTAGACGTGCCGAACAGGTCGGCGACCGTGCATGGCGAGCCGTAGACGTGCCGAACGGGTCGGCGACCGTGCATGGCGAGCCATAGACGTGCCGAACACGTCGGCGACCGTGCATGGCGAGCCGTAGACGTGCCGAACACGTCGGCAACCGTTCCTGGCGATGCCGTGGACGTGCCGAACACGTCGGCGACCGTGCATTGCGAGCCGTAGACGTGCCGAACACGTCGGCGACCGTGCATGGCGAGCCGTAGACCTGCCGAACACGTCGGCGACCGTGCATTGCGAGCCGTAGACGTGCCGAACAGGTCGGCGACCGTGCATGGCGAGCCGTAGACGTGCCGAACACGTCGGCGACCGTGCATGGCGAGCCGTAGACGTGCCGAACACGTCGGCAACCGTGCCTGGCGATGCCATGGAGGTGTCGAACACGTCGGCCACCTGCAGGGCGAGCCGTAGACGTGCCGAACACGTCGGCGACCGTGCATTGCGAGCCGTAGACGTGCCGAACACGTCGGCAACCGTGACTGGCGATGCCGTGGACGTGCCGAACACGTCGGCAACCGTGCCTGGCGATGCCATGGAGGTGCCGAACACGTGGGCAACCTGCATGGCGAGCCGTAGACGTGCCGAACACGTCGGCAACCGTTCCTGTCGATGCCGTGGACGTGCCGAACACGTCGGCGACCGTGCATTGCGAGCCGTAGACGTGCCGAACACGTCGGCGACCGTGCATGGCGAGCCGTAGACCTGCCGAACACGTCGGCGACCGTGCATTGCGAGCCGTAGACGTGCCGAACAGGTCGGCGACCGTGCATGGCGAGCCGTAGACGTGCCGAACACGTCGGCGACCGTGCATGGCGAGCCGTAGACGTGCCGAACACGTCGGCAACCGTGCCTGGCGATGCCATGGAGGTGTCGAACACGTCGGCCACCTGCAGGGCGAGCCGTAGACGTGCCGAACACGTCGGCGACCGTGCATTGCGAGCCGTAGACGTGCCGAACACGTCGGCAACCGTGACTGGCGATGCCGTGGACGTGCCGAACACGTCGGCAACCGTGCCTGGCGATGCCATGGAGGTGCCGAACATGTCGGCGACCGTGCATGGCGATGCCATGGAGGTGCCGAACACGTGGGCAACCTGCATGGCGAGCCGTAGACGTGCCGAACACGTCGGCAACCGTTCCTGTCGATGCCGTGGACGTGCCGAACACGTCGGCGACCGTGCATTGCGAGCCGTAGACGTGCCGAACACGTCGGCGACCGTGCATGGCGAGCCGTAGACGTGCCGAACACGTCGGCGACCGTGCATTGCGAGCCGTAGACGTGCCGAACACGTCGGCAACCGTTCCTGGCGATGCCGTGGACGTGCCGAACACGTCGGCGACCGTGCATTGCGAGCCGTAGACGTGCCGAACACGTCGGCGACCGTGCATGGCGAGCCGTAGACGTGCCGAACACGTCGGCGACCGTGCATTGCGAGCCGTAGACGTGCCGAAGAGGTCGGCGACCGTGCATTGCGAGCCGTAGACGTGCCGAACAGGTCGGCGACCGTGCATGGCGAGCCGTAGACGTGCCGAACACGTCGGCAACCTGCATGACGAGCCGTAGACGTGCCGAACACGTCGGCAACCGTGCCTGGCGATGCCATGGAGGTGTCGAACACGTCGGCCACCTGCATTGCGAGCCGTAGACGTGCCGAACAGGTCGGCGACCGTGCATGGCGAGCCGTAGACGTGCCGACCAGGTCGGCGACCGTGCCTGGCGATGCCACGGAGGTGCCGATCACGTGGGCAACCGTTCCTGGCGATGCCGTGGACGTGCCGAACACGTCGGCGACCGTGCATTGCGAGCCGCAGACGTGCCGAACAGGTCGGCGACCGTGCATGGCGATGCCATGGAGGTGCCGAACACGTGGGCAACCTGCATGGCGAGCCGTAGACGTGACGAACACCTCGGCAGCCCTGCATGACGAGCCGTAGACGTGACGAGCACGTCGGCGACCGTGCATGGCGAGCCGTAGACGTGCCGAACACGTCGGCGACCGTGCATTGCGAGCCGTAGACGTGCCGAACAGGTCGGCGACCGTGCATTGCGAGCCGTAGACGTGCCGAACAGGTCGGCAACCGTTCCTGTCGATGCCGTGGACGTGCCGAACACGTCGGCGACCGTGCATTGCGAGCCGTAGACGTGCCGAACACGTCGGCGACCGTGCATGGCGAGCCGTAGACCTGCCGAACACGTCGGCAACCGTGACTGGCGATGCCATGGAGGTGTCGAACACGTCGGCCACCTGCAGGGCGAGCCGTAGACGTCCCGAACACGTCGGCGACCGTGCATTGCGAGCCGTAGACGTGCCGAACACGTCGGCAACCGTGACTGGCGATGCCGTGGACGTGCCGAACACGTCGGCAACCGTGCCTGGCGATGCCATGGAGGTGCCGAACATGTCGGCGACCGTGCATGGCGAGCCGTAGACGTGCCGAACACGTCGGCGACCGTGCATTGCGAGCCGTAGACGTGCCGAACACGTCGGCAACCGTTCCTGGCGATGCCGTGGACGTGCCGAACACGTCGGCGACCGTGCATTGCGAGCCGTAGACGTGCCGAACACGTCGGCGACCGTGCATGGCGAGCCGTAGACGTGCCGAACACGTCGGCGACCGTGCATTGCGAGCCGTAGACGTGCCGAACACGTCGGCAACCGTTCCTGGCGATGCCGTGGACGTGCCGAACACGTCGGCGACCGTGCATTGCGAGCCGTAGACGTGCCGAACACGTCGGCGACCGTGCATGGCGAGCCGTAGACGTGCCGAACACGTCGGCAACCGTGCATTGCGAGCCGTAGACGTGCCGAACACGTCGGCGACCGTGCATGGCGAGCCGTAGACGTGCCGAACACGTCGGCAACCGTGCCTGGCGATGCCGTGGACGTGCCGAACACGTCGGCAACCGTGCCTGGCGATGCCATGGAGGTGCCGAACAGGTCGGCGACCGTGCATGGCGAGCCGTAGACGTGCCGAACACGTCGGTGACCGTGCATTGCGAGCCGTAGACGTGCCGAACACGTCGGCAACCGTTCCTGGCGATGCCGTGGACGTGCCGAACACGTCGGCGACCGTGCATTGCGAGCCGTAGACGTGCCGAACACGTCGGCGACCGTGCATGGCGAGCCGTAGACGTGCCGAACACGTCGGCGGCCGTGCATTGCGAGCCGTAGACGTGCCGAACACGTCGGCAACCGTTCCTGGCGATGCCGTGGACGTGCCGAACACGTCGGCAACCGTGCCTGGCGATGCCGTGGACGTGCCGAACACGTCGGCAACCGTGCCTGGCGATGCCATGGAGGTGCCGAACAGGTCGGCGACCGTGCATGGCGAGCCGTAGACGTGCCGAACACGTCGGTGACCGTGCATTGCGAGCCGTAGACGTGCCGAACACGTCGGCGACCGTGCATGGCGAGCCGTAGACGTGCCGAACACCTCGGCAGCCCTGCATGACGAGCCGTAGACGTGACGAGCACGTCGGCGACCGTGCATGGCGAGCCGTAGACGTGCCGAAGAGGTCGGCGACCGTGCATTGCGAGCCGTAGACGTGCCGAACAGGTCGGCGACCGTGCATGGCGAGCCGTAGACGTGCCGAACACGTCGGCAACCTGCATGACTAGCCGTAGACGTGCCGATCACGTGGGCGACCGTGCATTGCGAGCCGTAGACGTGCCGAACAGGTCGGCGACCGTGCATGGCGAGCCGTAGACGTGCCGACCAGGTCGGCGACCGTGCCTGGCGATGCCACGGAGGTGCCGATCACGTGGGCAACCGTTCCTGGCGATGCCATGGAGGTGCCGAACAGGTCGGCGACCGTGCATGGCGAGCCGTAGACGTGCCGAACAGGTCGGCGACCGTGCATGGCGAGCCATAGACGTGCCGAACACGTCGGCGACCGTGCATGGCGAGCCGTAGACGTGCCGAACACGTCGGCAACCGTTCCTGGCGATGCCGTGGACGTGCCGAACACGTCGGCGACCGTGCATTGCGAGCCGTAGACGTGCCGAACACGTCGGCGACCGTGCATTGCGAGCCGTAGACGTGCCGAACAGGTCGGCGACCGTGCATGGCGAGCCGTAGACGTGCCGAACACGTCGGCGACCGTGCAGGGCGAGCCGTAGACGTGCCGAACACGTCGGCAACCGTGCCTGGCGATGCCATGGAGGTGTCGAACACGTCGGCCACCTGCAGGGCGAGCCGTAGACGTGCCGAACACGTCGGCGACCGTGACTGGCGATGCCGTGGACGTGCCGAACACGTCGGCAACCGTGCCTGGCGATGCCATGGAGGTGCCGAACATGTCGGCGACCGTGCATGGCGATGCCATGGAGGTGCCGAACACGTGGGCAACCTGCATGGCGAGCCGTAGACGTGCCGAACACGTCGGCAACCGTTCCTGTCGATGCCGTGGACGTGCCGAACACGTCGGCGACCGTGCATTGCGAGCCGTAGACGTGCCGAACACGTCGGCGACCGTGCATGGCGAGCCGTAGACGTGCCGAACACGTCGGCGACCGTGCATTGCGAGCCGTAGACGTGCCGAACACGTCGGCAACCGTTCCTGGCGATGCCGTGGACGTGCCGAACACGTCGGCGACCGTGCATTGCGAGCCGTAGACGTGCCGAACACGTCGGCGACCGTGCATGGCGAGCCGTAGACGTGCCGAACACGTCGGCGACCGTGCATGGCGAGCCGTAGACGTGCCGAACACGTCGGCGACCGTGCATTGCGAGCCGTAGACGTGCCGAACACGTCGGCAACCGTTCCTGGCGATGCCGTGGACGTGCCGAACACGTCGGCGACCGTGCATTGCGAGCCGTAGACGTGCCGAACACGTCGGCGACCGTGCATGGCGAGCCGTAGAAGCCGTAGACGTGCCGAACACGTCGGCAACCGTGCATTGCGAGCCGTAGACGTGCCGAACACGTCGGCGACCGTGCATGGCGAGCCGTAGACGTGCCGAACACGTCGGCAACCGTGCCTGGCGATGCCGTGGACGTGCCGAACACGTCGGCAACCGTGCCTGGCGATGCCATGGAGGTGCCGAACAGGTCGGCGACCGTGCATGGCGAGCCGTAGACGTGCCGAACACGTCGGTGACCGTGCATTGCGAGCCGTAGACGTGCCGAACACGTCGGCGACCGTGCATGGCGAGCCGTAGACGTGCCGAACACCTCGGCAGCCCTGCATGACGAGCCGTAGACGTGACGAGCACGTCGGCGACCGTGCATGGCGAGCCGTAGACGTGCCGAAGAGGTCGGCGACCGTGCATTGCGAGCCGTAGACGTGCCGAACAGGTCGGCGACCGTGCATGGCGAGCCGTAGACGTGCCGAACACGTCGGCAACCTGCATGACGAGCCGTAGACGTGCCGATCACGTGGGCGACCGTGCATTGCGAGCCGTAGACGTGCCGAACAGGTCGGCGACCGTGCATGGCGAGCCGTAGACGTGCCGACCAGGTCGGCGACCGTGCCTGGCGATGCCACGGAGGTGCCGATCACGTGGGCAACCGTTCCTGGCGATGCCATGGAGGTGCCGAACAGGTCGGCGACCGTGCATGGCGAGCCGTAGACGTGCCGAACAGGTCGGCGACCGTGCATGGCGAGCCATAGACGTGCCGAACACGTCGGCGACCGTGCATGGCGAGCCGTAGACGTGCCGAACACGTCGGCAACCGTTCCTGGCGATGCCGTGGACGTGCCGAACACGTCGGCGACCGTGCATTGCGAGCCGTAGACGTGCCGAACACGTCGGCGACCGTGCATGGCGAGCCGTAGACCTGCCGAACACGTCGGCGACCGTGCATTGCGAGCCGTAGACGTGCCGAACAGGTCGGCGACCGTGCATGGCGAGCCGTAGACGTGCCGAACACGTCGGCGACCGTGCAGGGCGAGCCGTAGACGTGCCGAACACGTCGGCAACCGTGCCTGGCGATGCAATGGAGGTGTCGAACACGTCGGCCACCTGCAGGGCGAGCCGTAGACGTGCCGAACACGTCGGCGACCGTGCATTGCGAGTCGTAGACGTGCCGAACACGTCGGCAACCGTGACTGGCGATGCCGTGGACGTGCCGAACACGTCGGCAACCGTGCCTGGCGATGCCATGGAGGTGCCGAACATGTCGGCGACCGTGCATGGCGATGCCATGGAGGTGCCGAACACGTGGGCAACCTGCATGGCGAGCCGTAGACGTGCCGAACACGTCGGCAACCGTTCCTGTCGATGCCGTGGACGTGCCGAACACGTCGGCGACCGTGCATTGCGAGCCGTAGACGTGCCGAACACGTCGGCGACCGTGCATGGCGAGCCGTAGACGTGCCGAACACGTCGGCGACCGTGCATTGCGAGCCGTAGACGTGCCGAACACGTCGGCAACCGTTCCTGGCGATGCCGTGGACGTGCCGAACACGTCGGCGACCGTGCATTGCGAGCCGTAGACGTGCCGAACACGTCGGCGACCGTGCATTGCGAGCCGTAGACGTGCCGAACACGTCGGCGACCGTGCATGGCGAGCCGTAGACGTGCCGACCAGGTCGGCGACCGTGCCTGGCGATGCCACGGAGGTGCCGATCACGTGGGCAACCGTTCCTGGCGATGCCATGGAGGTGCCGAACAGGTCGGCGACCGTGCATGGCGAGCCGTAGACGTGCCGAACACGTCGGCAACCGTTCCTGGCGATGCCGTGGACGTGCCGAACACGTCGGCGACCGTGCATTGCGAGCCGTAGACGTGCCGAACACGTCGGCAACCGTTCCTGGCGATGCCGTGGACGTGCCGAACACGTCGGCGACCGTGCATTGCGAGCCGTAGACGTGCCGAACACGTCGGCAACCGTTCCTGGCGATGCCGTGGACGTGCCGAACACGTCGGCGACCGTGCATGGCGAGCCGTAGACGTGCCGACCAGGTCGGCGACCGTGCCTGGCGATGCCACGGAGGTGCCGATCACGTGGGCAACCGTTCCTGGCGATGCCATGGAGGTGCCGAACAGGTCGGCGACCGTGCATGGCGAGCCGTAGACGTGCCGAACAGGTCGGCGACCGTGCATGGCGAGCCATAGACGTGCCGAACACGTCGGCGACCGTGCATGGCGAGCCGTAGACGTGCCGAACACGTCGGCAACCGTTCCTGGCGATGCCGTGGACGTGCCGAACACGTCGGCGACCGTGCATTGCGAGCCGTAGACGTGCCGAACACGTCGGCGACCGTGCATGGCGAGCCGTAGACCTGCCGAACACGTCGGCGACCGTGCATTGCGAGCCGTAGACGTGCCGAACACGTCGGCGACCGTGCATGGCGAGCCGTAGACGTGCCGAACACGTCGGCAACCGTTCCTGGCGATGCCGTGGACGTGCCGAACACGTCGGCGACCGTGCATTGCGAGCCGTAGACGTGCCGAACACGTCGGCGACCGTGCATTGCGAGCCGTAGACGTGCCGAACAGGTCGGCGACCGTGCATGGCGAGCCGTAGACGTGCCGAACACGTCGGCGACCGTGCAGGGCGAGCCGTAGACGTGCCGAACACGTCGGCAACCGTGCCTGGCGATGCCATGGAGGTGTCGAACACGTCGGCCACCTGCAGGGCGAGCCGTAGACGTGCCGAACACGTCGGCGACCGTGCATTGCGAGCCGTAGACGTGCCGAACACGTCGGCAACCGTGACTGGCGATGCCGTGGACGTGCCGAACACGTCGGCAACCGTGCCTGGCGATGCCATGGAGGTGCCGAACATGTCGGCGACCGTGCATGGCGATGCCATGGAGGTGCCGAACACGTGGGCAACCTGCATGGCGAGCCGTAGACGTGCCGAACACGTCGGCAACCGTTCCTGTCGATGCCGTGGACGTGCCGAACACGTCGGCGACCGTGCATTGCGAGCCGTAGACGTGCCGAACACGTCGGCGACCGTGCATGGCGAGCCGTAGACGTGCCGAACACGTCGGCGACCGTGCATTGCGAGCCGTAGACGTGCCGAACACGTCGGCAACCGTTCCTGGCGATGCCGTGGACGTGCCGAACACGTCGGCGACCGTGCATTGCGAGCCGTAGACGTGCCGAACACGTCGGCGACCGTGCATGGCGAGCCGTAGACGTGCCGAACACGTCGGCGACCGTGCATGGCGAGCCGTAGACGTGCCGAACACGTCGGCGACCGTGCATTGCGAGCCGTAGACGTGCCGAACACGTCGGCAACCGTTCCTGGCGATGCCGTGGACGTGCCGAACACGTCGGCGACCGTGCATTGCGAGCCGTAGACGTGCCGAACACGTCGGCGACCGTGCATGGCGAGCCGTAGACGTGCCGAACACGTCGGCAACCGTGCATTGCGAGCCGTAGACGTGCCGAACACGTCGGCGACCGTGCATGGCGAGCCGTAGACGTGCCGAACACGTCGGCAACCGTGCCTGGCGATGCCGTGGACGTGCCGAACACGTCGGCAACCGTGCCTGGCGATGCCATGGAGGTGCCGAACAGGTCGGCGACCGTGCATGGCGAGCCGTAGACGTGCCGAACACGTCGGTGACCGTGCATTGCGAGCCGTAGACGTGCCGAACACGTCGGCGACCGTGCATGACGAGCCGTAGACGTGCCGAACACCTCGGCAGCCCTGCATGACGAGCCGTAGACGTGACGAGCACGTCGGCGACCGTGCATGGCGAGCCGTAGACGTGCCGAAGAGGTCGGCGACCGTGCATTGCGAGCCGTAGACGTGCCGAACAGGTCGGCGACCGTGCATGGCGAGCCGTAGACGTGCCGAACACGTCGGCAACCTGCATGACGAGCCGTAGACGTGCCGATCACGTGGGCGACCGTGCATTGCGAGCCGTAGACGTGCCGAACAGGTCGGCGACCGTGCATGGCGAGCCGTAGACGTGCCGACCAGGTCGGCGACCGTGCCTGGCGATGCCACGGAGGTGCCGATCACGTGGGCAACCGTTCCTGGCGATGCCATGGAGGTGCCGAACAGGTCGGCGACCGTGCATGGCGAGCCGTAGACGTGCCGAACAGGTCGGCGACCGTGCATGGCGAGCCATAGACGTGCCGAACACGTCGGCGACCGTGCATGGCGAGCCGTAGACGTGCCGAACACGTCGGCAACCGTTCCTGGCGATGCCGTGGACGTGCCGAACACGTCGGCGACCGTGCATTGCGAGCCGTAGACGTGCCGAACACGTCGGCGACCGTGCATGGCGAGCCGTAGACCTGCCGAACACGTCGGCGACCGTGCATTGCGAGCCGTAGACGTGCCGAACAGGTCGGCGACCGTGCATGGCGAGCCGTAGACGTGCCGAACACGTCGGCGACCGTGCAGGGCGAGCCGTAGACGTGCCGAACACGTCGGCAACCGTGCCTGGCGATGCAATGGAGGTGTCGAACACGTCGGCCACCTGCAGGGCGAGCCGTAGACGTGCCGAACACGTCGGCGACCGTGCATTGCGAGTCGTAGACGTGCCGAACACGTCGGCAACCGTGACTGGCGATGCCGTGGACGTGCCGAACACGTCGGCAACCGTGCCTGGCGATGCCATGGAGGTGCCGAACATGTCGGCGACCGTGCATGGCGATGCCATGGAGGTGCCGAACACGTGGGCAACCTGCATGGCGAGCCGTAGACGTGCCGAACACGTCGGCAACCGTTCCTGTCGATGCCGTGGACGTGCCGAACACGTCGGCGACCGTGCATTGCGAGCCGTAGACGTGCCGAACACGTCGGCGACCGTGCATGGCGAGCCGTAGACGTGCCGAACACGTCGGCGACCGTGCATTGCGAGCCGTAGACGTGCCGAACACGTCGGCAACCGTTCCTGGCGATGCCGTGGACGTGCCGAACACGTCGGCGACCGTGCATTGCGAGCCGTAGACGTGCCGAACACGTCGGCGACCGTGCATTGCGAGCCGTAGACGTGCCGAACACGTCGGCGACCGTGCATGGCGAGCCGTAGACGTGCCGACCAGGTCGGCGACCGTGCCTGGCGATGCCACGGAGGTGCCGATCACGTGGGCAACCGTTCCTGGCGATGCCATGGAGGTGCCGAACAGGTCGGCGACCGTGCATGGCGAGCCGTAGACGTGCCGAACACGTCGGCAACCGTTCCTGGCGATGCCGTGGACGTGCCGAACACGTCGGCGACCGTGCATTGCGAGCCGTAGACGTGCCGAACACGTCGGCAACCGTTCCTGGCGATGCCGTGGACGTGCCGAACACGTCGGCGACCGTGCATTGCGAGCCGTAGACGTGCCGAACACGTCGGCAACCGTTCCTGGCGATGCCGTGGACGTGCCGAACACGTCGGCGACCGTGCATGGCGAGCCGTAGACGTGCCGACCAGGTCGGCGACCGTGCCTGGCGATGCCACGGAGGTGCCGATCACGTGGGCAACCGTTCCTGGCGATGCCATGGAGGTGCCGAACAGGTCGGCGACCGTGCATGGCGAGCCGTAGACGTGCCGAACAGGTCGGCGACCGTGCATGGCGAGCCATAGACGTGCCGAACACGTCGGCGACCGTGCATGGCGAGCCGTAGACGTGCCGAACACGTCGGCAACCGTTCCTGGCGATGCCGTGGACGTGCCGAACACGTCGGCGACCGTGCATTGCGAGCCGTAGACGTGCCGAACACGTCGGCGACCGTGCATGGCGAGCCGTAGACCTGCCGAACACGTCGGCGACCGTGCATTGCGAGCCGTAGACGTGCCGAACAGGTCGGCGACCGTGCATGGCGAGCCGTAGACGTGCCGAACACGTCGGCGACCGTGCAGGGCGAGCCGTAGACGTGCCGAACACGTCGGCAACCGTGCCTGGCGATGCCATGGAGGTGTCGAACACGTCGGCCACCTGCAGGGCGAGCCGTAGACGTGCCGAACACGTCGGCGACCGTGCATTGCGAGCCGTAGACGTGCCGAACACGTCGGCAACCGTGACTGGCGATGCCGTGGACGTGCCGAACACGTCGGCAACCGTGCCTGGCGATGCCATGGAGGTGCCGAACATGTCGGCGACCGTGCATGGCGATGCCATGGAGGTGCCGAACACGTGGGCAACCTGCATGGCGAGCCGTAGACGTGCCGAACACGTCGGCAACCGTTCCTGTCGATGCCGTGGACGTGCCGAACACGTCGGCGACCGTGCATTGCGAGCCGTAGACGTGCCGAACACGTCGGCGACCGTGCATGGCGAGCCGTAGACGTGCCGAACACGTCGGCGACCGTGCATTGCGAGCCGTAGACGTGCCGAACACGTCGGCAACCGTTCCTGGCGATGCCGTGGACGTGCCGAACACGTCGGCGACCGTGCATTGCGAGCCGTAGACGTGCCGAACACGTCGGCGACCGTGCATTGCGAGCCGTAGACGTGCCGAACACGTCGGCGACCGTGCATGGCGAGCCGTAGACGTGCCGACCAGGTCGGCGACCGTGCCTGGCGATGCCACGGAGGTGCCGATCACGTGGGCAACCGTTCCTGGCGATGCCATGGAGGTGCCGAACAGGTCGGCGACCGTGCATGGCGAGCCGTAGACGTGCCGAACACGTCGGCAACCGTTCCTGGCGATGCCGTGGACGTGCCGAACACGTCGGCGACCGTGCATTGCGAGCCGTAGGCGTGCCGAACACGTCGGCGACCGTGCATTGCGAGCCGTAGACGTGCCGAACACGTCGGCGACCGTGCATGGCGAGCCGTAGACGTGCCGAACACGTCGGCAACCGTTCCTGGCGATGCCGTGGACGTGCCGAACACGTCGGCGACCGTGCATTGCGAGCCGTAGACGTGCCGAACACGTCGGCAACCGTTCCTGGCGATGCCGTGGACGTGCCGAACACGTCGGCGACCGTGCATTGCGAGCCGTAGACGTGCCGAACACGTCGGCAACCGTTCCTGGCGATGCCGTGGACGTGCCGAACACGTCGGCGACCGTGCATGGCGAGCCGTAGACGTGCCGACCAGGTCGGCGACCGTGCCTGGCGATGCCACGGAGGTGCCGATCACGTGGGCAACCGTTCCTGGCGATGCCATGGAGGTGCCGAACAGGTCGGCGACCGTGCATGGCGAGCCGTAGACGTGCCGAACAGGTCGGCGACCGTGCATGGCGAGCCATAGACGTGCCGAACACGTCGGCGACCGTGCATGGCGAGCCGTAGACGTGCCGAACACGTCGGCAACCGTTCCTGGCGATGCCGTGGACGTGCCGAACACGTCGGCGACCGTGCATTGCGAGCCGTAGACGTGCCGAACACGTCGGCGACCGTGCATGGCGAGCCGTAGACCTGCCGAACACGTCGGCGACCGTGCATTGCGAGCCGTAGACGTGCCGAACAGGTCGGCGACCGTGCATGGCGAGCCGTAGACGTGCCGAACACGTCGGCGACCGTGCAGGGCGAGCCGTAGACGTGCCGAACACGTCGGCAACCGTGCCTGGCGATGCCATGGAGGTGTCGAACACGTCGGCCACCTGCAGGGCGAGCCGTAGACGTGCCGAACACGTCGGCGACCGTGCATTGCGAGCCGTAGACGTGCCGAACACGTCGGCAACCGTGACTGGCGATGCCGTGGACGTGCCGAACACGTCGGCAACCGTGCCTGGCGATGCCATGGAGGTGCCGAACATGTCGGCGACCGTGCATGGCGATGCCATGGAGGTGCCGAACACGTGGGCAACCTGCATGGCGAGCCGTAGACGTGCCGAACACGTCGGCAACCGTTCCTGTCGATGCCGTGGACGTGCCGAACACGTCGGCGACCGTGCATTGCGAGCCGTAGACGTGCCGAACACGTCGGCGACCGTGCATGGCGAGCCGTAGACGTGCCGAACACGTCGGCGACCGTGCATTGCGAGCCGTAGACGTGCCGAACACGTCGGCAACCGTTCCTGGCGATGCCGTGGACGTGCCGAACACGTCGGCGACCGTGCATTGCGAGCCGTAGACGTGCCGAACACGTCGGCGACCGTGCATGGCGAGCCGTAGACGTGCCGAACACGTCGGCAACCGTGCATTGCGAGCCGTAGACGTGCCGAACACGTCGGCGACCGTGCATGGCGAGCCGTAGACGTGCCGAACACGTCGGCAACCGTGCCTGGCGATGCCGTGGACGTGCCGAACACGTCGGCAACCGTGCCTGGCGATGCCATGGAGGTGCCGAACAGGTCGGCGACCGTGCATGGCGAGCCGTAGACGTGCCGAACACGTCGGTGACCGTGCATTGCGAGCCGTAGACGTGCCGAACACGTCGGCGACCGTGCATGGCGAGCCGTAGACGTGCCGAACACCTCGGCAGCCCTGCATGACGAGCCGTAGACGTGACGAGCACGTCGGCGACCGTGCATGGCGAGCCGTAGACGTGCCGAAGAGGTCGGCGACCGTGCATTGCGAGCCGTAGACGTGCCGAACAGGTCGGCGACCGTGCATGGCGAGCCGTAGACGTGCCGAACACGTCGGCAACCTGCATGACGAGCCGTAGACGTGCCGATCACGTGGGCGACCGTGCATTGCGAGCCGTAGACGTGCCGAACAGGTCGGCGACCGTGCATGGCGAGCCGTAGACGTGCCGACCAGGTCGGCGACCGTGCCTGGCGATGCCACGGAGGTGCCGATCACGTGGGCAACCGTTCCTGGCGATGCCATGGAGGTGCCGAACAGGTCGGCGACCGTGCATGGCGAGCCGTAGACGTGCCGAACAGGTCGGCGACCGTGCATGGCGAGCCATAGACGTGCCGAACACGTCGGCGACCGTGCATGGCGAGCCGTAGACGTGCCGAACACGTCGGCAACCGTTCCTGGCGATGCCATGGACGTGCCGAACACGTCGGCGACCGTGCATTGCGAGCCGTAGACGTGCCGAACACGTCGGCGACCGTGCATGGCGAGCCGTAGACCTGCCGAACACGTCGGCGACCGTTCCTGGCGATGCCGTGGACGTGCCGAACACGTCGGCGACCGTGCATTGCGAGCCGTAGACGTGCCGAACACGTCGGCGACCGTGCATGGCGAGCCGTAGACGTGCCGAACACGTCGGCGACCGTGCATTGCGAGCCGTAGACGTGCCGAACACGTCGGCAACCGTTCCTGGCGATGCCGTGGACGTGCCGAACACGTCGGCGACCGTGCATTGCGAGCCGTAGACGTGCCGAACACGTCGGCGACCGTGCATGGCGAGCCGTAGACGTGCCGAACACGTCGGCAACCGTGCCTGGCGATGCCGTGGACGTGCCGAACACGTCGGCAACCGTGCCTGGCGATGCCATGGAGGTGCCGAACAGGTCGGCGACCGTGCATGGCGAGCCGTAGACGTGCCGAACACGTCGGTGACCGTGCATTGCGAGCCGTAGACGTGCCGAACACGTCGGCGACCGTGCATGGCGAGCCGTAGACGTGCCGAACACCTCGGCAGCCCTGCATGACGAGCCGTAGACGTGACGAGCACGTCGGCGACCGTGCATGGCGAGCCGTAGACGTGCCGAAGAGGTCGGCGACCGTGCATTGCGAGCCGTAGACGTGCCGAACAGGTCGGCGACCGTGCATGGCGAGCCGTAGACGTGCCGAACACGTCGGCAACCTGCATGACGAGCCGTAGACGTGCCGATCACGTGGGCGACCGTGCATTGCGAGCCGTAGACGTGCCGAACAGGTCGGCGACCGTGCATGGCGAGCCGTAGACGTGCCGACCAGGTCGGCGACCGTGCCTGGCGATGCCACGGAGGTGCCGATCACGTGGGCAACCGTTCCTGGCGATGCCATGGAGGTGCCGAACAGGTCGGCGACCGTGCATGGCGAGCCGTAGACGTGCCGAACAGGTCGGCGACCGTGCATGGCGAGCCATAGACGTGCCGAACACGTCGGCGACCGTGCATGGCGAGCCGTAGACGTGCCGAACACGTCGGCAACCGTTCCTGGCGATGCCATGGACGTGCCGAACACGTCGGCGACCGTGCATTGCGAGCCGTAGACGTGCCGAACACGTCGGCGACCGTGCATGGCGAGCCGTAGACCTGCCGAACACGTCGGCGACCGTTCCTGGCGATGCCGTGGACGTGCCGAACACGTCGGCGACCGTGCATTGCGAGCCGTAGACGTGCCGAACACGTCGGCGACCGTGCATGGCGAGCCGTAGACGTGCCGAACACGTCGGCGACCGTGCATTGCGAGCCGTAGACGTGCCGAACACGTCGGCAACCGTTCCTGGCGATGCCGTGGACGTGCCGAACACGTCGGCGACCGTGCATTGCGAGCCGTAGACGTGCCGAACACGTCGGCGACCGTGCATGGCGAGCCGTAGACGTGCCGAACACGTCGGCAACCGTGCATTGCGAGCCGTAGACGTGCCGAACACGTCGGCGACCGTGCATGGCGAGCCGTAGACGTGCCGAACACGTCGGCAACCGTGCCTGGCGATGCCGTGGACGTGCCGAACACGTCGGCAACCGTGCCTGGCGATGCCATGGAGGTGCCGAACAGGTCGGCGACCGTGCATGGCGAGCCGTAGACGTGCCGAACACGTCGGTGACCGTGCATTGCGAGCCGTAGACGTGCCGAACACGTCGGCAACCGTTCCTGGCGATGCCGTGGACGTGCCGAACACGTCGGCGACCGTGCATTGCGAGCCGTAGACGTGCCGAACACGTCGGCGACCGTGCATGGCGAGCCGTAGACGTGCCGAACACGTCGGCGGCCGTGCATTGCGAGCCGTAGACGTGCCGAACACGTCGGCAACCGTTCCTGGCGATGCCGTGGACGTGCCGAACACGTCGGCAACCGTGCCTGGCGATGCCGTGGACGTGCCGAACACGTCGGCAACCGTGCCTGGCGATGCCATGGAGGTGCCGAACAGGTCGGCGACCGTGCATGGCGAGCCGTAGACGTGCCGAACACGTCGGTGACCGTGCATTGCGAGCCGTAGACGTGCCGAACACGTCGGCGACCGTGCATGGCGAGCCGTAGACGTGCCGAACACCTCGGCAGCCCTGCATGACGAGCCGTAGACGTGACGAGCACGTCGGCGACCGTGCATGGCGAGCCGTAGACGTGCCGAAGAGGTCGGCGACCGTGCATTGCGAGCCGTAGACGTGCCGAACAGGTCGGCGACCGTGCATGGCGAGCCGTAGACGTGCCGAACACGTCGGCAACCTGCATGACTAGCCGTAGACGTGCCGATCACGTGGGCGACCGTGCATTGCGAGCCGTAGACGTGCCGAACAGGTCGGCGACCGTGCATGGCGAGCCGTAGACGTGCCGACCAGGTCGGCGACCGTGCCTGGCGATGCCACGGAGGTGCCGATCACGTGGGCAACCGTTCCTGGCGATGCCATGGAGGTGCCGAACAGGTCGGCGACCGTGCATGGCGAGCCGTAGACGTGCCGAACAGGTCGGCGACCGTGCATGGCGAGCCATAGACGTGCCGAACACGTCGGCGACCGTGCATGGCGAGCCGTAGACGTGCCGAACACGTCGGCAACCGTTCCTGGCGATGCCATGGACGTGCCGAACACGTCGGCGACCGTGCATTGCGAGCCGTAGACGTGCCGAACACGTCGGCGACCGTGCATTGCGAGCCGTAGACGTGCCGAACAGGTCGGCGACCGTGCATGGCGAGCCGTAGACGTGCCGAACACGTCGGCGACCGTGCAGGGCGAGCCGTAGACGTGCCGAACACGTCGGCAACCGTGCCTGGCGATGCCATGGAGGTGTCGAACACGTCGGCCACCTGCAGGGCGAGCCGTAGACGTGCCGAACACGTCGGCGACCGTGCATTGCGAGCCGTAGACGTGCCGAACACGTCGGCAACCGTGACTGGCGATGCCGTGGACGTGCCGAACACGTCGGCAACCGTGCCTGGCGATGCCATGGAGGTGCCGAACATGTCGGCGACCGTGCATGGCGATGCCATGGAGGTGCCGAACACGTGGGCAACCTGCATGGCGAGCCGTAGACGTGCCGAACACGTCGGCAACCGTTCCTGTCGATGCCGTGGACGTGCCGAACACGTCGGCGACCGTGCATTGCGAGCCGTAGACGTGCCGAACACGTCGGCGACCGTGCATGGCGAGCCGTAGACGTGCCGAACACGTCGGCGACCGTGCATTGCGAGCCGTAGACGTGCCGAACACGTCGGCAACCGTTCCTGGCGATGCCGTGGACGTGCCGAACACGTCGGCGACCGTGCATTGCGAGCCGTAGACGTGCCGAACACGTCGGCGACCGTGCATGGCGAGCCGTAGACGTGCCGAACACGTCGGCGACCGTGCATTGCGAGCCGTAGACGTGCCGAACACGTCGGCAACCGTTCCTGGCGATGCCGTGGACGTGCCGAACACGTCGGCGACCGTGCATTGCGAGCCGTAGACGTGCCGAACACGTCGGCGACCGTGCATGGCGAGCCGTAGACGTGCCGAACACGTCGGCAACCGTGCATTGCGAGCCGTAGACGTGCCGAACACGTCGGCGACCGTGCATGGCGAGCCGTAGACGTGCCGAACACGTCGGCAACCGTGCCTGGCGATGCCGTGGACGTGCCGAACACGTCGGCAACCGTGCCTGGCGATGCCATGGAGGTGCCGAACAGGTCGGCGACCGTGCATGGCGAGCCGTAGACGTGCCGAACACGTCGGTGACCGTGCATTGCGAGCCGTAGACGTGCCGAACACGTCGGCGACCGTGCATGGCGAGCCGTAGACGTGCCGAACACCTCGGCAGCCCTGCATGACGAGCCGTAGACGTGACGAGCACGTCGGCGACCGTGCATGGCGAGCCGTAGACGTGCCGAAGAGGTCGGCGACCGTGCATTGCGAGCCGTAGACGTGCCGAACAGGTCGGCGACCGTGCATGGCGAGCCGTAGACGTGCCGAACACGTCGGCAACCTGCATGACGAGCCGTAGACGTGCCGATCACGTGGGCGACCGTGCATTGCGAGCCGTAGACGTGCCGAACAGGTCGGCGACCGTGCATGGCGAGCCGTAGACGTGCCGACCAGGTCGGCGACCGTGCCTGGCGATGCCACGGAGGTGCCGATCACGTGGGCAACCGTTCCTGGCGATGCCATGGAGGTGCCGAACAGGTCGGCGACCGTGCATGGCGAGCCGTAGACGTGCCGAACAGGTCGGCGACCGTGCATGGCGAGCCATAGACGTGCCGAACACGTCGGCGACCGTGCATGGCGAGCCGTAGACGTGCCGAACACGTCGGCAACCGTTCCTGGCGATGCCGTGGACGTGCCGAACACGTCGGCGACCGTGCATTGCGAGCCGTAGACGTGCCGAACACGTCGGCGACCGTGCATGGCGAGCCGTAGACCTGCCGAACACGTCGGCGACCGTGCATTGCGAGCCATAGACGTGCCGAACAGGTCGGCGACCGTGCATGGCGAGCCGTAGACGTGCCGAACACGTCGGCGACCGTGCAGGGCGAGCCGTAGACGTGCCGAACACGTCGGCAACCGTGCCTGGCGATGCAATGGAGGTGTCGAACACGTCGGCCACCTGCAGGGCGAGCCGTAGACGTGCCGAACACGTCGGCGACCGTGCATTGCGAGTCGTAGACGTGCCGAACACGTCGGCAACCGTGACTGGCGATGCCGTGGACGTGCCGAACACGTCGGCAACCGTGCCTGGCGATGCCATGGAGGTGCCGAACATGTCGGCGACCGTGCATGGCGATGCCATGGAGGTGCCGAACACGTGGGCAACCTGCATGGCGAGCCGTAGACGTGCCGAACACGTCGGCAACCGTTCCTGTCGATGCCGTGGACGTGCCGAACACGTCGGCGACCGTGCATTGCGAGCCGTAGACGTGCCGAACACGTCGGCGACCGTGCATGGCGAGCCGTAGACGTGCCGAACACGTCGGCGACCGTGCATTGCGAGCCGTAGACGTGCCGAACACGTCGGCAACCGTTCCTGGCGATGCCGTGGACGTGCCGAACACGTCGGCGACCGTGCATTGCGAGCCGTAGACGTGCCGAACACGTGGGCGACCGTGCATTGCGAGCCGTAGACGTGCCGAACACGTCGGCGACCGTGCATGGCGAGCCGTAGACGTGCCGACCAGGTCGGCGACCGTGCCTGGCGATGCCACGGAGGTGCCGATCACGTGGGCAACCGTTCCTGGCGATGCCATGGAGGTGCCGAACAGGTCGGCGACCGTGCATGGCGAGCCGTAGACGTGCCGAACACGTCGGCAACCGTTCCTGGCGATGCCGTGGACGTGCCGAACACGTCGGCGACCGTGCATTGCGAGCCGTAGACGTGCCGAACACGTCGGCAACCGTTCCTGGCGATGCCGTGGACGTGCCGAACACGTCGGCGACCGTGCATTGCGAGCCGTAGACGTGCCGAACACGTCGGCAACCGTTCCTGGCGATGCCGTGGACGTGCCGAACACGTCGGCGACCGTGCATGGCGAGCCGTAGACGTGCCGACCAGGTCGGCGACCGTGCCTGGCGATGCCACGGAGGTGCCGATCACGTGGGCAACCGTTCCTGGCGATGCCATGGAGGTGCCGAACAGGTCGGCGACCGTGCATGGCGAGCCGTAGACGTGCCGAACAGGTCGGCGACCGTGCATGGCGAGCCATAGACGTGCCGAACACGTCGGCGACCGTGCATGGCGAGCCGTAGACGTGCCGAACACGTCGGCAACCGTTCCTGGCGATGCCGTGGACGTGCCGAACACGTCGGCGACCGTGCATTGCGAGCCGTAGACGTGCCGAACACGTCGGCGACCGTGCATGGCGAGCCGTAGACCTGCCGAACACGTCGGCGACCGTGCATTGCGAGCCGTAGACGTGCCGAACAGGTCGGCGACCGTGCATGGCGAGCCGTAGACGTGCCGAACACGTCGGCGACCGTGCAGGGCGAGCCGTAGACGTGCCGAACACGTCGGCAACCGTGCCTGGCGATGCCATGGAGGTGTCGAACACGTCGGCCACCTGCAGGGCGAGCCGTAGACGTGCCGAACACGTCGGCGACCGTGCATTGCGAGCCGTAGACGTGCCGAACACGTCGGCAACCGTGACTGGCGATGCCGTGGACGTGCCGAACACGTCGGCAACCGTGCCTGGCGATGCCATGGAGGTGCCGAACATGTCGGCGACCGTGCATGGCGATGCCATGGAGGTGCCGAACACGTGGGCAACCTGCATGGCGAGCCGTAGACGTGCCGAACACGTCGGCAACCGTTCCTGTCGATGCCGTGGACGTGCCGAACACGTCGGCGACCGTGCATTGCGAGCCGTAGACGTGCCGAACACGTCGGCGACCGTGCATGGCGAGCCGTAGACGTGCCGAACACGTCGGCGACCGTGCATTGCGAGCCGTAGACGTGCCGAACACGTCGGCAACCGTTCCTGGCGATGCCGTGGACGTGCCGAACACGTCGGCGACCGTGCATTGCGAGCCGTAGACGTGCCGAACACGTCGGCGACCGTGCATTGCGAGCCGTAGACGTGCCGAACACGTCGGCGACCGTGCATGGCGAGCCGTAGACGTGCCGACCAGGTCGGCGACCGTGCCTGGCGATGCCACGGAGGTGCCGATCACGTGGGCAACCGTTCCTGGCGATGCCATGGAGGTGCCGAACAGGTCGGCGACCGTGCATGGCGAGCCGTAGACGTGCCGAACACGTCGGCAACCGTTCCTGGCGATGCCGTGGACGTGCCGAACACGTCGGCGACCGTGCATTGCGAGCCGTAGACGTGCCGAACACGTCGGCAACCGTTCCTGGCGATGCCGTGGACGTGCCGAACACGTCGGCGACCGTGCATTGCGAGCCGTAGACGTGCCGAACACGTCGGCAACCGTTCCTGGCGATGCCGTGGACGTGCCGAACACGTCGGCGACCGTGCATGGCGAGCCGTAGACGTGCCGACCAGGTCGGCGACCGTGCCTGGCGATGCCACGGAGGTGCCGATCACGTGGGCAACCGTTCCTGGCGATGCCATGGAGGTGCCGAACAGGTCGGCGACCGTGCATGGCGAGCCGTAGACGTGCCGAACAGGTCGGCGACCGTGCATGGCGAGCCATAGACGTGCCGAACACGTCGGCGACCGTGCATGGCGAGCCGTAGACGTGCCGAACACGTCGGCAACCGTTCCTGGCGATGCCGTGGACGTGCCGAACACGTCGGCGACCGTGCATTGCGAGCCGTAGACGTGCCGAACACGTCGGCGACCGTGCATGGCGAGCCGTAGACCTGCCGAACACGTCGGCGACCGTGCATTGCGAGCCGTAGACGTGCCGAACAGGTCGGCGACCGTGCATGGCGAGCCGTAGACGTGCCGAACACGTCGGCGACCGTGCAGGGCGAGCCGTAGACGTGCCGAACACGTCGGCAACCGTGCCTGGCGATGCCATGGAGGTGTCGAACACGTCGGCCACCTGCAGGGCGAGCCGTAGACGTGCCGAACACGTCGGCGACCGTGCATTGCGAGCCGTAGACGTGCCGAACACGTCGGCAACCGTGACTGGCGATGCCGTGGACGTGCCGAACACGTCGGCAACCGTGCCTGGCGATGCCATGGAGGTGCCGAACATGTCGGCGACCGTGCATGGCGATGCCATGGAGGTGCCGAACACGTGGGCAACCTGCATGGCGAGCCGTAGACGTGCCGAACACGTCGGCAACCGTTCCTGTCGATGCCGTGGACGTGCCGAACACGTCGGCGACCGTGCATTGCGAGCCGTAGACGTGCCGAACACGTCGGCGACCGTGCATGGCGAGCCGTAGACGTGCCGAACACGTCGGCGACCGTGCATTGCGAGCCGTAGACGTGCCGAACACGTCGGCAACCGTGACTGGCGATGCCGTGGACGTGCCGAACACGTCGGCAACCGTGCCTGGCGATGCCATGGAGGTGCCGAACATGTCGGCGACCGTGCATGGCGATGCCATGGAGGTGCCGAACACGTGGGCAACCTGCATGGCGAGCCGTAGACGTGCCGAACACGTCGGCAACCGTTCCTGTCGATGCCGTGGACGTGCCGAACACGTCGGCGACCGTGCATTGCGAGCCGTAGACGTGCCGAACACGTCGGCGACCGTGCATGGCGAGCCGTAGACCTGCCGAACACGTCGGCGACCGTGCATTGCGAGCCGTAGACGTGCCGAACAGGTCGGCGACCGTGCATGGCGAGCCGTAGACGTGCCGAACACGTCGGCGACCGTGCAGGGCGAGCCGTAGACGTGCCGAACACGTCGGCAACCGTGCCTGGCGATGCCATGGAGGTGTCGAACACGTCGGCCACCTGCAGGGCGAGCCGTAGACGTGCCGAACACGTCGGCGACCGTGCATTGCGAGCCGTAGACGTGCCGAACACGTCGGCAACCGTGACTGGCGATGCCGTGGACGTGCCGAACACGTCGGCAACCGTGCCTGGCGATGCCATGGAGGTGCCGAACATGTCGGCGACCGTGCATGGCGATGCCATGGAGGTGCCGAACACGTGGGCAACCTGCATGGCGAGCCGTAGACGTGCCGAACACGTCGGCAACCGTTCCTGTCGATGCCGTGGACGTGCCGAACACGTCGGCGACCGTGCATTGCGAGCCGTAGACGTGCCGAACACGTCGGCGACCGTGCATGGCGAGCCGTAGACGTGCCGAACACGTCGGCGACCGTGCATTGCGAGCCGTAGACGTGCCGAACACGTCGGCAACCGTTCCTGGCGATGCCGTGGACGTGCCGAACACGTCGGCGACCGTGCATTGCGAGCCGTAGACGTGCCGAACACGTCGGCGACCGTGCATTGCGAGCCGTAGACGTGCCGAACACGTCGGCGACCGTGCATGGCGAGCCGTAGACGTGCCGACCAGGTCGGCGACCGTGCCTGGCGATGCCACGGAGGTGCCGATCACGTGGGCAACCGTTCCTGGCGATGCCATGGAGGTGCCGAACAGGTCGGCGACCGTGCATGGCGAGCCGTAGACGTGCCGAACACGTCGGCAACCGTTCCTGGCGATGCCGTGGACGTGCCGAACACGTCGGCGACCGTGCATTGCGAGCCGTAGACGTGCCGAACACGTCGGCAACCGTTCCTGGCGATGCCGTGGACGTGCCGAACACGTCGGCGACCGTGCATTGCGAGCCGTAGACGTGCCGAACACGTCGGCAACCGTTCCTGGCGATGCCGTGGACGTGCCGAACACGTCGGCGACCGTGCATGGCGAGCCGTAGACGTGCCGACCAGGTCGGCGACCGTGCCTGGCGATGCCACGGAGGTGCCGATCACGTGGGCAACCGTTCCTGGCGATGCCATGGAGGTGCCGAACAGGTCGGCGACCGTGCATGGCGAGCCGTAGACGTGCCGAACAGGTCGGCGACCGTGCATGGCGAGCCATAGACGTGCCGAACACGTCGGCGACCGTGCATGGCGAGCCGTAGACGTGCCGAACACGTCGGCAACCGTTCCTGGCGATGCCGTGGACGTGCCGAACACGTCGGCGACCGTGCATTGCGAGCCGTAGACGTGCCGAACACGTCGGCGACCGTGCATGGCGAGCCGTAGACCTGCCGAACACGTCGGCGACCGTGCATTGCGAGCCGTAGACGTGCCGAACAGGTCGGCGACCGTGCATGGCGAGCCGTAGACGTGCCGAACACGTCGGCGACCGTGCAGGGCGAGCCGTAGACGTGCCGAACACGTCGGCAACCGTGCCTGGCGATGCCATGGAGGTGTCGAACACGTCGGCCACCTGCAGGGCGAGCCGTAGACGTGCCGAACACGTCGGCGACCGTGCATTGCGAGCCGTAGACGTGCCGAACACGTCGGCAACCGTGACTGGCGATGCCGTGGACGTGCCGAACACGTCGGCAACCGTGCCTGGCGATGCCATGGAGGTGCCGAACATGTCGGCGACCGTGCATGGCGATGCCATGGAGGTGCCGAACACGTGGGCAACCTGCATGGCGAGCCGTAGACGTGCCGAACACGTCGGCAACCGTTCCTGTCGATGCCGTGGACGTGCCGAACACGTCGGCGACCGTGCATTGCGAGCCGTAGACGTGCCGAACACGTCGGCGACCGTGCATGGCGAGCCGTAGACGTGCCGAACACGTCGGCGACCGTGCATTGCGAGCCGTAGACGTGCCGAACACGTCGGCAACCGTTCCTGGCGATGCCGTGGACGTGCCGAACACGTCGGCGACCGTGCATTGCGAGCCGTAGACGTGCCGAACACGTCGGCGACCGTGCATGGCGAGCCGTAGACGTGCCGAACACGTCGGCAACCGTGCATTGCGAGCCGTAGACGTGCCGAACACGTCGGCGACCGTGCATGGCGAGCCGTAGACGTGCCGAACACGTCGGCAACCGTGCCTGGCGATGCCGTGGACGTGCCGAACACGTCGGCAACCGTGCCTGGCGATGCCATGGAGGTGCCGAACAGGTCGGCGACCGTGCATGGCGAGCCGTAGACGTGCCGAACACGTCGGTGACCGTGCATTGCGAGCCGTAGACGTGCCGAACACGTCGGCGACCGTGCATGGCGAGCCGTAGACGTGCCGAACACCTCGGCAGCCCTGCATGACGAGCCGTAGACGTGACGAGCACGTCGGCGACCGTGCATGGCGAGCCGTAGACGTGCCGAAGAGGTCGGCGACCGTGCATTGCGAGCCGTAGACGTGCCGAACAGGTCGGCGACCGTGCATGGCGAGCCGTAGACGTGCCGAACACGTCGGCAACCTGCATGACGAGCCGTAGACGTGCCGATCACGTGGGCGACCGTGCATTGCGAGCCGTAGACGTGCCGAACAGGTCGGCGACCGTGCATGGCGAGCCGTAGACGTGCCGACCAGGTCGGCGACCGTGCCTGGCGATGCCACGGAGGTGCCGATCACGTGGGCAACCGTTCCTGGCGATGCCATGGAGGTGCCGAACAGGTCGGCGACCGTGCATGGCGAGCCGTAGACGTGCCGAACAGGTCGGCGACCGTGCATGGCGAGCCATAGACGTGCCGAACACGTCGGCGACCGTGCATGGCGAGCCGTAGACGTGCCGAACACGTCGGCAACCGTTCCTGGCGATGCCATGGACGTGCCGAACACGTCGGCGACCGTGCATTGCGAGCCGTAGACGTGCCGAACACGTCGGCGACCGTGCATGGCGAGCCGTAGACCTGCCGAACACGTCGGCGACCGTGCATTGCGAGCCGTAGACGTGCCGAACAGGTCGGCGACCGTGCATGGCGAGCCGTAGACGTGCCGAACACGTCGGCGACCGTGCATTGCGAGCCGTAGACGTGCCGAACACGTCGGCGACCGTGCATTGCGAGCCGTAGACGTGCCGAACAGGTCGGCGACCGTGCATGGCGAGCCGTAGACGTGCCGAACACGTCGGCAACCGTGCCTGGCGATGCCATGGAGGTGTCGAACACGTCGGCCACCTGCAGGGCGAGCCGTAGACGTGCCGAACACGTCGGCGACCGTGCATTGCGAGCCGTAGACGTGCCGAACACGTCGGCAACCGTGACTGGCGATGCCGTGGACGTGCCGAACACGTCGGCAACCGTGCCTGGCGATGCCATGGAGGTGCCGAACATGTCGGCGACCGTGCATGGCGATGCCATGGAGGTGCCGAACACGTGGGCAACCTGCATGGCGAGCCGTAGACGTGCCGAACACGTCGGCAACCGTTCCTGTCGATGCCGTGGACGTGCCGAACACGTCGGCGACCGTGCATTGCGAGCCGTAGACGTGCCGAACACGTCGGCGACCGTGCATGGCGAGCCGTAGACGTGCCGAACACGTCGGCGACCGTGCATTGCGAGCCGTAGACGTGCCGAACACGTCGGCAACCGTTCCTGGCGATGCCGTGGACGTGCCGAACACGTCGGCGACCGTGCATTGCGAGCCGTAGACGTGCCGAACACGTCGGCGACCGTGCATTGCGAGCCGTAGACGTGCCGAACAGGTCGGCGACCGTGCATGGCGAGCCGTAGACGTGCCGACCAGGTCGGCGACCGTGCCCGGCGATGCCACGGAGGTGCCGATCACGTGGGCAACCGTTCCTGGCGATGCCATGGAGGTGCCGAACAGGTCGGCGACCGTGCATGGCGAGCCGTAGACGTGCCGAACAGGTCGGCGACCGTGCATGGCGAGCCATAGACGTGCCGAACACGTCGGCGACCGTGCATGGCGAGCCGTAGACGTGCCGAACACGTCGGCAACCGTTCCTGGCGATGCCGTGGACGTGCCGAACACGTCGGCGACCGCGCATTGCGAGCCGTAGACGTGCCGAACACGTCGGCGACCGTGCATGGCGAGCCGTAGACCTGCCGAACACGTCGGCGACCGTGCATTGCGAGCCGTAGACGTGCCGAACAGGTCGGCGACCGTGCATGGCGAGCCGTAGACGTGCCGAACACGTCGGCGACCGTGCAGGGCGAGCCGTAGACGTGCCGAACACGTCGGCAACCGTGCCTGGCGATGCCATGGAGGTGTCGAACACGTCGGCCACCTGCAGGGCGAGCCGTAGACGTGCCGAACACGTCGGCGACCGTGCATTGCGAGCCGTAGACGTGCCGAACACGTCGGCAACCGTGACTGGCGATGCCGTGGACGTGCCGAACACGTCGGCAACCGTGCCTAGCGATGCCATGGAGGTGCCGAACATGTCGGCGACCGTGCATGGCGATGCCATGGAGGTGCCGAACACGTGGGCAACCTGCATGGCGAGCCGTAGACGTGCCGAACACGTCGGCAACCGTTCCTGTCGATGCCGTGGACGTGCCGAACACGTCGGCGACCGTGCATTGCGAGCCGTAGACGTGCCGAACACGTCGGCGACCGTGCATTGCGAGCCGTAGACGTGCCGAACACGTCGGCAACCGTTCCTGGCGATGCCGTGGACGTGCCGAACACGTCGGCGACCGTGCATTGCGAGCCGTAGACGTGCCGAACACGTCGGCGACCGTGCATGGCGAGCCGTAGACGTGCCGAACACGTCGGCGACCGTGCATTGCGAGCCGTAGACGTGCCGAAGAGGTCGGCGACCGTGCATTGCGAGCCGTAGACGTGCCGAACAGGTCGGCGACCGTGCATGGCGAGCCGTAGACGTGCCGAACACGTCGGCAACCTGCATGACGAGCCGTAGACGTGCCGATCACGTGGGCGACCGTGCATTGCGAGCCGTAGACGTGCCGAACAGGTCGGCGACCGTGCATGGCGAGCCGTAGACGTGCCGACCAGGTCGGCGACCGTGCCTGGCGATGCCACGGAGGTGCCGATCACGTGGGCAACCGTTCCTGGCGATGCCGTGGACGTGCCGAACACGTCGGCGACCGTGCATTGCGAGCCGCAGACGTGCCGAACAGGTCGGCGACCGTGCATGGCGATGCCATGGAGGTGCCGAACACGTGGGCAACCTGCATGGCGAGCCGTAGACGTGCCGAACACGTCGGCGACCGTGCATTGCGAGCCGTAGACGTGCCGAACACGTCGGCGACCGTGCATTGCGAGCCGTAGACGTGCCGATCACGTGGGCGACCGTGCATTGCGAGCCGTAGACGTGCCGAACAGGTCGGCGACCGTGCATGGCGAGCCGTAGACGTGCCGACCAGGTCGGCGACCGTGCCTGGCGATGCCACGGAGGTGCCGATCACGTGGGCAACCGTTCCTGGCGATGCCGTGGACGTGCCGAACACGTCGGCGACCGTGCATTGCGAGCCGTAGACGTGCCGAAGAGGTCGGCGACCGTGCATGGCGAGCCGTAGACGTGCCGAACAGGTCGGCGACCGTGCATGGCGAGCCGTAGACGTGCCGAACACGTCGGCAACCTGCATGACGAGCCGTAGACGTGCCGATCACGTGGGCGACCGTGCATTGCGAGCCGTAGACGTGCCGAACAGGTCGGCGACCGTGCATGGCGAGCCGTAGACGTGCCGACCAGGTCGGCGACCATGCCTGGCGATGCCACGGAGGTGCCGATCACGTGGGCAACCGTTCCTGGCGATGCCGTGGACGTGCCGAACACGTCGGCGACCGTGCATTGCGAGCCGCAGACGTGCCGAACAGGTCGGCGACCGTGCATGGCGATGCCATGGAGGTGCCGAACACGTGGGCAACCTGCATGGCGAGCCGTAGACGTGACGAACACCTCGGCAGCCCTGCATGACGAGCCGTAGACGTGACGAGCACGTCGGCGACCGTGCATGGCGAGCCGTAGACGTGCCGAACACGTCGGCGACCGTGCATTGCGAGCCGTGGACGTGCCGAACACGTCGGCGACCGTGCATGGCGAGCCGTAGACGTGCCGAACACGTCGGCAACCTGCATGACGAGCCGTAGACGTGCCGATCACGTGGGCGACCGTGCATTGCGAGCCGTAGACGTGCCGAACAGGTCGGCGACCGTGCATGGCGAGCCGTAGACGTGCCGACCAGGTCGGCGACCATGCCTGGCGATGCCACGGAGGTGCCGATCACGTGGGCAACCGTTCCTGGCGATGCCGTGGACGTGCCGAACACGTCGGCGACCGTGCATTGCGAGCCGCAGACGTGCCGAACAGGTCGGCGACCGTGCATGGCGATGCCATGGAGGTGCCGAACACGTGGGCAACCTGCATGGCGAGCCGTAGACGTGACGAACACCTCGGCAGCCCTGCATGACGAGCCGTAGACGTGACGAGCACGTCGGCGACCGTGCATGGCGAGCCGTAGACGTGCCGAACACGTCGGCGACCGTGCATTGCGAGCCGTAGACGTGCCGAACAGGTCGGCGACCGTGCATGGCGAGCCGTAGACCTGCCGAACACGTCGGCGACCGTGCATTGCGAGCCGTAGACGTGCCGAACAGGTCGGCGACCGTGCCTGGCGATGCCATGGAGGTGTCGAACACGTCGGCCACCTGCAGGGCGAGCCGTAGACGTGCCGAACACGTCGGCGACCGTGCATTGCGAGCCGTAGACGTGCCGAACACGTCGGCAACCGTGACTGGCGATGCCGTGGACGTGCCGAACACGTCGGCAACCGTGCCTGGCGATGCCATGGAGGTGCCGAACATGTCGGCGACCGTGCATGGCGATGCCATGGAGGTGCCGAACACGTGGGCAACCTGCATGGCGAGCCGTAGACGTGCCGAACACGTCGGCAACCGTTCCTGTCGATGCCGTGGACGTGCCGAACACGTCGGCGACCGTGCATTGCGAGCCGTAGACGTGCCGAACACGTCGGCGACCGTGCATTGCGAGCCGTAGACGTGCCGATCACGTGGGCGACCGTGCATTGCGAGCCGTAGACGTGCCGAACACGTCGGCGACCGTGCATGGCGAGCCGTAGACGTGCCGAACACGTCGGCGACCGTGCATTGCGAGCCGTAGACGTGCCGAACACGTCGGCAACCGTTCCTGGCGATGCCGTGGACGTGCCGAACACGTCGGCGACCGTGCATTGCGAGCCGTAGACGTGCCGAACACGTCGGCAACCGTTCCTGGCGATGCCGTGGACGTGCCGAACACGTCGGCGACCGTGCATTGCGAGCCGTAGACGTGCCGAACACGTCGGCGACCGTGCATGGCGAGCCGTAGACGTGCCGAACACGTCGGCGACCGTGCATTGCGAGCCGTAGACGTGCCGAAGAGGTCGGCGACCGTGCATTGCGAGCCGTAGACGTGCCGAACAGGTCGGCGACCGTGCATGGCGAGCCGTAGACGTGCCGAACACGTCGGCAACCTGCATGACGAGCCGTAGACGTGCCGATCACGTGGGCGACCGTGCATTGCGAGCCGTAGACGTGCCGAACAGGTCGGCGACCGTGCATGGCGAGCCGTAGACGTGCCGACCAGGTCGGCGACCGTGCCTGGCGATGCCACGGAGGTGCCGATCACGTGGGCAACCGTTCCTGGCGATGCCGTGGACGTGCCGAACACGTCGGCGACCGTGCATTGCGAGCCGCAGACGTGCCGAACAGGTCGGCGACCGTGCATGGCGATGCCATGGAGGTGCCGAACACGTGGGCAACCTGCATGGCGAGCCGTAGACGTGCCGAACACGTCGGCGACCGTGCATTGCGAGCCGTAGACGTGCCGAACACGTCGGCGACCGTGCATTGCGAGCCGTAGACGTGCCGATCACGTGGGCGACCGTGCATTGCGAGCCGTAGACGTGCCGAACAGGTCGGCGACCGTGCATGGCGAGCCGTAGACGTGCCGACCAGGTCGGCGACCGTGCCTGGCGATGCCACGGAGGTGCCGATCACGTGGGCAACCGTTCCTGGCGATGCCGTGGACGTGCCGAACACGTCGGCGACCGTGCATTGCGAGCCGTAGACGTGCCGAAGAGGTCGGCGACCGTGCATGGCGAGCCGTAGACGTGCCGAACAGGTCGGCGACCGTGCATGGCGAGCCGTAGACGTGCCGAACACGTCGGCAACCTGCATGACGAGCCGTAGACGTGCCGATCACGTGGGCGACCGTGCATTGCGAGCCGTAGACGTGCCGAACAGGTCGGCGACCGTGCATGGCGAGCCGTAGACGTGCCGACCAGGTCGGCGACCATGCCTGGCGATGCCACGGAGGTGCCGATCACGTGGGCAACCGTTCCTGGCGATGCCGTGGACGTGCCGAACACGTCGGCGACCGTGCATTGCGAGCCGCAGACGTGCCGAACAGGTCGGCGACCGTGCATGGCGATGCCATGGAGGTGCCGAACACGTGGGCAACCTGCATGGCGAGCCGTAGACGTGACGAACACCTCGGCAGCCCTGCATGACGAGCCGTAGACGTGACGAGCACGTCGGCGACCGTGCATGGCGAGCCGTAGACGTGCCGAACACGTCGGCGACCGTGCATTGCGAGCCGTGGACGTGCCGAACACGTCGGCGACCGTGCATGGCGAGCCGTAGACGTGCCGAACACGTCGGCAACCTGCATGACGAGCCGTAGACGTGCCGATCACGTGGGCGACCGTGCATTGCGAGCCGTAGACGTGCCGAACAGGTCGGCGACCGTGCATGGCGAGCCGTAGACGTGCCGACCAGGTCGGCGACCATGCCTGGCGATGCCACGGAGGTGCCGATCACGTGGGCAACCGTTCCTGGCGATGCCGTGGACGTGCCGAACACGTCGGCGACCGTGCATTGCGAGCCGCAGACGTGCCGAACAGGTCGGCGACCGTGCATGGCGATGCCATGGAGGTGCCGAACACGTGGGCAACCTGCATGGCGAGCCGTAGACGTGACGAACACCTCGGCAGCCCTGCATGACGAGCCGTAGACGTGACGAGCACGTCGGCGACCGTGCATGGCGAGCCGTAGACGTGCCGAACACGTCGGCGACCGTGCATTGCGAGCCGTAGACGTGCCGAACAGGTCGGCGACCGTGCATGGCGAGCCGTAGACCTGCCGAACACGTCGGCGACCGTGCATTGCGAGCCGTAGACGTGCCGAACAGGTCGGCGACCGTGCCTGGCGATGCCATGGAGGTGTCGAACACGTCGGCCACCTGCAGGGCGAGCCGTAGACGTGCCGAACACGTCGGCGACCGTGCATTGCGAGCCGTAGACGTGCCGAACACGTCGGCAACCGTGACTGGCGATGCCGTGGACGTGCCGAACACGTCGGCAACCGTGCCTGGCGATGCCATGGAGGTGCCGAACATGTCGGCGACCGTGCATGGCGATGCCATGGAGGTGCCGAACACGTGGGCAACCTGCATGGCGAGCCGTAGACGTGCCGAACACGTCGGCAACCGTTCCTGTCGATGCCGTGGACGTGCCGAACACGTCGGCGACCGTGCATTGCGAGCCGTAGACGTGCCGAACACGTCGGCGACCGTGCATTGCGAGCCGTAGACGTGCCGATCACGTGGGCGACCGTGCATTGCGAGCCGTAGACGTGCCGAACAGGTCGGCGACCGTGCATGGCGAGCCGTAGACGTGCCGACCAGGTCGGCGACCGTGCCTGGCGATGCCACGGAGGTGCCGATCACGTGGGCAACCGTTCCTGGCGATGCCGTGGACGTGCCGAACACGTCGGCGACCGTGCATTGCGAGCCGCAGACGTGCCGAACAGGTCGGCGACCGTGCATGGCGATGCCATGGAGGTGCCGAACACGTGGGCAACCTGCATGGCGAGCCGTAGACGTGACGAACACCTCGGCAGCCCTGCATGACGAGCCGTAGACGTGACGAGCACGTCGGCGACCGTGCATGGCGAGCCGTAGACGTGCCGAACACGTCGGCAACCGTTCCTGGCGATGCCGTGGACGTGCCGAACACGTCGGCGACCGTGCATTGCGAGCCGTAGACGTGCCGAACACGTCGGCGACCGTGCATGGCGAGCCGTAGACGTGCCGAACACGTCGGCGACCGTGCATTGCGAGCCGTAGACGTGCCGAAGAGGTCGGCGACCGTGCATTGCGAGCCGTAGACGTGCCGAACAGGTCGGCGACCGTGCATGGCGAGCCGTAGACGTGCCGAACACGTCGGCAACCTGCATGACGAGCCGTAGACGTGCCGATCACGTGGGCGACCGTGCACTGCGAGCCGTAGACGTGCCGAACAGGTCGGCGACCGTGCATGGCGAGCCGTAGACGTGCCGACCAGGTCGGCGACCGTGCCTGGCGATGCCACGGAGGTGCCGATCACGTGGGCAACCGTTCCTGGCGATGCCGTGGACGTGCCGAACACGTCGGCGACCGTGCATTGCGAGCCGCAGACGTGCCGAACAGGTCGGCGACCGTGCATGGCGATGCCATGGAGGTGCCGAACACGTGGGCAACCGTGCATTGCGAGCCGTAGACGTGCCGAACACCTCGGCAGCCCTGCATGACGAGCCGTAGACGTGACGAGCACGTCGGCGACCGTGCATGGCGAGCCGTAGACGTGCCGAACACGTCGGCAACCGTTCCTGGCGATGCCGTGGACGTGCCGAACACGTCGGCGACCGTGCATTGCGAGCCGTAGACGTGCCGAACACGTCGGCGACCGTGCATGGCGAGCCGTAGACGTGCCGAACACGTCGGCGACCGTGCATTGCGAGCCGTAGACGTGCCGAAGAGGTCGGCGACCGTGCATTGCGAGCCGTAGACGTGCCGAACAGGTCGGCGACCGTGCATGGCGAGCCGTAGACGTGCCGAACACGTCGGCAACCTGCATGACGAGCCGTAGACGTGCCGATCACGTGGGCGACCGTGCACTGCGAGCCGTAGACGTGCCGAACAGGTCGGCGACCGTGCATGGCGAGCCGTAGACGTGCCGACCAGGTCGGCGACCGTGCCTGGCGATGCCACGGAGGTGCCGATCACGTGGGCAACCGTTCCTGGCGATGCCGTGGACGTGCCGAACACGTCGGCGACCGTGCATTGCGAGCCGCAGACGTGCCGAACAGGTCGGCGACCGTGCATGGCGATGCCATGGAGGTGCCGAACACGTGGGCAACCGTGCATTGCGAGCCGTAGACGTGCCGAACACGTCGGCAACCGTTCCTGGCGATGCCGTGGACGTGCCGAACACGTCGGCGACCGTGCATTGCGAGCCGTAGACGTGCCGAACACGTCGGCGACCGTGCATGGCGAGCCGTAGACGTGCCGACCAGGTCGGCGACCGTGCCTGGCGATGCCGTGGACGTGCCGAACACGTCGGCGACCGTGCATGACGAGCCGTAGACGTGACGAGCACGTCGGCGACCGTGCATGGCGAGCCGTAGACGTGCCGAACACGTCGGCGACCGTGCATTGCGAGCCGTAGACGTGCCGAACAGGTCGGCGACCGTGCATGGCGAGCCGTAGACCTGCCGAACACGTCGGCGACCGTGCATTGCGAGCCGTAGACGTGCCGAACAGGTCGGCGACCGTGCATGGCGAGCCGTAGACGTGCCGAACACGTCGGCAACCGTGCCTGGCGATGCCATGGAGGTGTCGAACACGTCGGCCACCTGCAGGGCGAGCCGTAGACGTGCCGAACACGTCGGCGACCGTGCATTGCGAGCCGTAGACGTGCCGAACACGTCGGCAACCGTGACTGGCGATGCCGTGGACGTGCCGAACACGTCGGCAACCGTGCCTGGCGATGCCATGGAGGTGCCGAACATGTCGGCGACCGTGCATGGCGATGCCATGGAGGTGCCGAACACGTGGGCAACCTGCATGGCGAGCCGTAGACGTGCCGAACACGTCGGCAACCGTTCCTGTCGATGCCGTGGACGTGCCGAACACGTCGGCGACCGTGCATTGCGAGCCGTAGACGTGCCGAACACGTCGGCGACCGTGCATTGCGAGCCGTAGACGTGCCGATCACGTGGGCGACCGTGCATTGCGAGCCGTAGACGTGCCGAACAGGTCGGCGACCGTGCATGGCGAGCCGTAGACGTGCCGACCAGGTCGGCGACCGTGCCTGGCGATGCCACGGAGGTGCCGATCACGTGGGCAACCGTTCCTGGCGATGCCGTGGACGTGCCGAACACGTCGGCGACCGTGCATTGCGAGCCGCAGACGTGCCGAACAGGTCGGCGACCGTGCATGGCGATGCCATGGAGGTGCCGAACACGTGGGCAACCTGCATGGCGAGCCGTAGACGTGACGAACACCTCGGCAGCCCTGCATGACGAGCCGTAGACGTGACGAGCACGTCGGCGACCGTGCATGGCGAGCCGTAGACGTGCCGAACACGTCGGCGACCGTGCATTGCGAGCCGTAGACGTGCCGAACAGGTCGGCGACCGTGCATTGCGAGCCGTAGACGTGCCGAACAGGTCGGCAACCGTGACTGGCGATGCCGTGGACGTGCCGAACACGTCGGCAACCGTGCCTGGCGATGCCATGGAGGTGCCGAACAGGTCGGCGACCGTGCATGGCGAGCCGTAGACGTGCCGAACAGGTCGGCGACCGTGCATGGCGAGCCGTAGACGTGACGAACACCTCGGCAGCCCTGCATGACGAGCCGTAGACGTGCCGAACACGTCGGCGACCGTGCATGGCGAGCCGTAGACGTGCCGAACACGTCGGCAACCGTGCCTGGCGATGCCATGGAGGTGCCGAACACGTGGGCAACCTGCATGGCGAGCCGTAGACGTGCCGAACACGTCGGCAACCGTTCCTGTCGATGCCGTGGACGTGCCGAACACGTCGGCGACCGTGCATGGCGAGCCGTAGACCTGCCGAACACGTCGGCGACCGTGCATTGCGAGCCGTAGACGTGCCGAACAGGTCGGCGACCGTGCATGGCGAGCCGTAGACGTGCCGAACACGTCGACGACCGTGCATGGCGAGCCGTAGACGTGCCGAACACGTCGGCAACCGTGCCTGGCGATGCCATGGAGGTGTCGAACACGTCGGCCACCTGCAGGGCGAGCCGTAGACGTGCCGAACACGTCGGCGACCGTGCATTGCGAGCCGTAGACGTGCCGAACACGTCGGCAACCGTGACTGGCGATGCCGTGGACGTGCCGAACACGTCGGCAACCGTGCCTGGCGATGCCATGGAGGTGCCGAACATGTCGGCGACCGTGCATGGCGATGCCATGGAGGTGCCGAACACGTGGGCAACCTGCATGGCGAGCCGTAGACGTGCCGAACACGTCGGCAACCGTTCCTGTCGATGCCGTGGACGTGCCGAACACGTCGGCGACCGTGCATTGCGAGCCGTAGACGTGCCGAACACGTCGGCGACCGTGCATGGCGAGCCGTAGACCTGCCGAACACGTCGGCGACCGTGCATTGCGAGCCGTAGACGTGCCGAACAGGTCGGCGACCGTGCATGGCGAGCCGTAGACGTGCCGAACACGTCGGCGACCGTGCATGGCGAGCCGTAGACGTGCCGAACACGTCGGCAACCGTGCCTGGCGATGCCATGGAGGTGCCGAACACGTGGGCAACCTGCATGGCGAGCCGTAGACGTGCCGAACACGTCGGCAACCGTTCCTGTCGATGCCGTGGACGTGCCGAACACGTCGGCGACCGTGCATTGCGAGCCGTAGACGTGCCGAACACGTCGGCGACCGTGCATGGCGAGCCGTAGACGTGCCGAACACGTCGGCGACCGTGCATTGCGAGCCGTAGACGTGCCGAACACGTCGGCAACCGTTCCTGGCGATGCCGTGGACGTGCCGAACACGTCGGCGACCGTGCATTGCGAGCCGTAGACGTGCCGAACACGTCGGCGACCGTGCATGGCGAGCCGTAGACGTGCCGAACACGTCGGCGACCGTGCATTGCGAGCCGTAGACGTGCCGAAGAGGTCGGCGACCGTGCATTGCGAGCCGTAGACGTGCCGAACAGGTCGGCGACCGTGCATGGCGAGCCGTAGACGTGCCGAACACGTCGGCAACCTGCATGACGAGCCGTAGACGTGCCGATCACGTGGGCGACCGTGCATTGCGAGCCGTAGACGTGCCGAACAGGTCGGCGACCGTGCATGGCGAGCCGTAGACGTGCCGACCAGGTCGGCGACCGTGCCTGGCGATGCCACGGAGGTGCCGATCACGTGGGCAACCGTTCCTGGCGATGCCGTGGACGTGCCGAACACGTCGGCGACCGTGCATTGCGAGCCGCAGACGTGCCGAACAGGTCGGCGACCGTGCATGGCGATGCCATGGAGGTGCCGAACACGTGGGCAACCTGCATGGCGAGCCGTAGACGTGCCGAACACGTCGGCAACCGTTCCTGTCGATGCCGTGGACGTGCCGAACACGTCGGCGACCGTGCATTGCGAGCCGTAGACGTGCCGAACACGTCGGCGACCGTGCATGGCGAGCCGTAGACGTGCCGAACACGTCGGCGACCGTGCATTGCGAGCCGTAGACGTGCCGAACACGTCGGCAACCGTTCCTGGCGATGCCGTGGACGTGCCGAACACGTCGGCGACCGTGCATTGCGAGCCGTAGACGTGCCGAACACGTCGGCGACCGTGCATGGCGAGCCGTAGACGTGCCGAACACGTCGGCGACCGTGCATTGCGAGCCGTAGACGTGCCGAACACGTCGGCGACCGTGCATGGCGAGCCGTAGACGTGCCGAACACGTCGGCGACCGTGCATTGCGAGCCGTAGACGTGCCGAACACGTCGGCAACCGTTCCTGGCGATGCCGTGGACGTGCCGAACACGTCGGCGACCGTGCATTGCGAGCCGTAGACGTGCCGAACACGTCGGCGACCGTGCATGGCGAGCCGTAGACGTGCCGAACACGTCGGCGACCGTGCATTGCGAGCCGTAGACGTGCCGAACACGTCGGCGACCGTGCATGGCGAGCCGTAGACGTGCCGAACACGTCGGCGACCGTGCATTGCGAGCCGTAGACGTGCCGAACACGTCGGCAACCGTTCCTGGCGATGCCGTGGACGTGCCGAACACGTCGGCGACCGTGCATTGCGAGCCGTAGACGTGCCGAACACGTCGGCAACCGTGCCTGGCGATGCCATGGAGGTGCCGAACATGTCGGCGACCGTGCATGGCGATGCCATGGAGGTGCCGAACACGTGGGCAACCTGCATGGCGAGCCGTAGACGTGCCGAACACGTCGGCAACCGTTCCTGTCGATGCCGTGGACGTGCCGAACACGTCGGCGACCGTGCATTGCGAGCCGTAGACGTGCCGAACACGTCGGCGACCGTGCATGGCGAGCCGTAGACCTGCCGAACACGTCGGCGACCGTGCATTGCGAGCCGTAGACGTGCCGAACAGGTCGGCGACCGTGCATGGCGAGCCGTAGACGTGCCGAACACGTCGGCGACCGTGCATGGCGAGCCGTAGACGTGCCGAACACGTCGGCAACCGTGCCTGGCGATGCCATGGAGGTGCCGAACACGTGGGCAACCTGCATGGCGAGCCGTAGACGTGCCGAACACGTCGGCAACCGTTCCTGTCGATGCCGTGGACGTGCCGAACACGTCGGCGACCGTGCATTGCGAGCCGTAGACGTGCCGAACACGTCGGCGACCGTGCATGGCGAGCCGTAGACGTGCCGAACACGTCGGCGACCGTGCATTGCGAGCCGTAGACGTGCCGAACACGTCGGCAACCGTTCCTGGCGATGCCGTGGACGTGCCGAACACGTCGGCGACCGTGCATGGCGAGCCGTAGACCTGCCGAACACGTCGGCGACCGTGCATTGCGAGCCGTAGACGTGCCGAACAGGTCGGCGACCGTGCATGGCGAGCCGTAGACGTGCCGAACACGTCGGCGACCGTGCATGGCGAGCCGTAGACGTGCCGAACACGTCGGCGACCGTGCATTGCGAGCCGTAGACGTGCCGAAGAGGTCGGCGACCGTGCATTGCGAGCCGTAGACGTGCCGAACAGGTCGGCGACCGTGCATGGCGAGCCGTAGACGTGCCGAACACGTCGGCAACCTGCATGACGAGCCGTAGACGTGCCGATCACGTGGGCGACCGTGCATTGCGAGCCGTAGACGTGCCGAACAGGTCGGCGACCGTGCATGGCGAGCCGTAGACGTGCCGACCAGGTCGGCGACCGTGCCTGGCGATGCCACGGAGGTGCCGATCACGTGGGCAACCGTTCCTGGCGATGCCGTGGACGTGCCGAACACGTCGGCGACCGTGCATTGCGAGCCGCAGACGTGCCGAACAGGTCGGCGACCGTGCATGGCGATGCCATGGAGGTGCCGAACACGTGGGCAACCTGCATGGCGAGCCGTAGACGTGCCGAACACGTCGGCAACCGTTCCTGTCGATGCCGTGGACGTGCCGAACACGTCGGCGACCGTGCATTGCGAGCCGTAGACGTGCCGAACACGTCGGCGACCGTGCATGGCGAGCCGTAGACGTGCCGAACACGTCGGCGACCGTGCATTGCGAGCCGTAGACGTGCCGAACACGTCGGCAACCGTTCCTGGCGATGCCGTGGACGTGCCGAACACGTCGGCGACCGTGCATTGCGAGCCGTAGACGTGCCGAACACGTCGGCGACCGTGCATGGCGAGCCGTAGACGTGCCGAACACGTCGGCGACCGTGCATTGCGAGCCGTAGACGTGCCGAACACGTCGGCGACCGTGCATGGCGAGCCGTAGACGTGCCGAACACGTCGGCGACCGTGCATTGCGAGCCGTAGACGTGCCGAACACGTCGGCAACCGTTCCTGGCGATGCCGTGGACGTGCCGAACACGTCGGCGACCGTGCATTGCGAGCCGTAGACGTGCCGAACACGTCGGCGACCGTGCATGGCGAGCCGTAGACGTGCCGAACACGTCGGCGACCGTGCATTGCGAGCCGTAGACGTGCCGAACACGTCGGCGACCGTGCATGGCGAGCCGTAGACGTGCCGAACACGTCGGCGACCGTGCATTGCGAGCCGTAGACGTGCCGAAGAGGTCGGCGACCGTGCATGGCGAGCCGTAGACGTGCCGACCAGGTCGGCGACCGTGCCTGGCGATGCCACGGAGGTGCCGATCACGTGGGCAACCGTTCCTGGCGATGCCGTGGACGTGCCGAACACGTCGGCGACCGTGCATTGCGAGCCGCAGACGTGCCGAACAGGTCGGCGACCGTGCATGGCGATGCCATGGAGGTGCCGAACACGTGGGCAACCTGCATGGCGAGCCGTAGACGTGCCGAACACGTCGGCAACCGTTCCTGTCGATGCCGTGGACGTGCCGAACACGTCGGCGACCGTGCATTGCGAGCCGTAGACGTGCCGAACACGTCGGCGACCGTGCATGGCGAGCCGTAGACGTGCCGAACACGTCGGCGACCGTGCATTGCGAGCCGTAGACGTGCCGAACACGTCGGCAACCGTTCCTGGCGATGCCGTGGACGTGCCGAACACGTCGGCGACCGTGCATTGCGAGCCGTAGACGTGCCGAACACGTCGGCGACCGTGCATGGCGAGCCGTAGACGTGCCGAACACGTCGGCGACCGTGCATTGCGAGCCGTAGACGTGCCGAACACGTCGGCGACCGTGCATGGCGAGCCGTAGACGTGCCGAACACGTCGGCGACCGTGCATTGCGAGCCGTAGACGTGCCGAACACGTCGGCAACCGTTCCTGGCGATGCCGTGGACGTGCCGAACACGTCGGCGACCGTGCATTGCGAGCCGTAGACGTGCCGAACACGTCGGCGACCGTGCATGGCGAGCCGTAGACGTGCCGAACACGTCGGCGACCGTGCATTGCGAGCCGTAGACGTGCCGAACACGTCGGCGACCGTGCATGGCGAGCCGTAGACGTGCCGAACACGTCGGCGACCGTGCATTGCGAGCCGTAGACGTGCCGAACACGTCGGCAACCGTTCCTGGCGATGCCGTGGACGTGCCGAACACGTCGGCGACCGTGCATTGCGAGCCGTAGACGTGCCGAACACGTCGGCGACCGTGCATGGCGAGCCGTAGACGTGCCGAACACGTCGGCGACCGTGCATTGCGAGCCGTAGACGTGCCGAAGAGGTCGGCGACCGTGCATTGCGAGCCGTAGACGTGCCGAACAGGTCGGCGACCGTGCATGGCGAGCCGTAGACGTGCCGAACACGTCGGCAACCTGCATGACGAGCCGTAGACGTGCCGATCACGTGGGCGACCGTGCATTGCGAGCCGTAGACGTGCCGAACAGGTCGGCGACCGTGCATGGCGAGCCGTAGACGTGCCGACCAGGTCGGCGACCGTGCCTGGCGATGCCACGGAGGTGCCGATCACGTGGGCAACCGTTCCTGGCGATGCCGTGGACGTGCCGAACACGTCGGCGACAGTGCATTGCGAGCCGCAGACGTGCCGAACAGGTCGGCGACCGTGCATGGCGATGCCATGGAGGTGCCGAACACGTGGGCAACCTGCATGGCGAGCCGTAGACGTGACGAACACCTCGGCAGCCCTGCATGACGAGCCGTAGACGTGACGAGCACGTCGGCGACCGTGCATGGCGAGCCGTAGACGTGCCGAACAGGTCGGCGACCGTGCATGGCGAGCCGTAGACGTGCCGAACGGGTCGGCGACCGTGCATGGCGAGCCGTAGACGTGCCGAACACGTCGGCGACCGTGCATTGCGAGCCGTAGACGTGCCGAACACGTCGGCAACCGTTCCTGGCGATGCCGTGGACGTGCCGAACACGTCGGCGACCGTGCATTGCGAGCCGTAGACGTGCCGAACACGTCGGCGACCGTGCATGGCGAGCCGTAGACCTGCCGAACACGTCGGCGACCGTGCATTGCGAGCCGTAGACGTGCCGAACACGTCGGCGACCGTGCATGGCGAGCCGTAGACCTGCCGAACACGTCGGCGACCGTGCATTGCGAGCCGTAGACGTGCCGAAGAGGTCGGCGACCGTGCATGGCGAGCCGTAGACGTGCCGAACACGTCGGCGACCGTGCATGGCGAGCCGTAGACGTGCCGAACACGTCGGCAAACGTGCCTGGCGATGCCATGGAGGTGTCGAACACGTCGGCCACCTGCAGGGGGAGCCGTAGACGTGCCGAACACGTCGGCGACCGTGCATTGCGAGCCGTAGACGTGCCGAACACGTCGGCAACTGTGACCGGCGATGCCGTGGACGTGCCGAACACGTCGGCAACCGTGCCTGGCGATGCCATGGAGGTGCCGAACATGTCGGCGACCGTGCATGGCGAGCCGTAGACGTGCCGAACAGGTCGGCGACCGTGCATTGCGAGCCGTAGACGTGCCGAACACGTCGGCAACCGTTCCTGTCGATGCCGTGGACGTGCCGAACACGTCGGCGACCGTTCCTGTCGATGCCGTAGACGTGCCGAACACGTCGGCAACCGTTCCTGTCGATGCCGTGGACGTGCCGAACACGTCGGCGACCGTTCCTGTCGATGCCGTAGACGTGCCGAACACGTCGGCAACCGTTCCTGGCGATGCCGTGGACGTGCCGAACACGTCGGCGACCGTGCATTGCGAGCCGTAGACGTGCCGAACACGTCGGCGACCGTGCATGGCGAGCCGTAGACGTGCCGAACACGTCGGCGACCGTGCATTGCGAGCCGTAGACGTGCCGAAGAGGTCGGCGACCGTGCACTGCGAGCCGTAGACGTGCCGAACACGTCGGCGACCGTGCATGGCGAGCCGTAGACGTGCCGAACACGTCGGCGACCGTGCATTGCGAGCCGTAGACGTGCCGAAGAGGTCGGCGACCGTGCACTGCGAGCCGTAGACGTGCCGAACACGTCGGCGACCGTGCATGGCGAGCCGTAGACGTGCCGAACACGTCGGCGACCGTGCATTGCGAGCCGTAGACGTGCCGAACACGTCGGCAACCGTTCCTGGCGATGCCGTGGACGTGCCGAACACGTCGGCGACCGTGCATTGCGAGCCGTAGACGTGCCGAACACGTCGGCGACCGTGCATGGCGAGCCGTAGACGTGCCGAACACGTCGGCGACCGTGCATTGCGAGCCGTAGACGTGCCGAACAGGTCGGCGACCGTGCATTGCGAGCCGTAGACGTGCCGAACAGGTCGGCGACCGTGCATGGCGAGCCGTAGACGTGCCGAACACGTCGGCAACCTGCATGACGAGCCGTAGACGTGCCGATCACGTGGGCGACCGTGCATTGCGAGCCGTAGACGTGCCGAACAGGTCGGCGACCGTGCATGGCGAGCCGTAGACGTGCCGACCAGGTCGGCGACCGTGCCTGGCGATGCCACGGAGGTGCCGATCACGTGGGCAACCGTTCCTGGCGATGCCGTGGACGTGCCGAACACGTCGGCGACCGTGCATTGCGAGCCGCAGACGTGCCGAACAGGTCGGCGACCGTGCATGGCGATGCCATGGAGGTGCCGAACACGTCGGCGACCGTGCATTGCGAGCCGTAGACGTGCCGAACACGTCGGCGACCGTGCATTGCGAGCCGTAGACGTGCCGAAGAGGTCGGCGACCGTGCACTGCGAGCCGTAGACGTGCCGAACACGTCGGCGACCGTGCATGGCGAGCCGTAGACGTGACGAGCACGTCGGCGACCGTGCATGGCGAGCCGTAGACGTGCCGAACACGTCGGCGACCGTGCATTGCGAGCCGTAGACGTGCCGAACAGGTCGGCGACCGTGCATTGCGAGCCGTAGACGTGCCGAACAGGTCGGCAACCGTGACTGGCGATGCCGTGGACGTGCCGAACACGTCGGCAACCGTGCCTGGCGATGCCATGGAGGTGCCGAACAGGTCGGCGACCGTGCATGGCGGGCCGTAGACGTGCCGAACAGGTCGGCGACCGTGCATGGCGAGCCGTAGACGTGCCGAACACGTCGGCGACCGTGCATTGCGAGCCGTAGACGTGCCGAACACGTCGGCAACCGTTCCTGGCGATGCCATGGAGGTGCCGAACAGGTCGGCGACCGTGCATGGCGAGCCGTAGACGTGCCGAACACGTCGGCAACCGTGCCTGGCGATGCCATGGAGGTGCCGAACACGTCGGCGACCGTGCATTGCGAGCCGTAGACGTGCCGAACAGGTCGGCGACCGTGCATTGCGAGCCGTAGACGTGCCGAACAAGTCGGCAACCGTGACTGGCGATGCCGTGGACGTGCCGAACACGTCGGCAACCGTGCCTGGCGATGCCATGGAGGTGCCGAACAGGTCGGCGACCGTGCATGGCGAGCCGTAGACGTGCCGAACAGGTCGGCGACCGTGCATGGCGAGCCGTAGACGTGCCGAACACGTCGGCGACCGTGCATGGCGAGCCGTAGACGTGCCGAACGGGTCGGCGACCGTGCATGGCGAGCCGTAGACGTGCCGAACACGTCGGCGACCGTGCACGGCGAGCCGTAGACGTGCCGAACACGTCGGCAAACGTGCCTGGCGATGCCATGGAGGTGTCGAACACGTCGGCCACCTGCAGGGCGAGCCGTAGACGTGCCGAACACGTCGGCGACCGTGCATTGCGAGCCGTAGACGTGCCGAACACGTCGGCAACCGTGACTGGCGATGCCGTGGACGTGCCGAACACGTCGGCAACCGTGCCTGGCGATGCCATGGAGGTGCCGAACATGTCGGCGACCGTGCATGGCGAGCCGTAGACGTGCCGAACAGGTCGGCGACCGTGCATTGCGAGCCGTAGACGTGCCGAACACGTCGGCAACCGTTCCTGTCGATGCCGTGGACGTGCCGAACACGTCGGCGACCGTTCCTGTCGATGCCGTAGACGTGCCGAACACGTCGGCGACCGTGCATGGCGAGCCGTAGACGTGCCGAACACGTCGGCGACCGTGCATTGCGAGCCGTAGACGTGCCGAACACGTCGGCAACCGTTCCTGACGATGCCGTGGACGTGCCGAACACGTCGGCGACCGTGCATTGCGAGCCGTAGACGTGCCGAACACGTCGGCGACCGTGCATGGCGAGCCGTAGACGTGCCGAACACGTCGGCGACCGTGCATTGCGAGCCGTAGACGTGCCGAAGAGGTCGGCGACCTTGCACTGCGAGCCGTAGACGTGCCGAACACGTCGGCGACCGTGCATGGCGAGCCGTAGACGTGCCGAACACGTCGGCGACCGTGCATTGCGAGCCGTAGACGTGCCGAACACGTCGGCAACCGTTCCTGGCGATGCCGTGGACGTGCCGAACACGTCGGCGACCTTGCACTGCGAGCCGTAGACGTGCCGAACACGTCGGCGACCGTGCATTGCGAGCCGTAGACGTGCCGAACACGTCGGCGACCGTGCATGGCGAGCCGTAGACGTGCCGAACACGTCGGCGACCGTGCATTGCGAGCCGTAGACGTGCCGAACAGGTCGGCGACCGTGCATTGCGAGCCGTAGACGTGCCGAACAGGTCGGCGACCGTGCATGGCGAGCCGTAGACGTGCCGAACACGTCGGCAACCTGCATGACGAGCCGTAGACGTGCCGATCACGTGGGCGACCGTGCATTGCGAGCCGTAGACGTGCCGAACAGGTCGGCGACCGTGCATGGCGAGCCGTAGACGTGCCGACCAGGTCGGCGACCGTGCCTGGCGATGCCACGGAGGTGCCGATCACGTGGGCAACCGTTCCTGGCGATGCCGTGGACGTGCCGAACACGTCGGCGACCGTGCATTGCGAGCCGCAGACGTGCCGAACAGGTCGGCGACCGTGCATGGCGATGCCATGGAGGTGCCGAACACGTGGGCAACCTGCATGGCGAGCCGTAGACGTGACGAACACCTCGGCAGCCCTGCATGACGAGCCGTAGACGTGACGAGCACGTCGGCGACCGTGCATGGCGAGCCGTAGACGTGCCGAACACGTCGGCGACCGTGCATTGCGAGCCGTAGACGTGCCGAACAGGTCGGCGACCGTGCATTGCGAGCCGTAGACGTGCCGAACAGGTCGGCAACCGTGACTGGCGATGCCGTGGACGTGCCGAACACGTCGGCAACCGTGCCTGGCGATGCCATGGAGGTGCCGAACAGGTCGGCGACCGTGCATGGCGGGCCGTAGACGTGCCGAACAGGTCGGCGACCGTGCATTGCGAGCCGTAGACGTGCCGAACACGTCGGCAACCGTTCCTGTCGATGCCGTGGACGTGCCGAACACGTCGGCGACCGTTCCTGTCGATGCCGTAGACGTGCCGAACACGTCGGCGACCGTGCATGGCGAGCCGTAGACGTGCCGAACACGTCGGCGACCGTGCATTGCGAGCCGTAGACGTGCCGAACACGTCGGCAACCGTTCCTGACGATGCCGTGGACGTGCCGAACACGTCGGCGACCGTGCATTGCGAGCCGTAGACGTGCCGAACACGTCGGCGACCGTGCATGGCGAGCCGTAGACGTGCCGAACACGTCGGCGACCGTGCATTGCGAGCCGTAGACGTGCCGAAGAGGTCGGCGACCTTGCACTGCGAGCCGTAGACGTGCCGAACACGTCGGCGACCGTGCATGGCGAGCCGTAGACGTGCCGAACACGTCGGCGACCGTGCATTGCGAGCCGTAGACGTGCCGAACACGTCGGCAACCGTTCCTGGCGATGCCGTGGACGTGCCGAACACGTCGGCGACCTTGCACTGCGAGCCGTAGACGTGCCGAACACGTCGGCGACCGTGCATTGCGAGCCGTAGACGTGCCGAACACGTCGGCGACCGTGCATGGCGAGCCGTAGACGTGCCGAACACGTCGGCGACCGTGCATTGCGAGCCGTAGACGTGCCGAACAGGTCGGCGACCGTGCATTGCGAGCCGTAGACGTGCCGAACAGGTCGGCGACCGTGCATGGCGAGCCGTAGACGTGCCGAACACGTCGGCAACCTGCATGACGAGCCGTAGACGTGCCGATCACGTGGGCGACCGTGCATTGCGAGCCGTAGACGTGCCGAACAGGTCGGCGACCGTGCATGGCGAGCCGTAGACGTGCCGACCAGGTCGGCGACCGTGCCTGGCGATGCCACGGAGGTGCCGATCACGTGGGCAACCGTTCCTGGCGATGCCGTGGACGTGCCGAACACGTCGGCGACCGTGCATTGCGAGCCGCAGACGTGCCGAACAGGTCGGCGACCGTGCATGGCGATGCCATGGAGGTGCCGAACACGTGGGCAACCTGCATGGCGAGCCGTAGACGTGACGAACACCTCGGCAGCCCTGCATGACGAGCCGTAGACGTGACGAGCACGTCGGCGACCGTGCATGGCGAGCCGTAGACGTGCCGAACACGTCGGCGACCGTGCATTGCGAGCCGTAGACGTGCCGAACAGGTCGGCGACCGTGCATTGCGAGCCGTAGACGTGCCGAACAGGTCGGCAACCGTGACTGGCGATGCCGTGGACGTGCCGAACACGTCGGCAACCGTGCCTGGCGATGCCATGGAGGTGCCGAACAGGTCGGCGACCGTGCATGGCGGGCCGTAGACGTGCCGAACAGGTCGGCGACCGTGCATGGCGAGCCGTAGACGTGCCGAACACGTCGGCAACCGTTCCTGGCGATGCCATGGAGGTGCCGAACAGGTCGGCGACCGTGCATGGCGAGCCGTAGACGTGCCGAACACGTCGGCAACCGTGACTGGCGATGCCGTGGACGTGCCGAACACGTCGGCAACCGTGCCTGGCGATGCCATGGAGGTGCCGAACACGTCGGCGACCGTGCATTGCGAGCCGTAGACGTGCCGAACAGGTCGGCGACCGTGCATTGCGAGCCGTAGACGTGCCGAACAAGTCGGCAACCGTGACTGGCGATGCCGTGGACGTGCCGAACACGTCGGCAACCGTGCCTGGCGATGCCATGGAGGTGCCGAACAGGTCGGCGACCGTGCATGGCGAGCCGTAGACGTGCCGAACAGGTCGGCGACCGTGCATGGCGAGCCGTAGACGTGCCGAACACGTCGGCGACCGTGCATGGCGAGCCGTAGACGTGCCGAACGGGTCGGCGACCGTGCATGGCGAGCCGTAGACGTGCCGAACACGTCGGCGACCGTGCATGGCGAGCCGTAGACGTGCCGAACACGTCGGCAAACGTGCCTGGCGATGCCATGGAGGTGTCGAACACGTAGGCCACCTGCAGGGCGAGCCGTAGACGTGCCGAACACGTCGGCGACCGTGCATTGCGAGCCGTAGACGTGCCGAACACGTCGGCAACCGTGACTGGCGATGCCGTGGACGTGCCGAACACGTCGGCAACCGTGCCTGGCGATGCCATGGAGGTGCCGAACATGTCGGCGACCGTGCATGGCGAGCCGTAGACGTGCCGAACAGGTCGGCGACCGTGCATTGCGAGCCGTAGACGTGCCGAACACGTCGGCAACCGTTCCTGTCGATGCCGTGGACGTGCCGAACACGTCGGCGACCGTTCCTGTCGATGCCGTAGACGTGCCGAACACGTCGGCGACCGTGCATGGCGAGCCGTAGACGTGCCGAACACGTCGGCGACCGTGCATTGCGAGCCGTAGACGTGCCGAACACGTCGGCAACCGTTCCTGACGATGCCGTGGACGTGCCGAACACGTCGGCGACCGTGCATTGCGAGCCGTAGACGTGCCGAACACGTCGGCAACCGTTCCTGGCGATGCCATGGAGGTGCCGAACAGGTCGGCGACCGTGCATGGCGAGCCGTAGACGTGCCGAACACGTCGGCGACCGTGCATTGCGAGCCGTAGACGTGCCGTAGAGGTCGGCGACCTTGCACTGCGAGCCGTAGACGTGCCGAACACGTCGGCGACCGTGCATGGCGAGCCGTAGACGTGCCGAACACGTCGGCGACCGTGCATTGCGAGCCGTAGACGTGCCGAACACGTCGGCAACCGTTCCTGGCGATGCCGTGGACGTGCCGAACACGTCGGCGACCGTGCATTGCGAGCCGTAGACGTGCCGAACACGTCGGCAACCGTTCCTGGCGATGCCGTGGACGTGCCGAACACGTCGGCGACCGTGCATTGCGAGCCGTGGACGTGCCGAACACGTCGGCGACCGTGCATTGCGAGCCGTAGACGTGCCGAACAGGTCGGCGACCGTGCATTGCGAGCCGTAGACGTGCCGAACACGTCGGCAACCGTTCCTGGCGATGCCGTGGACGTGCCGAACACGTCGGCGACCGTGCATTGCGAGCCGTGGACGTGCCGAACACGTCGGCGACCGTGCATTGCGAGCCGTAGACGTGCCGAACACGTCGGCGACCGTGCATGGCGAGCCGTAGACGTGCCGAACACGTCGGCGACCGTGCATTGCGAGCCGTAGACGTGCCGAAGAGGTCGGCGACCTTGCACTGCGAGCCGTAGACGTGCCGAACACGTCGGCGACCGTGCATGGCGAGCCGTAGACGTGCCGAACACGTCGGCGACCGTGCATTGCGAGCCGTAGACGTGCCGAACACGTCGGCAACCGTTCCTGGCGATGCCGTGGACGTGCCGAACACGTCGGCGACCGTGCATTGCGAGCCGTAGACGTGCCGAACACGTCGGCGACCGTGCATGGCGAGCCGTAGACGTGCCGAACACGTCGGCGACCGTGCATTGCGAGCCGTAGACGTGCCGAAGAGGTCGGCGACCGTGCATTGCGAGCCGTAGACGTGCCGAACAGGTCGGCGACCGTGCATGGCGAGCCGTAGACGTGCCGAACAGGTCGGCGACCGTGCATTGCGAGCCGTAGACGTGCCGAACACGTCGGCAACCGTTCCTGGCGATGCCGTGGACGTGCCGAACACGTCGGCGACCGTGCATTGCGAGCCGTAGACGTGCCGAACACGTCGGCGACCGTGCATGGCGAGCCGTAGACGTGCCGAACACGTCGGCGACCGTGCATTGCGAGCCGTAGACGTGCCGAAGAGGTCGGCGACCGTGCATTGCGAGCCGTAGACGTGCCGAAGAGGTCGGCGACCGTGCATGGCGAGCCGTAGACGTGCCGAACAGGTCGGCGACCGTGCATGGCGAGCCGTAGACGTGCCGAACACGTCGGCAACCTGCATGACGAGCCGTAGACGTGCCGATCACGTGGGCGACCGTGCATTGCGAGCCGTAGACGTGCCGAACAGGTCGGCGACCGTGCATGGCGAGCCGTAGACGTGCCGACCAGGTCGGCGACCATGCCTGGCGATGCCACGGAGGTGCCGATCACGTGGGCAACCGTTCCTGGCGATGCCGTGGACGTGCCGAACACGTCGGCGACCGTGCATTGCGAGCCGCAGACGTGCCGAACAGGTCGGCGACCGTGCATGGCGATGCCATGGAGGTGCCGAACACGTGGGCAACCTGCATGGCGAGCCGTAGACGTGACGAACACCTCGGCAGCCCTGCATGACGAGCCGTAGACGTGACGAGCACGTCGGCGACCGTGCATGGCGAGCCGTAGACGTGCCGAACACGTCGGCGACCGTGCATTGCGAGCCGTGGACGTGCCGAACACGTCGGCGACCGTGCATGGCGAGCCGTAGACGTGCCGAACACGTCGGCAACCTGCATGACGAGCCGTAGACGTGCCGATCACGTGGGCGACCGTGCATTGCGAGCCGTAGACGTGCCGAACAGGTCGGCGACCGTGCATGGCGAGCCGTAGACGTGCCGACCAGGTCGGCGACCATGCCTGGCGATGCCACGGAGGTGCCGATCACGTGGGCAACCGTTCCTGGCGATGCCGTGGACGTGCCGAACACGTCGGCGACCGTGCATTGCGAGCCGCAGACGTGCCGAACAGGTCGGCGACCGTGCATGGCGATGCCATGGAGGTGCCGAACACGTGGGCAACCTGCATGGCGAGCCGTAGACGTGACGAACACCTCGGCAGCCCTGCATGACGAGCCGTAGACGTGACGAGCACGTCGGCGACCGTGCATGGCGAGCCGTAGACGTGCCGAACACGTCGGCGACCGTGCATTGCGAGCCGTAGACGTGCCGAACAGGTCGGCGACCGTGCATGGCGAGCCGTAGACCTGCCGAACACGTCGGCGACCGTGCATTGCGAGCCGTAGACGTGCCGAACAGGTCGGCGACCGTGCCTGGCGATGCCATGGAGGTGTCGAACACGTCGGCCACCTGCAGGGCGAGCCGTAGACGTGCCGAACACGTCGGCGACCGTGCATTGCGAGCCGTAGACGTGCCGAACACGTCGGCAACCGTGACTGGCGATGCCGTGGACGTGCCGAACACGTCGGCAACCGTGCCTGGCGATGCCATGGAGGTGCCGAACATGTCGGCGACCGTGCATGGCGATGCCATGGAGGTGCCGAACACGTGGGCAACCTGCATGGCGAGCCGTAGACGTGCCGAACACGTCGGCAACCGTTCCTGTCGATGCCGTGGACGTGCCGAACACGTCGGCGACCGTGCATTGCGAGCCGTAGACGTGCCGAACACGTCGGCGACCGTGCATTGCGAGCCGTAGACGTGCCGATCACGTGGGCGACCGTGCATTGCGAGCCGTAGACGTGCCGAACAGGTCGGCGACCGTGCATGGCGAGCCGTAGACGTGCCGACCAGGTCGGCGACCGTGCCTGGCGATGCCACGGAGGTGCCGATCACGTGGGCAACCGTTCCTGGCGATGCCGTGGACGTGCCGAACACGTCGGCGACCGTGCATTGCGAGCCGCAGACGTGCCGAACAGGTCGGCGACCGTGCATGGCGATGCCATGGAGGTGCCGAACACGTGGGCAACCTGCATGGCGAGCCGTAGACGTGACGAACACCTCGGCAGCCCTGCATGACGAGCCGTAGACGTGACGAGCACGTCGGCGACCGTGCATGGCGAGCCGTAGACGTGCCGAACACGTCGGCAACCGTTCCTGGCGATGCCGTGGACGTGCCGAACACGTCGGCGACCGTGCATTGCGAGCCGTAGACGTGCCGAACACGTCGGCGACCGTGCATGGCGAGCCGTAGACGTGCCGAACACGTCGGCGACCGTGCATTGCGAGCCGTAGACGTGCCGAAGAGGTCGGCGACCGTGCATTGCGAGCCGTAGACGTGCCGAACAGGTCGGCGACCGTGCATGGCGAGCCGTAGACGTGCCGAACACGTCGGCAACCTGCATGACGAGCCGTAGACGTGCCGATCACGTGGGCGACCGTGCACTGCGAGCCGTAGACGTGCCGAACAGGTCGGCGACCGTGCATGGCGAGCCGTAGACGTGCCGACCAGGTCGGCGACCGTGCCTGGCGATGCCACGGAGGTGCCGATCACGTGGGCAACCGTTCCTGGCGATGCCGTGGACGTGCCGAACACGTCGGCGACCGTGCATTGCGAGCCGCAGACGTGCCGAACAGGTCGGCGACCGTGCATGGCGATGCCATGGAGGTGCCGAACACGTGGGCAACCGTGCATTGCGAGCCGTAGACGTGCCGAACACGTCGGCAACCGTTCCTGGCGATGCCGTGGACGTGCCGAACACGTCGGCGACCGTGCATTGCGAGCCGTAGACGTGCCGAACACGTCGGCGACCGTGCATGGCGAGCCGTAGACGTGCCGACCAGGTCGGCGACCGTGCCTGGCGATGCCGTGGACGTGCCGAACACGTCGGCGACCGTGCATGACGAGCCGTAGACGTGACGAGCACGTCGGCGACCGTGCATGGCGAGCCGTAGACGTGCCGAACACGTCGGCGACCGTGCATTGCGAGCCGTAGACGTGCCGAACAGGTCGGCGACCGTGCATGGCGAGCCGTAGACCTGCCGAACACGTCGGCGACCGTGCATTGCGAGCCGTAGACGTGCCGAACAGGTCGGCGACCGTGCATGGCGAGCCGTAGACGTGCCGAACACGTCGGCAACCGTGCCTGGCGATGCCATGGAGGTGTCGAACACGTCGGCCACCTGCAGGGCGAGCCGTAGACGTGCCGAACACGTCGGCGACCGTGCATTGCGAGCCGTAGACGTGCCGAACACGTCGGCAACCGTGACTGGCGATGCCGTGGACGTGCCGAACACGTCGGCAACCGTGCCTGGCGATGCCATGGAGGTGCCGAACATGTCGGCGACCGTGCATGGCGATGCCATGGAGGTGCCGAACACGTGGGCAACCTGCATGGCGAGCCGTAGACGTGCCGAACACGTCGGCAACCGTTCCTGTCGATGCCGTGGACGTGCCGAACACGTCGGCGACCGTGCATTGCGAGCCGTAGACGTGCCGAACACGTCGGCGACCGTGCATTGCGAGCCGTAGACGTGCCGATCACGTGGGCGACCGTGCATTGCGAGCCGTAGACGTGCCGAACAGGTCGGCGACCGTGCATGGCGAGCCGTAGACGTGCCGACCAGGTCGGCGACCGTGCCTGGCGATGCCACGGAGGTGCCGATCACGTGGGCAACCGTTCCTGGCGATGCCGTGGACGTGCCGAACACGTCGGCGACCGTGCATTGCGAGCCGCAGACGTGCCGAACAGGTCGGCGACCGTGCATGGCGATGCCATGGAGGTGCCGAACACGTGGGCAACCTGCATGGCGAGCCGTAGACGTGACGAACACCTCGGCAGCCCTGCATGACGAGCCGTAGACGTGACGAGCACGTCGGCGACCGTGCATGGCGAGCCGTAGACGTGCCGAACACGTCGGCGACCGTGCATTGCGAGCCGTAGACGTGCCGAACAGGTCGGCGACCGTGCATTGCGAGCCGTAGACGTGCCGAACAGGTCGGCAACCGTGACTGGCGATGCCGTGGACGTGCCGAACACGTCGGCAACCGTGCCTGGCGATGCCATGGAGGTGCCGAACAGGTCGGCGACCGTGCATGGCGAGCCGTAGACGTGCCGAACAGGTCGGCGACCGTGCATGGCGAGCCGTAGACGTGACGAACACCTCGGCAGCCCTGCATGACGAGCCGTAGACGTGCCGAACACGTCGGCGACCGTGCATGGCGAGCCGTAGACGTGCCGAACACGTCGGCAACCGTGCCTGGCGATGCCATGGAGGTGCCGAACACGTGGGCAACCTGCATGGCGAGCCGTAGACGTGCCGAACACGTCGGCAACCGTTCCTGTCGATGCCGTGGACGTGCCGAACACGTCGGCGACCGTGCATGGCGAGCCGTAGACCTGCCGAACACGTCGGCGACCGTGCATTGCGAGCCGTAGACGTGCCGAACAGGTCGGCGACCGTGCATGGCGAGCCGTAGACGTGCCGAACACGTCGACGACCGTGCATGGCGAGCCGTAGACGTGCCGAACACGTCGGCAACCGTGCCTGGCGATGCCATGGAGGTGTCGAACACGTCGGCCACCTGCAGGGCGAGCCGTAGACGTGCCGAACACGTCGGCGACCGTGCATTGCGAGCCGTAGACGTGCCGAACACGTCGGCAACCGTGACTGGCGATGCCGTGGACGTGCCGAACACGTCGGCAACCGTGCCTGGCGATGCCATGGAGGTGCCGAACATGTCGGCGACCGTGCATGGCGATGCCATGGAGGTGCCGAACACGTGGGCAACCTGCATGGCGAGCCGTAGACGTGCCGAACACGTCGGCAACCGTTCCTGTCGATGCCGTGGACGTGCCGAACACGTCGGCGACCGTGCATTGCGAGCCGTAGACGTGCCGAACACGTCGGCGACCGTGCATGGCGAGCCGTAGACCTGCCGAACACGTCGGCGACCGTGCATTGCGAGCCGTAGACGTGCCGAACAGGTCGGCGACCGTGCATGGCGAGCCGTAGACGTGCCGAACACGTCGGCGACCGTGCATGGCGAGCCGTAGACGTGCCGAACACGTCGGCAACCGTGCCTGGCGATGCCATGGAGGTGCCGAACACGTGGGCAACCTGCATGGCGAGCCGTAGACGTGCCGAACACGTCGGCAACCGTTCCTGTCGATGCCGTGGACGTGCCGAACACGTCGGCGACCGTGCATTGCGAGCCGTAGACGTGCCGAACACGTCGGCGACCGTGCATGGCGAGCCGTAGACGTGCCGAACACGTCGGCGACCGTGCATTGCGAGCCGTAGACGTGCCGAACACGTCGGCAACCGTTCCTGGCGATGCCGTGGACGTGCCGAACACGTCGGCGACCGTGCATTGCGAGCCGTAGACGTGCCGAACACGTCGGCGACCGTGCATGGCGAGCCGTAGACGTGCCGAACACGTCGGCGACCGTGCATTGCGAGCCGTAGACGTGCCGAAGAGGTCGGCGACCGTGCATTGCGAGCCGTAGACGTGCCGAACAGGTCGGCGACCGTGCATGGCGAGCCGTAGACGTGCCGAACACGTCGGCAACCTGCATGACGAGCCGTAGACGTGCCGAACAGGTCGGCGACCGTGCATGGCGAGCCGTAGACGTGCCGACCAGGTCGGCGACCGTGCCTGGCGATGCCACGGAGGTGCCGATCACGTGGGCAACCGTTCCTGGCGATGCCGTGGACGTGCCGAACACGTCGGCGACCGTGCATTGCGAGCCGCAGACGTGCCGAACAGGTCGGCGACCGTGCATGGCGATGCCATGGAGGTGCCGAACACGTGGGCAACCTGCATGGCGAGCCGTAGACGTGACGAACACCTCGGCAGCCCTGCATGACGAGCCGTAGACGTGACGAGCACGTCGGCGACCGTGCATGGCGAGCCGTAGACGTGCCGAACACGTCGGCAACCTGCATGACGAGCCGTAGACGTGCCGAACAGGTCGGCGACCGTGCATGGCGAGCCGTAGACGTGCCGACCAGGTCGGCGACCGTGCCTGGCGATGCCACGGAGGTGCCGATCACGTGGGCAACCGTTCCTGGCGATGCCATGGAGGTGCCGAACAGGTCGGCGACCGTGCATGGCGAGCCGTAGACGTGCCGAACAGGTCGGCGACCGTGCATGGCGAGCCATAGACGTGCCGAACACGTCGGCGACCGTGCATGGCGAGCCGTAGACGTGCCGAACACGTCGGCAACCGTTCCTGGCGATGCCGTGGACGTGCCGAACACGTCGGCGACCGCGCATTGCGAGCCGTAGACGTGCCGAACACGTCGGCGACCGTGCATGGCGAGCCGTAGACCTGCCGAACACGTCGGCGACCGTGCATTGCGAGCCGTAGACGTGCCGAACAGGTCGGCGACCGTGCATGGCGAGCCGTAGACGTGCCGAACACGTCGGCGACCGTGCAGGGCGAGCCGTAGACGTGCCGAACACGTCGGCAACCGTGCCTGGCGATGCCATGGAGGTGTCGAACACGTCGGCCACCTGCAGGGCGAGCCGTAGACGTGCCGAACACGTCGGCGACCGTGCATTGCGAGCCGTAGACGTGCCGAACACGTCGGCAACCGTGACTGGCGATGCCGTGGACGTGCCGAACACGTCGGCAACCGTGCCTAGCGATGCCATGGAGGTGCCGAACATGTCGGCGACCGTGCATGGCGATGCCATGGAGGTGCCGAACACGTGGGCAACCTGCATGGCGAGCCGTAGACGTGCCGAACACGTCGGCAACCGTTCCTGTCGATGCCGTGGACGTGCCGAACACGTCGGCGACCGTGCATTGCGAGCCGTAGACGTGCCGAACACGTCGGCGACCGTGCATGGCGAGCCGTAGACGTGCCGAACACGTCGGCGACCGTGCATTGCGAGCCGTAGACGTGCCGAACACGTCGGCAACCGTTCCTGGCGATGCCGTGGACGTGCCGAACACGTCGGCGACCGTGCATTGCGAGCCGTAGACGTGCCGAACACGTCGGCGACCGTGCATGGCGAGCCGTAGACGTGCCGAACACGTCGGCGACCGTGCATTGCGAGCCGTAGACGTGCCGAAGAGGTCGGCGACCGTGCATTGCGAGCCGTAGACGTGCCGAACAGGTCGGCGACCGTGCATGGCGAGCCGTAGACGTGCCGAACACGTCGGCAACCTGCATGACGAGCCGTAGACGTGCCGATCACGTGGGCGACCGTGCATTGCGAGCCGTAGACGTGCCGAACAGGTCGGCGACCGTGCATGGCGAGCCGTAGACGTGCCGACCAGGTCGGCGACCGTGCCTGGCGATGCCACGGAGGTGCCGATCACGTGGGCAACCGTTCCTGGCGATGCCGTGGACGTGCCGAACACGTCGGCGACCGTGCATTGCGAGCCGCAGACGTGCCGAACAGGTCGGCGACCGTGCATGGCGATGCCATGGAGGTGCCGAACACGTGGGCAACCTGCATGGCGAGCCGTAGACGTGCCGAACACGTCGGCGACCGTGCATTGCGAGCCGTAGACGTGCCGAACACGTCGGCGACCGTGCATTGCGAGCCGTAGACGTGCCGATCACGTGGGCGACCGTGCATTGCGAGCCGTAGACGTGCCGAACAGGTCGGCGACCGTGCATGGCGAGCCGTAGACGTGCCGACCAGGTCGGCGACCGTGCCTGGCGATGCCACGGAGGTGCCGATCACGTGGGCAACCGTTCCTGGCGATGCCGTGGACGTGCCGAACACGTCGGCGACCGTGCATTGCGAGCCGTAGACGTGCCGAAGAGGTCGGCGACCGTGCATGGCGAGCCGTAGACGTGCCGAACAGGTCGGCGACCGTGCATGGCGAGCCGTAGACGTGCCGAACACGTCGGCAACCTGCATGACGAGCCGTAGACGTGCCGATCACGTGGGCGACCGTGCATTGCGAGCCGTAGACGTGCCGAACAGGTCGGCGACCGTGCATGGCGAGCCGTAGACGTGCCGACCAGGTCGGCGACCATGCCTGGCGATGCCACGGAGGTGCCGATCACGTGGGCAACCGTTCCTGGCGATGCCGTGGACGTGCCGAACACGTCGGCGACCGTGCATTGCGAGCCGCAGACGTGCCGAACAGGTCGGCGACCGTGCATGGCGATGCCATGGAGGTGCCGAACACGTGGGCAACCTGCATGGCGAGCCGTAGACGTGACGAACACCTCGGCAGCCCTGCATGACGAGCCGTAGACGTGACGAGCACGTCGGCGACCGTGCATGGCGAGCCGTAGACGTGCCGAACACGTCGGCGACCGTGCATTGCGAGCCGTGGACGTGCCGAACACGTCGGCGACCGTGCATGGCGAGCCGTAGACGTGCCGAACACGTCGGCAACCTGCATGACGAGCCGTAGACGTGCCGATCACGTGGGCGACCGTGCATTGCGAGCCGTAGACGTGCCGAACAGGTCGGCGACCGTGCATGGCGAGCCGTAGACGTGCCGACCAGGTCGGCGACCATGCCTGGCGATGCCACGGAGGTGCCGATCACGTGGGCAACCGTTCCTGGCGATGCCGTGGACGTGCCGAACACGTCGGCGACCGTGCATTGCGAGCCGCAGACGTGCCGAACAGGTCGGCGACCGTGCATGGCGATGCCATGGAGGTGCCGAACACGTGGGCAACCTGCATGGCGAGCCGTAGACGTGACGAACACCTCGGCAGCCCTGCATGACGAGCCGTAGACGTGACGAGCACGTCGGCGACCGTGCATGGCGAGCCGTAGACGTGCCGAACACGTCGGCGACCGTGCATTGCGAGCCGTAGACGTGCCGAACAGGTCGGCGACCGTGCATGGCGAGCCGTAGACCTGCCGAACACGTCGGCGACCGTGCATTGCGAGCCGTAGACGTGCCGAACAGGTCGGCGACCGTGCCTGGCGATGCCATGGAGGTGTCGAACACGTCGGCCACCTGCAGGGCGAGCCGTAGACGTGCCGAACACGTCGGCGACCGTGCATTGCGAGCCGTAGACGTGCCGAACACGTCGGCAACCGTGACTGGCGATGCCGTGGACGTGCCGAACACGTCGGCAACCGTGCCTGGCGATGCCATGGAGGTGCCGAACATGTCGGCGACCGTGCATGGCGATGCCATGGAGGTGCCGAACACGTGGGCAACCTGCATGGCGAGCCGTAGACGTGCCGAACACGTCGGCAACCGTTCCTGTCGATGCCGTGGACGTGCCGAACACGTCGGCGACCGTGCATTGCGAGCCGTAGACGTGCCGAACACGTCGGCGACCGTGCATTGCGAGCCGTAGACGTGCCGATCACGTGGGCGACCGTGCATTGCGAGCCGTAGACGTGCCGAACAGGTCGGCGACCGTGCATGGCGAGCCGTAGACGTGCCGACCAGGTCGGCGACCGTGCCTGGCGATGCCACGGAGGTGCCGATCACGTGGGCAACCGTTCCTGGCGATGCCGTGGACGTGCCGAACACGTCGGCGACCGTGCATGGCGATGCCATGGAGGTGCCGAACACGTGGGCAACCTGCATGGCGAGCCGTAGACGTGACGAACACCTCGGCAGCCCTGCATGACGAGCCGTAGACGTGACGAGCACGTCGGCGACCGTGCATGGCGAGCCGTAGACGTGCCGAACACGTCGGCAACCGTTCCTGGCGATGCCGTGGACGTGCCGAACACGTCGGCGACCGTGCATTGCGAGCCGTAGACGTGCCGAACACGTCGGCGACCGTGCATGGCGAGCCGTAGACGTGCCGAACACGTCGGCGACCGTGCATTGCGAGCCGTAGACGTGCCGAAGAGGTCGGCGACCGTGCATTGCGAGCCGTAGACGTGCCGAACAGGTCGGCGACCGTGCATGGCGAGCCGTAGACGTGCCGAACACGTCGGCAACCTGCATGACGAGCCGTAGACGTGCCGATCACGTGGGCGACCGTGCACTGCGAGCCGTAGACGTGCCGAACAGGTCGGCGACCGTGCATGGCGAGCCGTAGACGTGCCGACCAGGTCGGCGACCGTGCCTGGCGATGCCACGGAGGTGCCGATCACGTGGGCAACCGTTCCTGGCGATGCCGTGGACGTGCCGAACACGTCGGCGACCGTGCATTGCGAGCCGCAGACGTGCCGAACAGGTCGGCGACCGTGCATGGCGATGCCATGGAGGTGCCGAACACGTGGGCAACCGTGCATTGCGAGCCGTAGACGTGCCGAACACGTCGGCAACCGTTCCTGGCGATGCCGTGGACGTGCCGAACACGTCGGCGACCGTGCATTGCGAGCCGTAGACGTGCCGAACACGTCGGCGACCGTGCATGGCGAGCCGTAGACGTGCCGACCAGGTCGGCGACCGTGCCTGGCGATGCCGTGGACGTGCCGAACACGTCGGCGACCGTGCATGACGAGCCGTAGACGTGACGAGCACGTCGGCGACCGTGCATGGCGAGCCGTAGACGTGCCGAACACGTCGGCGACCGTGCATTGCGAGCCGTAGACGTGCCGAACAGGTCGGCGACCGTGCATGGCGAGCCGTAGACCTGCCGAACACGTCGGCGACCGTGCATTGCGAGCCGTAGACGTGCCGAACAGGTCGGCGACCGTGCATGGCGAGCCGTAGACGTGCCGAACACGTCGGCAACCGTGCCTGGCGATGCCATGGAGGTGTCGAACACGTCGGCCACCTGCAGGGCGAGCCGTAGACGTGCCGAACACGTCGGCGACCGTGCATTGCGAGCCGTAGACGTGCCGAACACGTCGGCAACCGTGACTGGCGATGCCGTGGACGTGCCGAACACGTCGGCAACCGTGCCTGGCGATGCCATGGAGGTGCCGAACATGTCGGCGACCGTGCATGGCGATGCCATGGAGGTGCCGAACACGTGGGCAACCTGCATGGCGAGCCGTAGACGTGCCGAACACGTCGGCAACCGTTCCTGTCGATGCCGTGGACGTGCCGAACACGTCGGCGACCGTGCATTGCGAGCCGTAGACGTGCCGAACACGTCGGCGACCGTGCATTGCGAGCCGTAGACGTGCCGATCACGTGGGCGACCGTGCATTGCGAGCCGTAGACGTGCCGAACAGGTCGGCGACCGTGCATGGCGAGCCGTAGACGTGCCGACCAGGTCGGCGACCGTGCCTGGCGATGCCACGGAGGTGCCGATCACGTGGGCAACCGTTCCTGGCGATGCCGTGGACGTGCCGAACACGTCGGCGACCGTGCATTGCGAGCCGCAGACGTGCCGAACAGGTCGGCGACCGTGCATGGCGATGCCATGGAGGTGCCGAACACGTGGGCAACCTGCATGGCGAGCCGTAGACGTGACGAACACCTCGGCAGCCCTGCATGACGAGCCGTAGACGTGACGAGCACGTCGGCGACCGTGCATGGCGAGCCGTAGACGTGCCGAACACGTCGGCGACCGTGCATTGCGAGCCGTAGACGTGCCGAACAGGTCGGCGACCGTGCATTGCGAGCCGTAGACGTGCCGAACAGGTCGGCAACCGTGACTGGCGATGCCGTGGACGTGCCGAACACGTCGGCAACCGTGCCTGGCGATGCCATGGAGGTGCCGAACAGGTCGGCGACCGTGCATGGCGAGCCGTAGACGTGCCGAACAGGTCGGCGACCGTGCATGGCGAGCCGTAGACGTGACGAACACCTCGGCAGCCCTGCATGACGAGCCGTAGACGTGCCGAACACGTCGGCGACCGTGCATGGCGAGCCGTAGACGTGCCGAACACGTCGGCAACCGTGCCTGGCGATGCCATGGAGGTGCCGAACACGTGGGCAACCTGCATGGCGAGCCGTAGACGTGCCGAACACGTCGGCAACCGTTCCTGTCGATGCCGTGGACGTGCCGAACACGTCGGCGACCGTGCATGGCGAGCCGTAGACCTGCCGAACACGTCGGCGACCGTGCATTGCGAGCCGTAGACGTGCCGAACAGGTCGGCGACCGTGCATGGCGAGCCGTAGACGTGCCGAACACGTCGACGACCGTGCATGGCGAGCCGTAGACGTGCCGAACACGTCGGCAACCGTGCCTGGCGATGCCATGGAGGTGTCGAACACGTCGGCCACCTGCAGGGCGAGCCGTAGACGTGCCGAACACGTCGGCGACCGTGCATTGCGAGCCGTAGACGTGCCGAACACGTCGGCAACCGTGACTGGCGATGCCGTGGACGTGCCGAACACGTCGGCAACCGTGCCTGGCGATGCCATGGAGGTGCCGAACATGTCGGCGACCGTGCATGGCGATGCCATGGAGGTGCCGAACACGTGGGCAACCTGCATGGCGAGCCGTAGACGTGCCGAACACGTCGGCAACCGTTCCTGTCGATGCCGTGGACGTGCCGAACACGTCGGCGACCGTGCATTGCGAGCCGTAGACGTGCCGAACACGTCGGCGACCGTGCATGGCGAGCCGTAGACCTGCCGAACACGTCGGCGACCGTGCATTGCGAGCCGTAGACGTGCCGAACAGGTCGGCGACCGTGCATGGCGAGCCTTAGACGTGCCGAACACGTCGGCGACCGTGCATGGCGAGCCGTAGACGTGCCGAACACGTCGGCAACCGTGCCTGGCGATGCCATGGAGGTGCCGAACACGTGGGCAACCTGCATGGCGAGCCGTAGACGTGCCGAACACGTCGGCAACCGTTCCTGTCGATGCCGTGGACGTGCCGAACACGTCGGCGACCGTGCATTGCGAGCCGTAGACGTGCCGAACACGTCGGCGACCGTGCATGGCGAGCCGTAGACGTGCCGAACACGTCGGCGACCGTGCATTGCGAGCCGTAGACGTGCCGAACACGTCGGCAACCGTTCCTGGCGATGCCGTGGACGTGCCGAACACGTCGGCGACCGTGCATTGCGAGCCGTAGACGTGCCGAACACGTCGGCGACCGTGCATGGCGAGCCGTAGACGTGCCGAACACGTCGGCGACCGTGCATTGCGAGCCGTAGACGTGCCGAAGAGGTCGGCGACCGTGCATTGCGAGCCGTAGACGTGCCGAACAGGTCGGCGACCGTGCATGGCGAGCCGTAGACGTGCCGAACACGTCGGCAACCTGCATGACGAGCCGTAGACGTGCCGATCACGTGGGCGACCGTGCATTGCGAGCCGTAGACGTGCCGAACAGGTCGGCGACCGTGCATGGCGAGCCGTAGACGTGCCGACCAGGTCGGCGACCGTGCCTGGCGATGCCACGGAGGTGCCGATCACGTGGGCAACCGTTCCTGGCGATGCCGTGGACGTGCCGAACACGTCGGCGACCGTGCATTGCGAGCCGCAGACGTGCCGAACAGGTCGGCGACCGTGCATGGCGATGCCATGGAGGTGCCGAACACGTGGGCAACCTGCATGGCGAGCCGTAGACGTGCCGAACACGTCGGCAACCGTTCCTGTCGATGCCGTGGACGTGCCGAACACGTCGGCGACCGTGCATTGCGAGCCGTAGACGTGCCGAACACGTCGGCGACCGTGCATTGCGAGCCGTAGACGTGCCGAACACGTCGGCAACCGTGACTGGCGATGCCGTGGACGTGCCGAACACGTCGGCAACCGTGCCTGGCGATGCCATGGAGGTGCCGAACATGTCGGCGACCGTGCATGGCGATGCCATGGAGGTGCCGAACACGTGGGCAACCTGCATGGCGAGCCGTAGACGTGCCGAACACGTCGGCAACCGTTCCTGTCGATGCCGTGGACGTGCCGAACACGTCGGCGACCGTGCATTGCGAGCCGTAGACGTGCCGAACACGTCGGCGACCGTGCATGGCGAGCCGTAGACCTGCCGAACACGTCGGCGACCGTGCATTGCGAGCCGTAGACGTGCCGAACAGGTCGGCGACCGTGCATGGCGAGCCGTAGACGTGCCGAACACGTCGGCGACCGTGCATGGCGAGCCGTAGACGTGCCGAACACGTCGGCAACCGTGCCTGGCGATGCCATGGAGGTGCCGAACACGTGGGCAACCTGCATGGCGAGCCGTAGACGTGCCGAACACGTCGGCAACCGTTCCTGTCGATGCCGTGGACGTGCCGAACACGTCGGCGACCGTGCATTGCGAGCCGTAGAGGTGCCGAACACGTCGGCGACCGTGCATGGCGAGCCGTAGACGTGCCGAACACGTCGGCGACCGTGCATTGCGAGCCGTAGACGTGCCGAACACGTCGGCAACCGTTCCTGGCGATGCCGTGGACGTGCCGAACACGTCGGCGACCGTGCATTGCGAGCCGTAGACGTGCCGAACACGTCGGCGACCGTGCATGGCGAGCCGTAGACGTGCCGAACACGTCGGCGACCGTGCATTGCGAGCCGTAGACGTGCCGAACACGTCGGCGACCGTGCATGGCGAGCCGTAGACGTGCCGAACACGTCGGCGACCGTGCATTGCGAGCCGTAGACGTGCCGAACACGTCGGCAACCGTTCCTGGCGATGCCGTGGACGTGCCGAACACGTCGGCGACCGTGCATTGCGAGCCGTAGACGTGCCGAACACGTCGGCGACCGTGCATGGCGAGCCGTAGACGTGCCGAACACGTCGGCGACCGTGCATTGCGAGCCGTAGACGTGCCGAACACGTCGGCGACCGTGCATGGCGAGCCGTAGACGTGCCGAACACGTCGGCGACCGTGCATTGCGAGCCGTAGACGTGCCGAACACGTCGGCAACCGTTCCTGGCGATGCCGTGGACGTGCCGAACACGTCGGCGACCGTGCATTGCGAGCCGTAGACGTGCCGAACACGTCGGCAACCGTGCCTGGCGATGCCATGGAGGTGCCGAACATGTCGGCGACCGTGCATGGCGATGCCATGGAGGTGCCGAACACGTGGGCAACCTGCATGGCGAGCCGTAGACGTGCCGAACACGTCGGCAACCGTTCCTGTCGATGCCGTGGACGTGCCGAACACGTCGGCGACCGTGCATTGCGAGCCGTAGACGTGCCGAACACGTCGGCGACCGTGCATGGCGAGCCGTAGACCTGCCGAACACGTCGGCGACCGTGCATTGCGAGCCGTAGACGTGCCGAACAGGTCGGCGACCGTGCATGGCGAGCCGTAGACGTGCCGAACACGTCGGCGACCGTGCATGGCGAGCCGTAGACGTGCCGAACACGTCGGCAACCGTGCCTGGCGATGCCATGGAGGTGCCGAACACGTGGGCAACCTGCATGGCGAGCCGTAGACGTGCCGAACACGTCGGCAACCGTTCCTGTCGATGCCGTGGACGTGCCGAACACGTCGGCGACCGTGCATTGCGAGCCGTAGACGTGCCGAACACGTCGGCGACCGTGCATGGCGAGCCGTAGACGTGCCGAACACGTCGGCGACCGTGCATTGCGAGCCGTAGACGTGCCGAACACGTCGGCAACCGTTCCTGGCGATGCCGTGGACGTGCCGAACACGTCGGCGACCGTGCATTGCGAGCCGTAGACGTGCCGAACACGTCGGCGACCGTGCATGGCGAGCCGTAGACGTGCCGAACACGTCGGCGACCGTGCATTGCGAGCCGTAGACGTGCCGAAGAGGTCGGCGACCGTGCATTGCGAGCCGTAGACGTGCCGAACAGGTCGGCGACCGTGCATGGCGAGCCGTAGACGTGCCGAACACGTCGGCAACCTGCATGACGAGCCGTAGACGTGCCGATCACGTGGGCGACCGTGCATTGCGAGCCGTAGACGTGCCGAACAGGTCGGCGACCGTGCATGGCGAGCCGTAGACGTGCCGACCAGGTCGGCGACCGTGCCTGGCGATGCCACGGAGGTGCCGATCACGTGGGCAACCGTTCCTGGCGATGCCGTGGACGTGCCGAACACGTCGGCGACCGTGCATTGCGAGCCGCAGACGTGCCGAACAGGTCGGCGACCGTGCATGGCGATGCCATGGAGGTGCCGAACACGTGGGCAACCTGCATGGCGAGCCGTAGACGTGCCGAACACGTCGGCAACCGTTCCTGTCGATGCCGTGGACGTGCCGAACACGTCGGCGACCGTGCATTGCGAGCCGTAGACGTGCCGAACACGTCGGCGACCGTGCATGGCGAGCCGTAGACGTGCCGAACACGTCGGCGACCGTGCATTGCGAGCCGTAGACGTGCCGAACACGTCGGCAACCGTTCCTGGCGATGCCGTGGACGTGCCGAACACGTCGGCGACCGTGCATTGCGAGCCGTAGACGTGCCGAACACGTCGGCGACCGTGCATGGCGAGCCGTAGACGTGCCGAACACGTCGGCGACCGTGCATTGCGAGCCGTAGACGTGCCGAACACGTCGGCGACCGTGCATGGCGAGCCGTAGACGTGCCGAACACGTCGGCGACCGTGCATTGCGAGCCGTAGACGTGCCGAACACGTCGGCAACCGTTCCTGGCGATGCCGTGGACGTGCCGAACACGTCGGCGACCGTGCATTGCGAGCCGTAGACGTGCCGAACACGTCGGCGACCGTGCATGGCGAGCCGTAGACGTGCCGAACACGTCGGCGACCGTGCATTGCGAGCCGTAGACGTGCCGAACACGTCGGCGACCGTGCATGGCGAGCCGTAGACGTGCCGAACACGTCGGCGACCGTGCATTGCGAGCCGTAGACGTGCCGAAGAGGTCGGCGACCGTGCATGGCGAGCCGTAGACGTGCCGACCAGGTCGGCGACCGTGCCTGGCGATGCCACGGAGGTGCCGATCACGTGGGCAACCGTTCCTGGCGATGCCGTGGACGTGCCGAACACGTCGGCGACCGTGCATTGCGAGCCGCAGACGTGCCGAACAGGTCGGCGACCGTGCATGGCGAGCCGTAGACGTGCCGAACACGTCGGCGACCGTGCATTGCGAGCCGTAGACGTGCCGAACACGTCGGCAACCGTTCCTGGCGATGCCGTGGACGTGCCGAACACGTCGGCGACCGTGCATTGCGAGCCGTAGACGTGCCGAACACGTCGGCGACCGTGCATGGCGAGCCGTAGACGTGCCGAACACGTCGGCGACCGTGCATTGCGAGCCGTAGACGTGCCGAACACGTCGGCGACCGTGCATGGCGAGCCGTAGACGTGCCGAACACGTCGGCGACCGTGCATTGCGAGCCGTAGACGTGCCGAACACGTCGGCAACCGTTCCTGGCGATGCCGTGGACGTGCCGAACACGTCGGCGACCGTGCATTGCGAGCCGTAGACGTGCCGAACACGTCGGCGACCGTGCATGGCGAGCCGTAGACGTGCCGAACACGTCGGCGACCGTGCATTGCGAGCCGTAGACGTGCCGAACACGTCGGCGACCGTGCATGGCGAGCCGTAGACGTGCCGAACACGTCGGCGACCGTGCATTGCGAGCCGTAGACGTGCCGAACACGTCGGCAACCGTTCCTGGCGATGCCGTGGACGTGCCGAACACGTCGGCGACCGTGCATTGCGAGCCGTAGACGTGCCGAACACGTCGGCGACCGTGCATGGCGAGCCGTAGACGTGCCGAACACGTCGGCGACCGTGCATTGCGAGCCGTAGACGTGCCGAAGAGGTCGGCGACCGTGCATTGCGAGCCGTAGACGTGCCGAACAGGTCGGCGACCGTGCATGGCGAGCCGTAGACGTGCCGAACACGTCGGCAACCTGCATGACGAGCCGTAGACGTGCCGATCACGTGGGCGACCGTGCATTGCGAGCCGTAGACGTGCCGAACAGGTCGGCGACCGTGCATGGCGAGCCGTAGACGTGCCGACCAGGTCGGCGACCGTGCCTGGCGATGCCACGGAGGTGCCGATCACGTGGGCAACCGTTCCTGGCGATGCCGTGGACGTGCCGAACACGTCGGCGACAGTGCATTGCGAGCCGCAGACGTGCCGAACAGGTCGGCGACCGTGCATGGCGATGCCATGGAGGTGCCGAACACGTGGGCAACCTGCATGGCGAGCCGTAGACGTGACGAACACCTCGGCAGCCCTGCATGACGAGCCGTAGACGTGACGAGCACGTCGGCGACCGTGCATGGCGAGCCGTAGACGTGCCGAACAGGTCGGCGACCGTGCATGGCGAGCCGTAGACGTGCCGAACGGGTCGGCGACCGTGCATGGCGAGCCGTAGACGTGCCGAACACGTCGGCGACCGTGCATTGCGAGCCGTAGACGTGCCGAACACGTCGGCAACCGTTCCTGGCGATGCCGTGGACGTGCCGAACACGTCGGCGACCGTGCATTGCGAGCCGTAGACGTGCCGAACACGTCGGCGACCGTGCATGGCGAGCCGTAGACCTGCCGAACACGTCGGCGACCGTGCATTGCGAGCCGTAGACGTGCCGAACACGTCGGCGACCGTGCATGGCGAGCCGTAGACCTGCCGAACACGTCGGCGACCGTGCATTGCGAGCCGTAGACGTGCCGAAGAGGTCGGCGACCGTGCATGGCGAGCCGTAGACGTGCCGAACACGTCGGCGACCGTGCATGGCGAGCCGTAGACGTGCCGAACACGTCGGCAAACGTGCCTGGCGATGCCATGGAGGTGTCGAACACGTCGGCCACCTGCAGGGCGAGCCGTAGACGTGCCGAACACGTCGGCGACCGTGCATTGCGAGCCGTAGACGTGCCGAACACGTCGGCAACTGTGACCGGCGATGCCGTGGACGTGCCGAACACGTCGGCAACCGTGCCTGGCGATGCCATGGAGGTGCCGAACATGTCGGCGACCGTGCATGGCGAGCCGTAGACGTGCCGAACAGGTCGGCGACCGTGCATTGCGAGCCGTAGACGTGCCGAACACGTCGGCAACCGTTCCTGTCGATGCCGTGGACGTGCCGAACACGTCGGCGACCGTTCCTGTCGATGCCGTAGACGTGCCGAACACGTCGGCAACCGTTCCTGTCGATGCCGTGGACGTGCCGAACACGTCGGCGACCGTTCCTGTCGATGCCGTAGACGTGCCGAACACGTCGGCAACCGTTCCTGGCGATGCCGTGGACGTGCCGAACACGTCGGCGACCGTGCATTGCGAGCCGTAGACGTGCCGAACACGTCGGCGACCGTGCATGGCGAGCCGTAGACGTGCCGAACACGTCGGCGACCGTGCATTGCGAGCCGTAGACGTGCCGAAGAGGTCGGCGACCGTGCACTGCGAGCCGTAGACGTGCCGAACACGTCGGCGACCGTGCATGGCGAGCCGTAGACGTGCCGAACACGTCGGCGACCGTGCATTGCGAGCCGTAGACGTGCCGAAGAGGTCGGCGACCGTGCACTGCGAGCCGTAGACGTGCCGAACACGTCGGCGACCGTGCATGGCGAGCCGTAGACGTGCCGAACACGTCGGCGACCGTGCATTGCGAGCCGTAGACGTGCCGAACACGTCGGCAACCGTTCCTGGCGATGCCGTGGACGTGCCGAACACGTCGGCGACCGTGCATTGCGAGCCGTAGACGTGCCGAACACGTCGGCGACCGTGCATGGCGAGCCGTAGACGTGCCGAACACGTCGGCGACCGTGCATTGCGAGCCGTAGACGTGCCGAACAGGTCGGCGACCGTGCATTGCGAGCCGTAGACGTGCCGAACAGGTCGGCGACCGTGCATGGCGAGCCGTAGACGTGCCGAACACGTCGGCAACCTGCATGACGAGCCGTAGACGTGCCGATCACGTGGGCGACCGTGCATTGCGAGCCGTAGACGTGCCGAACAGGTCGGCGACCGTGCATGGCGAGCCGTAGACGTGCCGACCAGGTCGGCGACCGTGCCTGGCGATGCCACGGAGGTGCCGATCACGTGGGCAACCGTTCCTGGCGATGCCGTGGACGTGCCGAACACGTCGGCGACCGTGCATTGCGAGCCGCAGACGTGCCGAACAGGTCGGCGACCGTGCATGGCGATGCCATGGAGGTGCCGAACACGTGGGCAACCTGCATGGCGAGCCGTAGACGTGACGAACACCTCGGCAGCCCTGCATGACGAGCCGTAGACGTGACGAGCACGTCGGCGACCGTGCATGGCGAGCCGTAGACGTGCCGAACACGTCGGCGACCGTGCATTGCGAGCCGTAGACGTGCCGAACAGGTCGGCGACCGTGCATTGCGAGCCGTAGACGTGCCGAACAGGTCGGCAACCGTGACTGGCGATGCCGTGGACGTGCCGAACACGTCGGCAACCGTGCCTGGCGATGCCATGGAGGTGCCGAACAGGTCGGCGACCGTGCATGGCGGGCCGTAGACGTGCCGAACAGGTCGGCGACCGTGCATGGCGAGCCGTAGACGTGCCGAACACGTCGGCGACCGTGCATTGCGAGCCGTAGACGTGCCGAACACGTCGGCAACCGTTCCTGGCGATGCCATGGAGGTGCCGAACAGGTCGGCGACCGTGCATGGCGAGCCGTAGACGTGCCGAACACGTCGGCAACCGTGCCTGGCGATGCCATGGAGGTGCCGAACACGTCGGCGACCGTGCATTGCGAGCCGTAGACGTGCCGAACAGGTCGGCGACCGTGCATTGCGAGCCGTAGACGTGCCGAACAAGTCGGCAACCGTGACTGGCGATGCCGTGGACGTGCCGAACACGTCGGCAACCGTGCCTGGCGATGCCATGGAGGTGCCGAACAGGTCGGCGACCGTGCATGGCGAGCCGTAGACGTGCCGAACAGGTCGGCGACCGTGCATGGCGAGCCGTAGACGTGCCGAACACGTCGGCGACCGTGCATGGCGAGCCGTAGACGTGCCGAACGGGTCGGCGACCGTGCATGGCGAGCCGTAGACGTGCCGAACACGTCGGCGACCGTGCACGGCGAGCCGTAGACGTGCCGAACACGTCGGCAAACGTGCCTGGCGATGCCATGGAGGTGTCGAACACGTCGGCCACCTGCAGGGCGAGCCGTAGACGTGCCGAACACGTCGGCGACCGTGCATTGCGAGCCGTAGACGTGCCGAACACGTCGGCAACCGTGACTGGCGATGCCGTGGACGTGCCGAACACGTCGGCAACCGTGCCTGGCGATGCCATGGAGGTGCCGAACATGTCGGCGACCGTGCATGGCGAGCCGTAGACGTGCCGAACAGGTCGGCGACCGTGCATTGCGAGCCGTAGACGTGCCGAACACGTCGGCAACCGTTCCTGTCGATGCCGTGGACGTGCCGAACACGTCGGCGACCGTTCCTGTCGATGCCGTAGACGTGCCGAACACGTCGGCGACCGTGCATGGCGAGCCGTAGACGTGCCGAACACGTCGGCGACCGTGCATTGCGAGCCGTAGACGTGCCGAACACGTCGGCAACCGTTCCTGACGATGCCGTGGACGTGCCGAACACGTCGGCGACCGTGCATTGCGAGCCGTAGACGTGCCGAACACGTCGGCGACCGTGCATGGCGAGCCGTAGACGTGCCGAACACGTCGGCGACCGTGCATTGCGAGCCGTAGACGTGCCGAAGAGGTCGGCGACCTTGCACTGCGAGCCGTAGACGTGCCGAACACGTCGGCGACCGTGCATGGCGAGCCGTAGACGTGCCGAACACGTCGGCGACCGTGCATTGCGAGCCGTAGACGTGCCGAACACGTCGGCAACCGTTCCTGGCGATGCCGTGGACGTGCCGAACACGTCGGCGACCTTGCACTGCGAGCCGTAGACGTGCCGAACACGTCGGCGACCGTGCATTGCGAGCCGTAGACGTGCCGAACACGTCGGCGACCGTGCATGGCGAGCCGTAGACGTGCCGAACACGTCGGCGACCGTGCATTGCGAGCCGTAGACGTGCCGAACAGGTCGGCGACCGTGCATTGCGAGCCGTAGACGTGCCGAACAGGTCGGCGACCGTGCATGGCGAGCCGTAGACGTGCCGAACACGTCGGCAACCTGCATGACGAGCCGTAGACGTGCCGATCACGTGGGCGACCGTGCATTGCGAGCCGTAGACGTGCCGAACAGGTCGGCGACCGTGCATGGCGAGCCGTAGACGTGCCGACCAGGTCGGCGACCGTGCCTGGCGATGCCACGGAGGTGCCGATCACGTGGGCAACCGTTCCTGGCGATGCCGTGGACGTGCCGAACACGTCGGCGACCGTGCATTGCGAGCCGCAGACGTGCCGAACAGGTCGGCGACCGTGCATGGCGATGCCATGGAGGTGCCGAACACGTGGGCAACCTGCATGGCGAGCCGTAGACGTGACGAACACCTCGGCAGCCCTGCATGACGAGCCGTAGACGTGACGAGCACGTCGGCGACCGTGCATGGCGAGCCGTAGACGTGCCGAACACGTCGGCGACCGTGCATTGCGAGCCGTAGACGTGCCGAACAGGTCGGCGACCGTGCATTGCGAGCCGTAGACGTGCCGAACAGGTCGGCAACCGTGACTGGCGATGCCGTGGACGTGCCGAACACGTCGGCAACCGTGCCTGGCGATGCCATGGAGGTGCCGAACAGGTCGGCGACCGTGCATGGCGGGCCGTAGACGTGCCGAACAGGTCGGCGACCGTGCATGGCGAGCCGTAGACGTGCCGAACACGTCGGCGACCGTGCATTGCGAGCCGTAGACGTGCCGAACACGTCGGCAACCGTTCCTGGCGATGCCATGGAGGTGCCGAACAGGTCGGCGACCGTGCATGGCGAGCCGTAGACGTGCCGAACACGTCGGCAACCGTGACTGGCGATGCCGTGGACGTGCCGAACACGTCGGCAACCGTGCCTGGCGATGCCATGGAGGTGCCGAACACGTCGGCGACCGTGCATTGCGAGCCGTAGACGTGCCGAACACGTCGGCGACCGTGCATGGCGAGCCGTAGACGTGCCGAACACGTCGGCAAACGTGCCTGGCGATGCCATGGAGGTGTCGAACACGTCGGCCACCTGCAGGGCGAGCCGTAGACGTGCCGAACACGTCGGCGACCGTGCATTGCGAGCCGTAGACGTGCCGAACACGTCGGCAACCGTGACTGGCGATGCCGTGGACGTGCCGAACACGTCGGCAACCGTGCCTGGCGATGCCATGGAGGTGCCGAACAGGTCGGCGACCGTGCATGGCGGGCCGTAGACGTGCCGAACAGGTCGGCGACCGTGCATGGCGAGCCGTAGACGTGCCGAACAAGTCGGCAACCGTGACTGGCGATGCCGTGGACGTGCCGAACACGTCGGCAACCGTGCCTGGCGATGCCATGGAGGTGCCGAACAGGTCGGCGACCGTGCATGGCGAGCCGTAGACGTGCCGAACAGGTCGGCGACCGTGCATGGCGAGCCGTAGACGTGCCGAACACGTCGGCGACCGTGCATGGCGAGCCGTAGACGTGCCGAACGGGTCGGCGACCGTGCATGGCGAGCCGTAGACGTGCCGAACACGTCGGCGACCGTGCATGGCGAGCCGTAGACGTGCCGAACACGTCGGCAAACGTGCCTGGCGATGCCATGGAGGTGTCGAACACGTCGGCCACCTGCAGGGCGAGCCGTAGACGTGCCGAACACGTCGGCGACCGTGCATTGCGAGCCGTAGACGTGCCGAACACGTCGGCAACCGTGACTGGCGATGCCGTGGACGTGCCGAACACGTCGGCAACCGTGCCTGGCGATGCCATGGAGGTGCCGAACATGTCGGCGACCGTGCATGGCGAGCCGTAGACGTGCCGAACAGGTCGGCGACCGTGCATTGCGAGCCGTAGACGTGCCGAACACGTCGGCAACCGTTCCTGTCGATGCCGTGGACGTGCCGAACACGTCGGCGACCGTTCCTGTCGATGCCGTAGACGTGCCGAACACGTCGGCGACCGTGCATGGCGAGCCGTAGACGTGCCGAACACGTCGGCGACCGTGCATTGCGAGCCGTAGACGTGCCGAACACGTCGGCAACCGTTCCTGACGATGCCGTGGACGTGCCGAACACGTCGGCGACCGTGCATTGCGAGCCGTAGACGTGCCGAACACGTCGGCAACCGTTCCTGGCGATGCCATGGAGGTGCCGAACAGGTCGGCGACCGTGCATGGCGAGCCGTAGACGTGCCGAACACGTCGGCGACCGTGCATTGCGAGCCGTAGACGTGCCGAAGAGGTCGGCGACCTTGCACTGCGAGCCGTAGACGTGCCGAACACGTCGGCGACCGTGCATGGCGAGCCGTAGACGTGCCGAACACGTCGGCGACCGTGCATTGCGAGCCGTAGACGTGCCGAACACGTCGGCAACCGTTCCTGGCGATGCCGTGGACGTGCCGAACACGTCGGCGACCGTGCATTGCGAGCCGTAGACGTGCCGAACACGTCGGCAACCGTTCCTGGCGATGCCGTGGACGTGCCGAACACGTCGGCGACCGTGCATTGCGAGCCGTGGACGTGCCGAACACGTCGGCGACCGTGCATTGCGAGCCGTAGACGTGCCGAACAGGTCGGCGACCGTGCATTGCGAGCCGTAGACGTGCCGAACACGTCGGCAACCGTTCCTGGCGATGCCGTGGACGTGCCGAACACGTCGGCGACCGTGCATTGCGAGCCGTGGACGTGCCGAACACGTCGGCGACCGTGCATTGCGAGCCGTAGACGTGCCGAACACGTCGGCGACCGTGCATGGCGAGCCGTAGACGTGCCGAACACGTCGGCGACCGTGCATTGCGAGCCGTAGACGTGCCGAAGAGGTCGGCGACCTTGCACTGCGAGCCGTAGACGTGCCGAACACGTCGGCGACCGTGCATGGCGAGCCGTAGACGTGCCGAACACGTCGGCGACCGTGCATTGCGAGCCGTAGACGTGCCGAACACGTCGGCAACCGTTCCTGGCGATGCCGTGGACGTGCCGAACACGTCGGCGACCGTGCATTGCGAGCCGTAGACGTGCCGAACACGTCGGCGACCGTGCATGGCGAGCCGTAGACGTGCCGAACACGTCGGCGACCGTGCATTGCGAGCCGTAGACGTGCCGAAGAGGTCGGCGACCGTGCATTGCGAGCCGTAGACGTGCCGAACAGGTCGGCGACCGTGCATGGCGAGCCGTAGACGTGCCGAACAGGTCGGCGACCGTGCATTGCGAGCCGTAGACGTGCCGAACACGTCGGCAACCGTTCCTGGCGATGCCGTGGACGTGCCGAACACGTCGGCGACCGTGCATTGCGAGCCGTAGACGTGCCGAACACGTCGGCGACCGTGCATGGCGAGCCGTAGACGTGCCGAACACGTCGGCGACCGTGCATTGCGAGCCGTAGACGTGCCGAAGAGGTCGGCGACCGTGCATTGCGAGCCGTAGACGTGCCGAACAGGTCGGCGACCGTGCATGGCGAGCCGTAGACGTGCCGAACACGTCGGCAACCTGCATGACGAGCCGTAGACGTGCCGATCACGTGGGCGACCGTGCATTGCGAGCCGTAGACGTGCCGAACAGGTCGGCGACCGTGCATGGCGAGCCGTAGACGTGCCGACCAGGTCGGCGACCGTGCCTGGCGATGCCACGGAGGTGCCGATCACGTGGGCAACCGTTCCTGGCGATGCCGTGGACGTGCCGAACACGTCGGCGACCGTGCATTGCGAGCCGCAGACGTGCCGAACAGGTCGGCGACCGTGCATGGCGATGCCATGGAGGTGCCGAACACGTGGGCAACCTGCATGGCGAGCCGTAGACGTGACGAACACCTCGGCAGCCCTGCATGACGAGCCGTAGACGTGACGAGCACGTCGGCGACCGTGCATGGCGAGCCGTAGACGTGCCGAACACGTCGGCGACCGTGCATTGCGAGCCGTAGACGTGCCGAACAGGTCGGCGACCGTGCATTGCGAGCCGTAGACGTGCCGAACAGGTCGGCAACCGTGACTGGCGATGCCGTGGACGTGCCGAACACGTCGGCAACCGTGCCTGGCGATGCCATGGAGGTGCCGAACAGGTCGGCGACCGTGCATGGCGAGCCGTAGACGTGCCGAACAGGTCGGCGACCGTGCATGGCGAGCCGTAGACGTGCCGAACACGTCGGCGACCGTGCATTGCGAGCCGTAGACGTGCCGAACACGTCGGCAACCGTTCCTGGCGATGCCATTGAGGTGCCGAACACGTCGGCGACCGTGCATGGCGAGCCGTAGACGTGCCGAACAGGTCGGCGACCGTGCATGGCGAGCCGTAGACGTGCCGAACAGGTCGGCGACCGTGCATGGCGAGCCGTAGACGTGCCGAACGGGTCGGCGACCGTGCATGGCGAGCCGTAGACGTGCCGAACACGTCGGCGACCGTGCATTGCGAGCCGTAGACGTGCCGAACACGTCGGCGACCGTGCATGGCGAGCCGTAGACGTGCCGAACACGTCGGCGACCGTGCATGGCGAGCCGTAGACGTGCCGAACACGTCGGCAACCGTGACTGGCGATGCCGTGGACGTGCCGAACACGTCGGCAACCGTACCTGGCGATGCCATGGAGGTGCCGAACATGTCGGCGACCGTGCATGGCGAGCCGTAGACGTGCCGAACAGGTCGGCGACCGTGCATTGCGAGCCGTAGACGTGCCGAACACGTCGGCAACCGTTCCTGTCGATGCCGTAGACGTGCCGAACACGTCGGCGACCGTGCATTGCGAGCCGTAGACGTGCCGAACACGTCGGCGACCGTGCATGGCGAGCCGTAGACGTGCCGAACACGTCGGCGACCGTGCATTGCGAGCCGTAGACGTGCCGAACACGTCGGCAACCGTTCCTGGCGATGCCATTGAGGTGCCGAACACGTCGGCGACCGTGCATTGCGAGCCGTAGACGTGCCGAACAGGTCGGCGACCGTGCATTGCGAGCCGTAGACGTGCCGAACAGGTCGGCAACCGTGACTGGCGATGCCGTGGACGTGCCGAACACGTCGGCAACCGTGCCTGGCGATGCCATGGAGGTGCCGAACAGGTCGGCGACCGTGCATGGCGAGCCGTAGACGTGCCGAACAGGTCGGCGACCGTGCATGGCGAGCCGTAGACGTGCCGAACACGTCGGCGACCGTGCATTGCGAGCCGTAGACGTGCCGAACACGTCGGCAACCGTTCCTGGCGATGCCATTGAGGTGCCGAACACGTCGGCGACCGTGCATGGCGAGCCGTAGACGTGCCGAACAGGTCGGCGACCGTGCATGGCGAGCCGTAGACGTGCCGAACAGGTCGGCGACCGTGCATGGCGAGCCGTAGACGTGCCGAACGGGTCGGCGACCGTGCATGGCGAGCCGTAGACGTGCCGAACACGTCGGCGACCGTGCATTGCGAGCCGTAGACGTGCCGAACACGTCGGCGACCGTGCATGGCGAGCCGTAGACGTGCCGAACACGTCGGCGACCGTGCATGGCGAGCCGTAGACGTGCCGAACACGTCGGCAACCGTGACTGGCGATGCCGTGGACGTGCCGAACACGTCGGCAACCGTACCTGGCGATGCCATGGAGGTGCCGAACATGTCGGCGACCGTGCATGGCGAGCCGTAGACGTGCCGAACAGGTCGGCGACCGTGCATTGCGAGCCGTAGACGTGCCGAACACGTCGGCAACCGTTCCTGTCGATGCCGTAGACGTGCCGAACACGTCGGCGACCGTGCATTGCGAGCCGTAGACGTGCCGAACACGTCGGCGACCGTGCATGGCGAGCCGTAGACGTGCCGAACACGTCGGCGACCGTGCATTGCGAGCCGTAGACGTGCCGAACACGTCGGCAACCGTTCCTGGCGATGCCGTGGACGTGCCGAACACGTCGGCGACCGTGCATTGCGAGCCGTAGACGTGCCGAACACGTCGGCGACCGTGCATGGCGAGCCGTAGACGTGCCGAACACGTCGGCGACCGTGCATTGCGAGCCGTAGACGTGCCGAAGAGGTCGGCGACCGTGCACTGCGAGCCGTAGACGTGCCGAACAGGTCGGCGACCGTGCATGGCGAGCCGTAGACGTGCCGAACACGTCGGCAACCTGCATGACGAGCCGTAGACGTGCCGATCACGTGGGCGACCGTGCATTGCGAGCCGTAGACGTGCCGAACACGTCGGCAACCTGCATGACGAGCCGTAGACGTGCCGATCACGTGGGCGACCGTGCATTGCGAGCCGTAGACGTGCCGAACAGGTCGGCGACCGTGCATGGCGAGCCGTAGACGTGCCGACCAGGTCGGCGACCGTGCCTGGCGAGCCGTAGACCTGCCGAACACGTCGGCGACCGTGCATTGCGAGCCGTAGACGTGCCGAACAGGTCGGCGACCGTGCATGGCGAGCCGTAGACGTGCCGAACACGTCGGCGACCGTGCATGGCGAGCCGTAGACGTGCCGAACACGTCGGCGACCGTGCATTGCGAGCCGTAGACGTGCCGAACACGTCGGCAACCGTTCCTGGCGATGCCATGGAGGTGCCGAACAGGTCGGCGACCGTGCATGGCGAGCCGTAGACGTGCCGAACAGGTCGGCGACCGTGCATGGCGAGCCGTAGACGTGCCGAACACGTCGGCGACCGTGCATTGCGAGCCGTAGACGTGCCGAGCACGTCGGCAACCGTTCCTGGCGATGCCGTGGACGTGCCGAACACGTCGGCGACCGTGCATTGCGAGCCGTAGACGTGCCGAACACGTCGGCGACCGTGCATGGCGAGCCGTAGACCTGCCGAACACGTCGGCGACCGTGCATTGCGAGCCGTAGACGTGCCGAACAGGTCGGCGACCGTGCATGGCGAGCCGTAGACGTGCCGAACACGTCGGCGACCGTGCATGGCGAGCCGTAGACGTGCCGAACACGTCGGCAACCGTGCCTGGCGATGCCATGGAGGTGTCGAACACGTCGGCCACCTGCAGGGCGAGCCGTAGACGTGCCGAACACGTCGGCGACCGTGCATTGCGAGCCGTAGACGTGCCGAACACGTCGGCAACCGTGACTGGCGATGCCGTGGACGTGCCGAACACGTCGGCAACCGTGCCTGGCGATGCCATGGAGGTGCCTAACATGTCGGCGACCGTGCATGGCGAGCCGTAGACGTGCCGAACACGTCGGCGACCGTGCATTGCGAGCCGTAGACGTGCCGAACACGTCGGCGACCGTGCATGGCGAGCCGTAGACGTGCCGAACACGTCGGCGACCGTGCATTGCGAGCCGTAGACGTGCCGAACACGTCGGCAACCGTTCCTGGCGATGCCGTGGACGTGCCGAACACGTCGGCGACCGTGCATTGCGAGCCGTAGACGTGCCGAACACGTCGGCGACCGTGCATGGCGAGCCGTAGACGTGCCGAACACGTCGGCGACCGTGCATTGCGAGCCGTAGACGTGCCGAAGAGGTCGGCGACCGTGCATTGCGAGCCGTAGACGTGCCGAACAGGTCGGCGACCGTGCATGGCGAGCCGTAGACGTGCCGAACACGTCGGCAACCTGCATGACGAGCCGTAGACGTGCCGATCACGTGGGCGACCGTGCATTGCGAGCCGTAGACGTGCCGAACAGGTCGGCGACCGTGCATGGCGAGCCGTAGACGTGCCGACCAGGTCGGCGACCGTGCCTGGCGATGCCACGGAGGTGCCGATCACGTCGGCAACCGTGACTGGCGATGCCGTGGACGTGCCGAACACGTCGGCAACCGTGCCTGGCGATGCCATGGAGGTGCCGAACAGGTCGGCGACCGTGCATGGCGAGCCGTAGACGTGCCGAACAGGTCGGCGACCGTGCATGGCGAGCCGTAGACGTGCCGAACACGTCGGCGACCGTGCATTGCGACCCGTAGACGTGCCGAACACGTCGGCAACCGTTCCTGGCGATGCCATGGAGGTGCCGAACAGGTCGGCGACCGTGCATGGCGAGCCGTAGACGTGCCGAACAGGTCGGCGACCGTGCATGGCGAGCCGTAGACGTGCCGAACGGGTCGGCGACCGTGCATGGCGAGCCGTAGACGTGCCGAACACGTCGGCAACCGTTCCTGGCGATGCCGTGGACGTGCCGAACACGTCGGCGACCGTGCATTGCGAGCCGTAGACGTGCCGAACACGTCGGCGACCGTGCATGGCGAGCCGTAGACGTGCCGAACACGTCGGCAACCGTGACTGGCGATGCCGTGGACGTGCCGAACACGTCGGCAACCGTGCCTGGCGATGCCATGGAGGTGCCGAACATGTCGGCGACCGTGCATGGCGAGCCGTAGACGTGCCGAACAGGTCGGCGACCGTGCATTGCGAGCCGTAGACGTGCCGAACACGTCGGCAACCGTTCCTGTCGATGCCGTGGACGTGCCGAACACGTCGGCGACCGTGCATTGCGAGCCGTAGACGTGCCGAACACGTCGGCGACCGTGCATGGCGAGCCGTAGACGTGCCGAACACGTCGGCGACCGTGCATTGCGAGCCGTAGACGTGCCGAACACGTCGGCAACCGTTCCTGGCGATGCCGTGGACGTGCCGAACACGTCGGCGACCGTGCATTGCGAGCCGTAGACGTGCCGAACACGTCGGCGACCGTGCATGGCGAGCCGTAGACGTGCCGAACACGTCGGCGACCGTGTATTGCGAGCCGTAGACGTGCCGAACACGTCGGCAACCGTTCCTGTCGATGCCGTGGACGTGCCGAACACGTCGGCGACCGTGCATTGCGAGCCGTAGACGTGCCGAACACGTCGGCGACCGTGCATGGCGAGCCGTAGACGTGCCGAACACGTCGGCGACCGTGCATTGCGAGCCGTAGACGTGCCGAACAGGTCGGCGACCGTGCATTGCGAGCCGTAGACGTGCCGAACACGTCGGCAACCGTTCCTGTCGATGCCGTGGACGTGCCGAACACGTCGGCGACCGTGCATTGCGAGCCGTAGACGTGCCGAACACGTCGGCAACCGTTCCTGTCGATGCCGTGGACGTGCCGAACACGTCGGCGACCGTGCATTGCGAGCCGTAGACGTGCCGAACACGTCGGCGACCGTGCATGGCGAGCCGTAGACGTGCCGAACACGTCGGCGACCGTGCATTGCGAGCCGTAGACGTGCCGAACACGTCGGCAACCGTTCCTGGCGATGCCGTGGACGTGCCGAACACGTCGGCGACCGTGCATTGCGAGCCGTAGACGTGCCGAACACGTCGGCGACCGTGCATGGCGAGCCGTAGACGTGCCGAACACGTCGGCGACCGTGTATTGCGAGCCGTAGACGTGCCGAACACGTCGGCAACCGTTCCTGTCGATGCCGTGGACGTGCCGAACACGTCGGCGACCGTGCATTGCGAGCCGTAGACGTGCCGAACACGTCGGCGACCGTGCATGGCGAGCCGTAGACGTGCCGAACACGTCGGCGACCGTGCATTGCGAGCCGTAGACGTGCCGAACAGGTCGGCGACCGTGCATTGCGAGCCGTAGACGTGCCGAACACGTCGGCAACCGTTCCTGTCGATGCCGTGGACGTGCCGAACACGTCGGCGACCGTGCATTGCGAGCCGTAGACGTGCCGAACACGTCGGCGACCGTGCATGGCGAGCCGTAGACGTGCCGAACACGTCGGCGACCGTGCATTGCGAGCCGTAGACGTGCCGAACACGTCGGCAACCGTTCCTGGCGATGCCGTGGACGTGCCGAACACGTCGGCGACCGTGCATTGCGAGCCGTAGACGTGCCGAACACGTCGGCGACCGTGCATGGCGAGCCGTAGACGTGCCGAACACGTCGGCGACCGTGCATTGCGAGCCGTAGACGTGCCGAAGAGGTCGGCGACCGTGCATTGCGAGCCGTAGACGTGCCGAACAGGTCGGCGACCGTGCATGGCGAGCCGTAGACGTGCCGAACACGTCGGCAACCTGCATGACGAGCCGTAGACGTGCCGATCACGTGGGCGACCGTGCATTGCGAGCCGTAGACGTGCCGAACAGGTCGGCGACCGTGCATGGCGAGCCGTAGACGTGCCGACCAGGTCGGCGACCGTGCCTGGCGATGCCACGGAGGTGCCGATCACGTGGGCAACCGTTCCTGGCGATGCCGTGGACGTGCCGAACACGTCAGCGACCGTGCATTGCGAGCCGCAGACGTGCCGAACAGGTCGGCGACCGTGCATGGCGATGCCATGGAGGTGCCGAACACGTGGGCAACCTGCATGGCGAGCCGTAGACGTGACGAACACCTCGGCAGCCCTGCATGACGAGCCGTAGACGTGCCGAACACGTCGGCGACCGTGCATGGCGAGCCGTAGACGTGCCGAACACGTCGGCGACCGTGCATTGCGAGCCGTAGACGTGCCGAACACGTCGGCAACCGTTCCTGTCGATGCCGTGGACGTGCCGAACACGTCGGCGACCGTGCATTGCGAGCCGTAGACGTGCCGAACACGTCGGCGACCGTGCACGGCGAGCCGTAGACGTGCCGAACACGTCGGCGACCGTGCATTGCGAGCCGTAGACGTGCCGAACACGTCGGCAACCGTTCCTGGCGATGCCGTGGACGTGCCGAACACGTCGGCGACCGTGCATTGCGAGCCGTAGACGTGCCGAACACGTCGGCGACCGTGCATGGCGAGCCGTAGACGTGCCGAACACGTCGGCGACCGTGCATTGCGAGCCGTAGACGTGCCGAAGAGGTCGGCGACCGTGCATTGCGAGCCGTAGACGTGCCGAACACGTCGGCAACCGTTCCTGGCGATGCCGTGGACGTGCCGAACACGTCGGCGACCGTGCATTGCGAGCCGTAGACGTGCCGAACACGTCGGCGACCGTGCATGGCGAGCCGTAGACGTGCCGAACACGTCGGCGACCGTGCATTGCGAGCCGTAGACGTGCCGAAGAGGTCGGCGACCGTGCATTGCGAGCCGTAGACGTGCCGAACAGGTCGGCGACCGTGCATGGCGAGCCGTAGACGTGCCGAACAGGTCGGCGACCGTGCATTGCGAGCCGTAGACGTGCCGAACACGTCGGCAACCGTTCCTGGCGATGCCGTGGACGTGCCGAACACGTCGGCGACCGTGCATTGCGAGCCGTAGACGTGCCGAACACGTCGGCGACCGTGCATGGCGAGCCGTAGACGTGCCGAACACGTCGGCGACCGTGCATTGCGAGCCGTAGACGTGCCGAAGAGGTCGGCGACCGTGCATTGCGAGCCGTAGACGTGCCGAACAGGTCGGCGACCGTGCATGGCGAGCCGTAGACGTGCCGAACACGTCGGCAACCGTTCCTGGCGATGCCGTGGACGTGCCGAACACGTCGGCGACCGTGCATTGCGAGCCGTAGACGTGCCGAACACGTCGGCGACCGTGCATGGCGAGCCGTAGACGTGCCGAACACGTCGGCGACCGTGCATTGCGAGCCGTAGACGTGCCGAAGAGGTCGGCGACCGTGCATTGCGAGCCGTAGACGTGCCGAACAGGTCGGCGACCGTGCATGGCGAGCCGTAGACGTGCCGAACACGTCGGCAACCTGCATGACGAGCCGTAGACGTGCCGATCACGTGGGCGACCGTGCATTGCGAGCCGTAGACGTGCCGAACACGTCGGCGACCGTGCATGGCGAGCCGTAGACGTGCCGAACACGTCGGCAACCGTGCCTGGCGATGCCATGGAGGTGTCGAACACGTCGGCCACCTGCAGGGCGAGCCGTAGACGTGCCGAACACGTCGGCGACCGTGCATTGCGAGCCGTAGACGTGCCGAACACGTCGGCAACCGTGACTGGCGATGCCGTGGACGTGCCGAACACGTCGGCAACCGTGCCTGGCGATGCCATGGAGGTGCCTAACATGTCGGCGACCGTGCATGGCGAGCCGTAGACGTGCCGAACAGGTCGGCGACCGTGCATTGCGAGCCGTAGACGTGCCGAACACGTCGGCAACCGTTCCTGTCGATGCCGTGGACGTGCCGAACACGTCGGCGACCGTGCATTGCGAGCCGTAGACGTGCCGAACACGTCGGCGACCGTGCATGGCGAGCCGTAGACGTGCCGAACACGTCGGCGACCGTGCATTGCGAGCCGTAGACGTGCCGAACACGTCGGCAACCGTTCCTGGCGATGCCGTGGACGTGCCGAACACGTCGGCGACCGTGCATTGCGAGCCGTAGACGTGCCGAACACGTCGGCGACCGTGCATGGCGAGCCGTAGACGTGCCGAACACGTCGGCGACCGTGCATTGCGAGCCGTAGACGTGCCGAAGAGGTCGGCGACCGTGCATTGCGAGCCGTAGACGTGCCGAACAGGTCGGCGACCGTGCATGGCGAGCCGTAGACGTGCCGAACACGTCGGCAACCTGCATGACGAGCCGTAGACGTGCCGATCACGTGGGCGACCGTGCATTGCGAGCCGTAGACGTGCCGAACAGGTCGGCGACCGTGCATGGCGAGCCGTAGACGTGCCGACCAGGTCGGCGACCGTGCCTGGCGATGCCACGGAGGTGCCGATCACGTGGGCAACCGTTCCTGGCGATGCCGTGGACGTGCCGAACACGTCGGCGACCGTGCATTGCGAGCCGCAGACGTGCCGAACAGGTCGGCGACCGTGCATGGCGATGCCATGGAGGTGCCGAACACGTGGGCAACCTGCATGGCGAGCCGTAGACGTGACGAACACCTCGGCAGCCCTGCATGACGAGCCGTAGACGTGCCGAACACGTCGGCGACCGTGCATGGCGAGCCGTAGACGTGCCGAACACGTCGGCGACCGTGCATTGCGAGCCGTAGACGTGCCGAACACGTCGGCAACCGTTCCTGTCGATGCCGTGGACGTGCCGAACACGTCGGCGACCGTGCATTGCGAGCCGTAGACGTGCCGAACACGTCGGCGACCGTGCACGGCGAGCCGTAGACGTGCCGAACACGTCGGCGACCGTGCATTGCGAGCCGTAGACGTGCCGAACACGTCGGCAACCGTTCCTGTCGATGCCGTGGACGTGCCGAACACGTCGGCGACCGTGCATTGCGAGCCGTAGACGTGCCGAACACGTCGGCGACCGTGCATGGCGAGCCGTAGACGTGCCGAACACGTCGGCGACCGTGCATTGCGAGCCGTAGACGTGCCGAACACGTCGGCAACCGTTCCTGGCGATGCCGTGGACGTGCCGAACACGTCGGCGACCGTGCATTGCGAGCCGTAGACGTGCCGAACACGTCGGCGACCGTGCATGGCGAGCCGTAGACGTGCCGAACACGTCGGCGACCGTGCATGGCGAGCCGTAGACGTGCCGAACACGTCGGCGACCGTGCATTGCGAGCCGTAGACGTGCCGAAGAGGTCGGCGACCGTGCATTGCGAGCCGTAGACGTGCCGAACAGGTCGGCGACCGTGCATGGCGAGCCGTAGACGTGCCGAACACGTCGGCAACCTGCATGACGAGCCGTAGACGTGCCGATCACGTGGGCGACCGTGCATTGCGAGCCGTAGACGTGCCGAACAGGTCGGCGACCGTGCATGGCGAGCCGTAGACGTGCCGACCAGGTCGGCGACCGTGCATGGCGATGCCATGGAGGTGCCGAACACGTGGGCAACCTGCATGGCGAGCCGTAGACGTGACGAACACCTCGGCAGCCCTGCATGACGAGCCGTAGACGTGCCGAACACGTCGGCGACCGTGCATGGCGAGCCGTAGACGTGCCGAACACGTCGGCGACCGTGCATTGCGAGCCGTAGACGTGCCGAACAGGTCGGCGACCGTGCATGGCGATGCCATGGAGGTGCCGAACACGTGGGCAACCTGCATGGCGAGCCGTAGACGTGACGAACACCTCGGCAGCCCTGCATGACGAGCCGTAGACGTGCCGAACACGTCGGCGACCGTGCATGGCGAGCCGTAGACGTGCCGAACACGTCGGCGACCGTGCATTGCGAGCCGTAGACGTGCCGAACACGTCGGCAACCGTTCCTGTCGATGCCGTGGACGTGCCGAACACGTCGGCGACCGTGCATTGCGAGCCGTAGACGTGCCGAACACGTCGGCGACCGTGCACGGCGAGCCGTAGACGTGCCGAACACGTCGGCGACCGTGCATTGCGAGCCGTAGACGTGCCGAACACGTCGGCAACCGTTCCTGTCGATGCCGTGGACGTGCCGAACACGTCGGCGACCGTGCATTGCGAGCCGTAGACGTGCCGAACACGTCGGCGACCGTGCATGGCGAGCCGTAGACGTGCCGAACACGTCGGCGACCGTGCATTGCGAGCCGTAGACGTGCCGAACACGTCGGCAACCGTTCCTGGCGATGCCGTGGACGTGCCGAACACGTCGGCGACCGTGCATTGCGAGCCGTAGACGTGCCGAACACGTCGGCGACCGTGCATGGCGAGCCGTAGACGTGCCGAACACGTCGGCGACCGTGCATGGCGAGCCGTAGACGTGCCGAACACGTCGGCGACCGTGCATTGCGAGCCGTAGACGTGCCGAAGAGGTCGGCGACCGTGCATTGCGAGCCGTAGACGTGCCGAACAGGTCGGCGACCGTGCATGGCGAGCCGTAGACGTGCCGAACACGTCGGCAACCTGCATGACGAGCCGTAGACGTGCCGATCACGTGGGCGACCGTGCATTGCGAGCCGTAGACGTGCCGAACAGGTCGGCGACCGTGCATGGCGAGCCGTAGACGTGCCGACCAGGTCGGCGACCGTGCCTGGCGATGCCACGGAGGTGCCGATCACGTGGGCAACCGTTCCTGGCGATGCCGTGGACGTGCCGAACACGTCGGCGACCGTGCATTGCGAGCCGCAGACGTGCCGAACAGGTCGGCGACCGTGCATGGCGATGCCATGGAGGTGCCGAACACGTGGGCAACCTGCATGGCGAGCCGTAGACGTGACGAACACCTCGGCAGCCCTGCATGACGAGCCGTAGACGTGCCGAACACGTCGGCGACCGTGCATGGCGAGCCGTAGACGTGCCGAACACGTCGGCGACCGTGCATTGCGAGCCGTAGACGTGCCGAACACGTCGGCAACCGTTCCTGGCGATGCCGTGGACGTGCCGAACACGTCGGCGACCGTGCATTGCGAGCCGTAGACGTGCCGAACACGTCGGCGACCGTGCACGGCGAGCCGTAGACGTGCCGAACACGTCGGCGACCGTGCATTGCGAGCCGTAGACGTGCCGAACACGTCGGCAACCGTTCCTGGCGATGCCATGGAGGTGCCGAACACGTCGGCGACCGTGCATGGCGAGCCGTAGACGTGCCGAACACGTCGGCAACCTGCATGACGAGCCGTAGACGTGCCGATCACGTGGGCGACCGTGCATTGCGAGCCGTAGACGTGCCGAACAGGTCGGCGACCGTGCATGGCGAGCCGTAGACGTGCCGACCAGGTCGGCGACCGTGCCTGGCGATGCCACGGAGGTGCCGATCACGTGGGCAACCGTTCCTGGCGATGCCGTGGACGTGCCGAACACGTCGGCGACCGTGCATTGCGAGCCGTAGACGTGCCGAACACGTCGGCAACCGTGACTGGCGATGCCGTGGACGTGCCGATCACGTCGGCAACCGTTCCTGGCGATGCCGTGGACGTGCCGAACACGTCGGCGACCGTGCATTGCGAGCCGTAGACGTGCCGAACACGTCGGCGACCGTGCATGGCGAGCCGTAGACGTGCCGAACACGTCGGCGACCGTGCATTGCGAGCCGTAGACGTGCCGAAGAGGTCGGCGACCGTGCATTGCGAGCCGTAGACGTGCCGAACAGGTCGGCGACCGTGCATGGCGAGCCGTAGACGTGCCGAACAGGTCGGCGACCGTGCATTGCGAGCCGTAGACGTGCCGAACACGTCGGCAACCGTTCCTGGCGATGCCGTGGACGTGCCGAACACGTCGGCGACCGTGCATTGCGAGCCGTAGACGTGCCGAACACGTCGGCGACCGTGCATGGCGAGCCGTAGACGTGCCGAACACGTCGGCGACCGTGCATTGCGAGCCGTAGACGTGCCGAAGAGGTCGGCGACCGTGCATTGCGAGCCGTAGACGTGCCGAACAGGTCGGCGACCGTGCATGGCGAGCCGTAGACGTGCCGAACACGTCGGCAATCTGCATGACGAGCCGTAGACGTGCCGATCACGTGGGCGACCGTGCATTGCGAGCCGTAGACGTGCCGAACAGGTCGGCGACCGTGCATGGCGAGCCGTAGACGTGCCGACCAGGTCGGCGACCGTGCCCGGCGATGCCACGGAGGTGCCGATCACGTGGGCAACCGTTCCTGGCGATGCCGTGGACGTGCCGAACACGTCGGCGACCGTGCATTGCGAGCCGCAGACGTGCCGAACAGGTCGGCGACCGTGCATGGCGATGCCATGGAGGTGCCGAACACGTGGGCAACCTGCATGGCGAGCCGTAGACGTGACGAACACCTCGGCAGCCCTGCATGACGAGCCGTAGACGTGACGAGCACGTCGGCGACCGTGCATGGCGAGCCGTAGACGTGCCGAACACGTCGGCGACCGTGCATTGCGAGCCGTAGACGTGCCGAACAGGTCGGCGACCGTGCATTGCGAGCCGTAGACGTGCCGAACAGGTCGGCAACCGTGACTGGCGATGCCGTGGACGTGCCGAACACGTCGGCAACCGTGCCTGGCGATGCCATGGAGGTGCCGAACAGGTCGGCGACCGTGCATGGCGAGCCGTAGACGTGCCGAACAGGTCGGCGACCGTGCATGGCGAGCCGTAGACGTGCCGAACACGTCGGCGACCGTGCATTGCGAGCCGTAGACGTGCCGAACACGTCGGCAACCGTTCCTGGCGATGCCATGGAGGTGCCGAACAGGTCGGCGACCGTGCATGGCGAGCCGTAGACGTGCCGAACAGGTCGGCGACCGTGCATGGCGAGCCGTAGACGTGCCGAACGGGTCGGCGACCGTGCATGGCGAGCCGTAGACGTGCCGAACACGTCGGCGACCGTGCATTGCGAGCCGTAGACGTGCCGAACACGTCGGCGACCGTGCATGGCGAGCCGTAGACGTGCCGAACACGTCGGCGACCGTGCATGGCGAGCCGTAGACGTGCCGAACACGTCGGCAACCGTGACTGGCGATGCCGTGGACGTGCCGAACACGTCGGCAACCGTGCCTGGCGATGCCATGGAGGTGCCGAACATGTCGGCGACCGTGCATGGCGAGCCGTAGACGTGCCGAACAGGTCGGCGACCGTGCATTGCGAGCCGTAGACGTGCGGAACACGTCGGCAACCGTTCCTGTCGATGCCGTGGACGTGCCGAACACGTCGGCGACCGTGCATTGCGAGCCGTAGACGTGCCGAACACGTCGGCGACCGTGCATGGCGAGCCGTAGACGTGCCGAACACGTCGGCGACCGTGCATTGCGAGCCGTAGACGTGCCGAACACGTCGGCAACCGTTCCTGGCGATGCCGTGGACGTGCCGAACACGTCGGCGACCGTGCATTGCGAGCCGTAGACGTGCCGAACACGTCGGCGACCGTGCATGGCGAGCCGTAGACGTGCCGAACACGTCGGCGACCGTGCATTGCGAGCCGTAGACGTGCCGAACAGGTCGGCGACCGTGCATGGCGAGCCGTAGACGTGCCGAACACGTCGGCGACCGTGCATGGCGAGCCGTAGACGTGCCGAACACGTCGGCGACCGTGCATTGCGAGCCGTAGACGTGCCGAACACGTCGGCAACCGTTCCTGGCGATGCCATGGAGGTGCCGAACAGGTCGGCGACCGTGCATGGCGAGCCGTAGACGTGCCGAACAGGTCGGCGACCGTGCATGGCGAGCCGTAGACGTGCCGAACGGGTCGGCGACCGTGCATGGCGAGCCGTAGACGTGCCGAACACGTCGGCGACCGTGCATTGCGAGCCGTAGACGTGCCGAACACGTCGGCGACCGTGCATGGCGAGCCGTAGACGTGCCGAACACGTCGGCGACCGTGCATGGCGAGCCGTAGACGTGCCGAACACGTCGGCAACCGTGACTGGCGATGCCGTGGACGTGCCGAACACGTCGGCAACCGTGCCTGGCGATGCCATGGAGGTGCCGAACATGTCGGCGACCGTGCATGGCGAGCCGTAGACGTGCCGAACAGGTCGGCGACCGTGCATTGCGAGCCGTAGACGTGCGGAACACGTCGGCAACCGTTCCTGTCGATGCCGTGGACGTGCCGAACACGTCGGCGACCGTGCATTGCGAGCCGTAGACGTGCCGAACACGTCGGCGACCGTGCATGGCGAGCCGTAGACGTGCCGAACACGTCGGCGACCGTGCATTGCGAGCCGTAGACGTGCCGAACACGTCGGCAACCGTTCCTGGCGATGCCGTGGACGTGCCGAACACGTCGGCGACCGTGCATTGCGAGCCGTAGACGTGCCGAACACGTCGGCGACCGTGCATGGCGAGCCGTAGACGTGCCGAACACGTCGGCGACCGTGCATTGCGAGCCGTAGACGTGCCGAACAGGTCGGCGACCGTGCATGGCGAGCCGTAGACGTGCCGAACACGTCGGCGACCGTGCATGGCGAGCCGTAGACGTGCCGAACACGTCGGCGACCGTGCATTGCGAGCCGTAGACGTGCCGAACACGTCGGCAACCGTTCCTGGCGATGCCATGGAGGTGCCGAACAGGTCGGCGACCGTGCATGGCGAGCCGTAGACGTGCCGAACAGGTCGGCGACCGTGCATGGCGAGCCGTAGACGTGCCGAACAGGTCGGCGACCGTGCATGGCGAGCCGTAGACGTGCCGAACACGTCGGCGACCGTGCATTGCGAGCCGTAGACGTGCCGAACACGTCGGCAACCGTTCCTGGCGATGCCGTGGACGTGCCGAACACGTCGGCGACCGTGCATTGCGAGCCGTAGACGTGCCGAACACGTCGGCGACCGTGCATGGCGAGCCGTAGACCTGCCGAACACGTCGGCGACCGTGCATTGCGAGCCGTAGACGTGCCAAACAGGTCGGCGACCGTGCATGGCGAGCCGTAGACGTGCCGAACACGTCGGCGACCGTGCATGGCGAGCCGTAGACGTGCCGAACACGTCGGCAACCGTGCCTGGCGATGCCATGGAGGTGTCGAACACGTCGGCCACCTGCAGGGCGAGCCGTAGACGTGCCGAACACGTCGGCGACCGTGCATTGCGAGCCGTAGACGTGCCGAACACGTCGGCAACCGTGACTGGCGATGCCGTGGACGTGCCGAACACGTCGGCAACCGTGCCTGGCGATGCCATGGAGGTGCCTAACATGTCGGCGACCGTGCATGGCGAGCCGTAGACGTGCCGAACAGGTCGGCGACCGTGCATTGCGAGCCGTAGACGTGCCGAACACGTCGGCAACCGTTCCTGTCGATGCCGTGGACGTGCCGAACACGTCGGCGACCGTGCATTGCGAGCCGTAGACGTGCCGAACACGTCGGCGACCGTGCATGGCGAGCCGTAGACGTGCCGAACACGTCGGCGACCATGCATTGCGAGCCGTAGACGTGCCGAACACGTCGGCAACCGTTCCTGGCGATGCCGTGGACGTGCCGAACACGTCGGCGACCGTGCATTGCGAGCCGTAGACGTGCCGAACACGTCGGCGACCGTGCATGGCGAGCCGTAGACGTGCCGAACACGTCGGCGACCGTGCATTGCGAGCCGTAGACGTGCCGAAGAGGTCGGCGACCGTGCATTGCGAGCCGTAGACGTGCCGAACACGTCGGCAACCTGCATGACGAGCCGTAGACGTGCCGATCACGTGGGCGACCGTGCATTGCGAGCCGTAGACGTGCCGAACAGGTCGGCGACCGTGCATGGCGAGCCGTAGACGTGCCGACCAGGTCGGCGACCGTGCCTGGCGATGCCACGGAGGTGTCGATCACGTGGGCAACCGTTCCTGGCGATGCCGTGGACGTGCCGAACACGTCGGCGACCGTGCATTGCGAGCCGCAGACGTGCCGAACAGGTCGGCGACCGTGCATTGCGAGCCGTAGACGTGCCGAACACGTCGGCAACCGTTCCTGGCGATGCCGTGGACGTGCCGAACACGTCGGCGACCGTGCATTGCGAGCCGTAGACGTGCCGAACACGTCGGCGACCGTGCATGGCGAGCCGTAGACCTGCCGAACACGTCGGCGACCGTGCATTGCGAGCCGTAGACGTGCCAAACAGGTCGGCGACCGTGCATGGCGAGCCGTAGACGTGCCGAACACGTCGGCAACCGTGCCTGGCGATGCCATGGAGGTGTCGAACACGTCGGCCACCTGCAGGGCGAGCCGTAGACGTGCCGAACACGTCGGCGACCGTGCATTGCGAGCCGTAGACGTGCCGAACACGTCGGCAACCGTGACTGGCGATGCCGTGGACGTGCCGAACACGTCGGCAACCGTGCCTGGCGATGCCATGGAGGTGCCTAACATGTCGGCGACCGTGCATGGCGAGCCGTAGACGTGCCGAACAGGTCGGCGACCGTGCATTGCGAGCCGCAGACGTGCCGAACAGGTCGGCGACCGTGCATGGCGATGCCATGGAGGTGCCGAACACGTGGGCAACCTGCATGGCGAGCCGTAGACGTGACGAACACCTCGGCAGCCCTGCATGACGAGCCGTAGACGTGACGAGCACGTCGGCGACCGTGCATGGCGAGCCGTAGACGTGCCGAACACGTCGGCGACCGTGCATTGCGAGCCGTAGACGTGCCGAACAGGTCGGCGACCGTGCATTGCGAGCCGTAGACGTGCCGAACAGGTCGGCAACCGTGACTGGCGATGCCGTGGACGTGCCGAACACGTCGGCAACCGTGCCTGGCGATGCCATGGAGGTGCCGAACAGGTCGGCGACCGTGCATGGCGAGCCGTAGACGTGCCGAACAGGTCGGCGACCGTGCATGGCGAGCCGTAGACGTGCCGAACACGTCGGCGACCGTGCATTGCGAGCCGTAGACGTGCCGAACACGTCGGCAACCGTTCCTGGCGATGCCATGGAGGTGCCGAACAGGTCGGCGACCGTGCATGGCGAGCCGTAGACGTGCCGAACAGGTCGGCGACCGTGCATGGCGAGCCGTAGACGTGCCGAACGGGTCGGCGACCGTGCATGGCGAGCCGTAGACGTGCCGAACACGTCGGCGACCGTGCATTGCGAGCCGTAGACGTGCCGAACACGTCGGCGACCGTGCATGGCGAGCCGTAGACGTGCCGAACACGTCGGCGACCGTGCATGGCGAGCCGTAGACGTGCCGAACACGTCGGCAACCGTGACTGGCGATGCCGTGGACGTGCCGAACACGTCGGCAACCGTGCCTGGCGATGCCATGGAGGTGCCGAACATGTCGGCGACCGTGCATGGCGAGCCGTAGACGTGCCGAACAGGTCGGCGACCGTGCATTGCGAGCCGTAGACGTGCGGAACACGTCGGCAACCGTTCGTGTCGATGCCGTGGACGTGCCGAACACGTCGGCGACCGTGCATTGCGAGCCGTAGACGTGCCGAACACGTCGGCGACCGTGCATGGCGAGCCGTAGACGTGCCGAACACGTCGGCGACCGTGCATTGCGAGCCGTAGACGTGCCGAACACGTCGGCAACCGTTCCTGGCGATGCCGTGGACGTGCCGAACACGTCGGCGACCGTGCATTGCGAGCCGTAGACGTGCCGAACACGTCGGCGACCGTGCATGGCGAGCCGTAGACGTGCCGAACACGTCGGCGACCGTGCATTGCGAGCCGTAGACGTGCCGAACAGGTCGGCGACCGTGCATGGCGAGCCGTAGACGTGCCGAACACGTCGGCGACCGTGCATGGCGATGCCATGGAGGTGCCGAACAGGTCGGCGACCGTGCATGGCGAGCCGTAGACGTGCCGAACAGGTCGGCGACCGTGCATGGCGAGCCGTAGACGTGCCGAACAGGTCGGCGACCGTGCATGGCGAGCCGTAGACGTGCCGAACACGTCGGCGACCGTGCATTGCGAGCCGTAGACGTGCCGAACACGTCGGCAACCGTTCCTGGCGATGCCGTGGACGTGCCGAACACGTCGGCGACCGTGCATTGCGAGCCGTAGACGTGCCGAACACGTCGGCGACCGTGCATGGCGAGCCGTAGACCTGCCGAACACGTCGGCGACCGTGCATTGCGAGCCGTAGACGTGCCAAACAGGTCGGCGACCGTGCATGGCGAGCCGTAGACGTGCCGAACACGTCGGCGACCGTGCATGGCGAGCCGTAGACGTGCCGAACACGTCGGCAACCGTGCCTGGCGATGCCATGGAGGTGTCGAACACGTCGGCCACCTGCAGGGCGAGCCGTAGACGTGCCGAACACGTCGGCGACCGTGCATTGCGAGCCGTAGACGTGCCGAACACGTCGGCAACCGTGACTGGCGATGCCGTGGACGTGCCGAACACGTCGGCAACCGTGCCTGGCGATGCCATGGAGGTGCCTAACATGTCGGCGACCGTGCATGGCGAGCCGTAGACGTGCCGAACAGGTCGGCGACCGTGCATTGCGAGCCGTAGACGTGCCGAACACGTCGGCAACCGTTCCTGTCGATGCCGTGGACGTGCCGAACACGTCGGCGACCGTGCATTGCGAGCCGTAGACGTGCCGAACACGTCGGCGACCGTGCATGGCGAGCCGTAGACGTGCCGAACACGTCGGCGACCATGCATTGCGAGCCGTAGACGTGCCGAACACGTCGGCAACCGTTCCTGGCGATGCCGTGGACGTGCCGAACACGTCGGCGACCGTGCATTGCGAGCCGTAGACGTGCCGAACACGTCGGCGACCGTGCATGGCGAGCCGTAGACGTGCCGAACACGTCGGCGACCGTGCATTGCGAGCCGTAGACGTGCCGAACAGGTCGGCGACCGTGCATGGCGAGCCGTAGACGTGCCGAACACGTCGGCAACCTGCATGACGAGCCGTAGACGTGCCGATCACGTGGGCGACCGTGCATTGCGAGCCGTAGACGTGCCGAACAGGTCGGCGACCGTGCATGGCGAGCCGTAGACGTGCCGACCAGGTCGGCGACCGTGCCTGGCGATGCCACGGAGGTGTCGATCACGTGGGCAACCGTTCCTGGCGATGCCGTGGACGTGCCGAACACGTCGGCGACCGTGCATTGCGAGCCGCAGACGTGCCGAACAGGTCGGCGACCGTGCATGGCGATGCCATGGAGGTGCCGAACACGTGGGCAACCTGCATGGCGAGCCGTAGACGTGACGAACACCTCGGCAGCCCTGCATGACGAGCCGTAGACGTGCCGAACACGTCGGCGACCGTGCATGGCGAGCCGTAGACGTGCCGAACACGTCGGCGACCGTGCATTGCGAGCCGTAGACGTGCCGAACACGTCGGCAACCGTTCCTGTCGATGCCGTGGACGTGCCGAACACGTCGGCGACCGTGCATTGCGAGCCGTAGACGTGCCGAACACGTCGGCGACCGTGCACGGCGAGCCGTAGACGTGCCGAACACGTCGGCGACCGTGCATTGCGAGCCGTAGACGTGCCGAACACGTCGGCAACCGTTCCTGGCGATGCCGTGGACGTGCCGAACACGTCGGCGACCGTGCATTGCGAGCCGTAGACGTGCCGAACACGTCGGCGACCGTGCATGGCGAGCCGTAGACGTGCCGAACACGTCGGCGACCGTGCATTGCGAGCCGTAGACGTGCCGAAGAGGTCGGCGACCGTGCATTGCGAGCCGTAGACGTGCCGAACACGTCGGCAACCGTTCCTGGCGATGCCGTGGACGTGCCGAACACGTCGGCGACCGTGCATTGCGAGCCGTAGACGTGCCGAACACGTCGGCGACCGTGCATGGCGAGCCGTAGACGTGCCGAACACGTCGGCGACCGTGCATTGCGAGCCGTAGACGTGCCGAAGAGGTCGGCGACCGTGCATTGCGAGCCGTAGACGTGCCGAACAGGTCGGCGACCGTGCATGGCGAGCCGTAGACGTGCCGAACACGTCGGCAACCTGCATGACGAGCCGTAGACGTGCCGATCACGTGGGCGACCGTGCATTGCGAGCCGTAGACGTGCCGAACAGGTCGGCGACCGTGCATGGCGAGCCGTAGACGTGCCGACCAGGTCGGCGACCGTGCCTGGCGATGCCACGGAGGTGCCGATCACGTGGGCAACCGTTCCTGGCGATGCCGTGGACGTGCCGAACACGTCGGCGACCGTGCATTGCGAGCCGCAGACGTGCCGAACAGGTCGGCGACCGTGCATGGCGATGCCATGGAGGTGCCGAACACGTGGGCAACCTGCATGGCGAGCCGTAGACGTGACGAACACCTCGGCAGCCCTGCATGACGAGCCGTAGACGTGCCGAACACGTCGGCAACCGTTCCTGTCGATGCCGTGGACGTGCCGAACACGTCGGCGACCGTGCATTGCGAGCCGTAGACGTGCCGAACACGTCGGCGACCGTGCACGGCGAGCCGTAGACGTGCCGAACACGTCGGCGACCGTGCATTGCGAGCCGTAGACGTGCCGAACACGTCGGCAACCGTTCCTGGCGATGCCGTGGACGTGCCGAACACGTCGGCGACCGTGCATTGCGAGCCGTAGACGTGCCGAACACGTCGGCGACCGTGCATGGCGAGCCGTAGACGTGCCGAACACGTCGGCGACCGTGCATTGCGAGCCGTAGACGTGCCGAAGAGGTCGGCGACCGTGCATTGCGAGCCGTAGACGTGCCGAACACGTCGGCAACCGTTCCTGGCGATGCCGTGGACGTGCCGAACACGTCGGCGACCGTGCATTGCGAGCCGTAGACGTGCCGAACACGTCGGCGACCGTGCATGGCGAGCCGTAGACGTGCCGAACACGTCGGCGACCGTGCATTGCGAGCCGTAGACGTGCCGAAGAGGTCGGCGACCGTGCATTGCGAGCCGTAGACGTGCCGAACAGGTCGGCGACCGTGCATGGCGAGCCGTAGACGTGCCGAACACGTCGGCGACCGTGCATGGCGAGCCGTAGACGTGCCGAACACGTCGGCGACCGTGCATTGCGAGCCGTAGACGTGCCGAACACGTCGCCAACCGTTCCTGTCGATGCCGTGGACGTGCCGAACACGTCGGCGACCGTGCATTGCGAGCCGTAGACGTGCCGAACACGTCGGCGACCGTGCACGGCGAGCCGTAGACGTGCCGAACACGTCGGCGACCGTGCATTGCGAGCCGTAGACGTGCCGAACACGTCGGCGACCGTGCATGGCGAGCCGTAGACGTGCCGAACACGTCGGCGACCGTGCATTGCGAGCCGTAGACGTGCCGAAGAGGTCGGCGACCGTGCATGGCGAGCCGTAGACGTGCCGAACACGTCGGCAACCTGCATGACGAGCCGTAGACGTGCCGATCACGTGGGCGACCGTGCATTGCGAGCCGTAGACGTGCCGAACAGGTCGGCGACCGTGCATTGCGAGCCGTAGACGTGCCGAACACGTCGGCGACCGTGCACGGCGAGCCGTAGACGTGCCGAACACGTCGGCGACCGTGCATTGCGAGCCGTAGACGTGCCGAACACGTCGGCAACCGTTCCTGGCGATGCCGTGGACGTGCCGAACACGTCGGCGACCGTGCATTGCGAGCCGTAGACGTGCCGAACACGTCGGCGACCGTGCATGGCGAGCCGTAGACGTGCCGAACACGTCGGCGACCGTGCATTGCGAGCCGTAGACGTGCCGAAGAGGTCGGCGACCGTGCATTGCGAGCCGTAGACGTGCCGAACAGGTCGGCAACCGTGCATGGCGAGCCGTAGACGTGCCGAACACGTCGGCAACCTGCATGACGAGCCGTAGACGTGCCGATCACGTGGGCGACCGTGCATTGCGAGCCGTAGACGTGCCGATCACGTGGGCGACCGTGCATTGCGAGCCGTAGACGTGCCGAACAGGTCGGCGATCGTGCCTGGCGATGCCACGGAGGTGCCGATCACGTGGGCAACCGTTCCTGGCGATGCCGTGGACGTGCCGAACACGTCGGCGACCGTGCATTGCGAGCCGCAGACGTGCCGAACAGGTCGGCGACCGTGCATGGCGATGCCATGGAGGTGCCGAACACGTGGGCAACCTGCATGGCGAGCCGTAGACGTGACGAACACCTCGGCAGCCCTGCATGACGAGCCGTAGACGTGACGAGCACGTCGGCGACCGTGCATGGCGAGCCGTAGACGTGCCGAACACGTCGGCGACCGTGCATTGCGAGCCGTAGACGTGCCGAACAGGTCGGCGACCGTGCATTGCGAGCCGTAGACGTGCCGAACAGGTCGGCAACCGTGACTGGCGATGCCGTGGACGTGCCGAACACGTCGGCAACCGTGCCTGGCGATGCCATGGAGGTGCCGAACAGGTCGGCGACCGTGCATGGCGAGCCGTAGACGTGCCGAACAGGTCGGCGACCGTGCATGGCGAGCCGTAGACGTGCCGAACACGTCGGCGACCGTGCATTGCGAGCCGTAGACGTGCCGAACACGTCGGCAACCGTTCCTGGCGATGCCGTAGACGTGCCGAACACGTCGGCGACCGTGCATGGCGAGCTGTAGACGTGCCGAACACGTCGGCAACCGTGCCTGGCGATGCCATGGAGGTGCCGAACAGGTCAGCGACCGTGCCTGGCGATGCCACGGAGGTGCCGAACACGTCGGCAACCGTGCCTGGCGATGCCATGGAGGTGCCGAACAGGTCGGCGACCGTGCATGGCGAGCCGTAGACGTGCCGAACACGTCGGCGACCGTGCATTGCGAGCCGTAGACGTGCCGAACACGTCGGCGACCGTGCATGGCGAGCCGTAGACGTGCCGAACACGTCGGCAACCGTGCATTGCGAGCCGTAGACGTGCCGAACACGTCGGCGACCGTGCATTGCGAGCCGCAGACGTGCCGAACAGGTCGGCGACCGTGCATGGCGATGCCATGGAGGTGCCGAACACGTGGGCAACCTGCATGGCGAGCCGTAGACGTGACGAACACCTCGGCAGCCCTGCATGACGAGCCGTAGACGTGCCGAACACGTCGGCGACCGTGCATGGCGAGCCGTAGACGTGCCGAACACGTCGGCGACCGTGCATTGCGAGCCGTAGACGTGCCGAACACGTCGGCAACCGTTCCTGTCGATGCCGTGGACGTGCCGAACACGTCGGCGACCGTGCATTGCGAGCCGTAGACGTGCCGAACACGTCGGCGACCGTGCACGGCGAGCCGTAGACGTGCCGAACACGTCGGCGACCGTGCATTGCGAGCCGTAGACGTGCCGAACACGTCGGCAACCGTTCCTGGCGATGCCGTGGACGTGCCGAACACGTCGGCGACCGTGCATTGCGAGCCGTAGACGTGCCGAACACGTCGGCGACCGTGCATGGCGAGCCGTAGACGTGCCGAACACGTCGGCGACCGTGCATTGCGAGCCGTAGACGTGCCGAAGAGGTCGGCGACCGTGCATTGCGAGCCGTAGACGTGCCGAACACGTCGGCAACCGTTCCTGGCGATGCCGTGGACGTGCCGAACACGTCGGCGACCGTGCATTGCGAGCCGTAGACGTGCCGAACACGTCGGCGACCGTGCATGGCGAGCCGTAGACGTGCCGAACACGTCGGCGACCGTGCATTGCGAGCCGTAGACGTGCCGAAGAGGTCGGCGACCGTGCATTGCGAGCCGTAGACGTGCCGAACAGGTCGGCGACCGTGCATGGCGAGCCGTAGACGTGCCGAACACGTCGGCAACCTGCATGACGAGCCGTAGACGTGCCGATCACGTGGGCGACCGTGCATTGCGAGCCGTAGACGTGCCGAACAGGTCGGCGACCGTGCATGGCGAGCCGTAGACGTGCCGACCAGGTCGGCGACCGTGCCTGGCGATGCCACGGAGGTGCCGATCACGTGGGCAACCGTTCCTGGCGATGCCGTGGACGTGCCGAACACGTCGGCGACCGTGCATTGCGAGCCGCAGACGTGCCGAACAGGTCGGCGACCGTGCATGGCGATGCCATGGAGGTGCCGAACACGTGGGCAACCTGCATGGCGAGCCGTAGACGTGACGAACACCTCGGCAGCCCTGCATGACGAGCCGTAGACGTGCCGAACACGTCGGCAACCGTTCCTGTCGATGCCGTGGACGTGCCGAACACGTCGGCGACCGTGCATTGCGAGCCGTAGACGTGCCGAACACGTCGGCGACCGTGCACGGCGAGCCGTAGACGTGCCGAACACGTCGGCGACCGTGCATTGCGAGCCGTAGACGTGCCGAACACGTCGGCAACCGTTCCTGGCGATGCCGTGGACGTGCCGAACACGTCGGCGACCGTGCATTGCGAGCCGTAGACGTGCCGAACACGTCGGCGACCGTGCATGGCGAGCCGTAGACGTGCCGAACACGTCGGCGACCGTGCATTGCGAGCCGTAGACGTGCCGAAGAGGTCGGCGACCGTGCATTGCGAGCCGTAGACGTGCCGAACACGTCGGCAACCGTTCCTGGCGATGCCGTGGACGTGCCGAACACGTCGGCGACCGTGCATTGCGAGCCGTAGACGTGCCGAACACGTCGGCGACCGTGCATGGCGAGCCGTAGACGTGCCGAACACGTCGGCGACCGTGCATTGCGAGCCGTAGACGTGCCGAAGAGGTCGGCGACCGTGCATTGCGAGCCGTAGACGTGCCGAACAGGTCGGCGACCGTGCATGGCGAGCCGTAGACGTGCCGAACACGTCGGCGACCGTGCATGGCGAGCCGTAGACGTGCCGAACACGTCGGCGACCGTGCATTGCGAGCCGTAGACGTGCCGAACACGTCGCCAACCGTTCCTGTCGATGCCGTGGACGTGCCGAACACGTCGGCGACCGTGCATTGCGAGCCGTAGACGTGCCGAACACGTCGGCGACCGTGCACGGCGAGCCGTAGACGTGCCGAACACGTCGGCGACCGTGCATTGCGAGCCGTAGACGTGCCGAACACGTCGGCGACCGTGCATGGCGAGCCGTAGACGTGCCGAACACGTCGGCGACCGTGCATTGCGAGCCGTAGACGTGCCGAAGAGGTCGGCGACCGTGCATGGCGAGCCGTAGACGTGCCGAACACGTCGGCAACCTGCATGACGAGCCGTAGACGTGCCGATCACGTGGGCGACCGTGCATTGCGAGCCGTAGACGTGCCGAACAGGTCGGCGACCGTGCATTGCGAGCCGTAGACGTGCCGAACACGTCGGCGACCGTGCACGGCGAGCCGTAGACGTGCCGAACACGTCGGCGACCGTGCATTGCGAGCCGTAGACGTGCCGAACACGTCGGCAACCGTTCCTGGCGATGCCGTGGACGTGCCGAACACGTCGGCGACCGTGCATTGCGAGCCGTAGACGTGCCGAACACGTCGGCGACCGTGCATGGCGAGCCGTAGACGTGCCGAACACGTCGGCGACCGTGCATTGCGAGCCGTAGACGTGCCGAAGAGGTCGGCGACCGTGCATTGCGAGCCGTAGACGTGCCGAACAGGTCGGCAACCGTGCATGGCGAGCCGTAGACGTGCCGAACACGTCGGCAACCTGCATGACGAGCCGTAGACGTGCCGATCACGTGGGCGACCGTGCATTGCGAGCCGTAGACGTGCCGAACAGGTCGGCGACCGTGCATGGCGAGCCGTAGACGTGCCGACCAGGTCGGCGATCGTGCCTGGCGATGCCACGGAGGTGCCGATCACGTGGGCAACCGTTCCTGGCGATGCCGTGGACGTGCCGAACACGTCGGCGACCGTGCATTGCGAGCCGCAGACGTGCCGAACAGGTCGGCGACCGTGCATGGCGATGCCATGGAGGTGCCGAACACGTGGGCAACCTGCATGGCGAGCCGTAGACGTGACGAACACCTCGGCAGCCCTGCATGACGAGCCGTAGACGTGACGAGCACGTCGGCGACCGTGCATGGCGAGCCGTAGACGTGCCGAACACGTCGGCGACCGTGCATTGCGAGCCGTAGACGTGCCGAACAGGTCGGCGACCGTGCATTGCGAGCCGTAGACGTGCCGAACAGGTCGGCAACCGTGACTGGCGATGCCGTGGACGTGCCGAACACGTCGGCAACCGTGCCTGGCGATGCCATGGAGGTGCCGAACAGGTCGGCGACCGTGCATGGCGAGCCGTAGACGTGCCGAACAGGTCGGCGACCGTGCATGGCGAGCCGTAGACGTGCCGAACACGTCGGCGACCGTGCATTGCGAGCCGTAGACGTGCCGAACACGTCGGCAACCGTTCCTGGCGATGCCGTAGACGTGCCGAACACGTCGGCGACCGTGCATGGCGAGCTGTAGACGTGCCGAACACGTCGGCAACCGTGCCTGGCGATGCCATGGAGGTGCCGAACAGGTCAGCGACCGTGCCTGGCGATGCCACGGAGGTGCCGAACACGTCGGCAACCGTGCCTGGCGATGCCATGGAGGTGCCGAACAGGTCGGCGACCGTGCATGGCGAGCCGTAGACGTGCCGAACACGTCGGCGACCGTGCATTGCGAGCCGTAGACGTGCCGAACACGTCGGCGACCGTGCATGGCGAGCCGTAGACGTGCCGAACACGTCGGCAACCGTGCATTGCGAGCCGTAGACGTGCCGAACACGTCGGCGACCGTGCATGGCGAGCTGTAGACGTGCCGAACACGTCGGCGACCGTGCATGGCGAGCCGTAGACGTGCCGAACACGTCGGCAACCGTGCCTGGCGATGCCATGGAGGTGTCGAACACGTCGGCCACCTGCAGGGCGAGCCGTAGACGTGCCGAACACGTCGGCGACCGTGCATTGCGAGCCGTAGACGTGCCGAACACGTCGGCAACCGTGACTGGCGATGCCGTGGACGTGCCGAACACGTCGGCAACCGTGCCTGGCGATGCCATGGAGGTGCCTAACATGTCGGCGACCGTGCATGGCGAGCCGTAGACGTGCCGAACACGTCGGCGACCGTGCATTGCGAGCCGTAGACGTGCCGAACACGTCGGCGACCGTGCATGGCGAGCCGTAGACGTGCCGAACACGTCGGCGACCGTGCATTGCGAGCCGTAGACGTGCCGAACACGTCGGCAACCGTTCCTGGCGATGCCGTGGACGTGCCGAACACGTCGGCGACCGTGCATTGCGAGCCGTAGACGTGCCGAACACGTCGGCGACCGTGCATGGCGAGCCGTAGACGTGCCGAACACGTCGGCGACCGTGCATTGCGAGCCGTAGACGTGCCGAAGAGGTCGGCGACCGTGCATTGCGAGCCGTAGACGTGCCGAACAGGTCGGCGACCGTGCATGGCGAGCCGTAGACGTGCCGAACACGTCGGCAACCTGCATGACGAGCCGTAGACGTGCCGATCACGTGGGCGACCGTGCATTGCGAGCCGTAGACGTGCCGAACAGGTCGGCGACCGTGCATGGCGAGCCGTAGACGTGCCGACCAGGTCGGCGACCGTGCCTGGCGATGCCACGGAGGTGCCGATCACGTCGGCAACCGTGACTGGCGATGCCGTGGACGTGCCGAACACGTCGGCAACCGTGCCTGGCGATGCCATGGAGGTGCCGAACAGGTCGGCGACCGTGCATGGCGAGCCGTAGACGTGCCGAACAGGTCGGCGACCGTGCATGGCGAGCCGTAGACGTGCCGAACACGTCGGCGACCGTGCATTGCGACCCGTAGACGTGCCGAACACGTCGGCAACCGTTCCTGGCGATGCCATGGAGGTGCCGAACAGGTCGGCGACCGTGCATGGCGAGCCGTAGACGTGCCGAACAGGTCGGCGACCGTGCATGGCGAGCCGTAGACGTGCCGAACGGGTCGGCGACCGTGCATGGCGAGCCGTAGACGTGCCGAACACGTCGGCGACCGTGCATTGCGAGCCGTAGACGTGCCGAACACGTCGGCGACCGTGCATGGCGAGCCGTAGACGTGCCGAACACGTCGGCGACCGTGCATGGCGAGCCGTAGACGTGCCGAACACGTCGGCAACCGTGACTGGCGATGCCGTGGACGTGCCGAACACGTCGGCAACCGTGCCTGGCGATGCCATGGAGGTGCCGAACATGTCGGCGACCGTGCATGGCGAGCCGTAGACGTGCCGAACAGGTCGGCGACCGTGCATTGCGAGCCGTAGACGTGCCGAACACGTCGGCAACCGTTCCTGTCGATGCCGTGGACGTGCCGAACACGTCGGCGACCGTGCATTGCGAGCCGTAGACGTGCCGAACACGTCGGCGACCGTGCATGGCGAGCCGTAGACGTGCCGAACACGTCGGCGACCGTGCATTGCGAGCCGTAGACGTGCCGAACACGTCGGCAACCGTTCCTGGCGATGCCGTGGACGTGCCGAACACGTCGGCGACCGTGCATTGCGAGCCGTAGACGTGCCGAACACGTCGGCGACCGTGCATGGCGAGCCGTAGACGTGCCGAACACGTCGGCGACCGTGTATTGCGAGCCGTAGACGTGCCGAAGAGGTCGGCGACCGTGCACTGCGAGCCGTAGACGTGCCGAACAGGTCGGCGACCGTGCATGGCGAGCCGTAGACGTGCCGAACACGTCGGCAACCTGCATGACGAGCCGTAGACGTGCCGATCACGTGGGCGACCGTGCATTGCGAGCCGTAGACGTGCCGAACACGTCGGCAACCTGCATGACGAGCCGTAGACGTGCCGATCACGTGGGCGACCGTGCATTGCGAGCCGTAGACGTGCCGAACAGGTCGGCGACCGTGCATGGCGAGCCGTAGACGTGCCGACCAGGTCGGCGACCGTGCCTGGCGAGCCGTAGACCTGCCGAACACGTCGGCGACCGTGCATTGCGAGCCGTAGACGTGCCGAACAGGTCGGCGACCGTGCATGGCGAGCCGTAGACGTGCCGAACACGTCGGCGACCGTGCATGGCGAGCCGTAGACGTGCCGAACACGTCGGCGACCGTGCATTGCGAGCCGTAGACGTGCCGAACACGTCGGCAACCGTTCCTGGCGATGCCATGGAGGTGCCGAACAGGTCGGCGACCGTGCATGGCGAGCCGTAGACGTGCCGAACAGGTCGGCGACCGTGCATGGCGAGCCGTAGACGTGCCGAACAGGTCGGCGACCGTGCATGGCGAGCCGTAGACGTGCCGAACACGTCGGCGACCGTGCATGGCGAGCCGTAGACCTGCCGAACACGTCGGCAACCGTGCATTGCGAGCCGTAGACGTGCCGAACACGTCGGCGACCGTGCATGGCGAGCCGTAGACGTGCCGAACACGTCGGCGACCGTGCATGGCGAGCCGTAGACGTGCCGAACACGTCGGCAACCGTGCCTGGCGATGCCATGGAGGTGTCGAACACGTCGGCCACCTGCAGGGCGAGCCGTAGACGTGCCGAACACGTCGGCGACCGTGCATGGCGAGCCGTAGACCTGCCGAACACGTCGGCAACCGTGCATTGCGAGCCGTAGACGTGCCGAACACGTCGGCGACCGTGCATGGCGAGCCGTAGACGTGCCGAACACGTCGGCGACCGTGCATGGCGAGCCGTAGACGTGCCGAACACGTCGGCAACCGTGCCTGGCGATGCCATGGAGGTGTCGAACACGTCGGCCACCTGCAGGGCGAGCCGTAGACGTGCCGAACACGTCGGCGACCGTGCATTGCGAGCCGTAGACGTGCCGAACACGTCGGCAACCGTGACTGGCGATGCCGTGGACGTGCCGAACACGTCGGCAACCGTGCCTGGCGATGCCATGGAGGTGCCTAACATGTCGGCGACCGTGCATGGCGAGCCGTAGACGTGCCGAACAGGTCGGCGACCGTGCATTGCGAGCCGTAGACGTGCCGAACACGTCGGCAACCGTTCCTGTCGATGCCGTGGACGTGCCGAACACGTCGGCGACCGTGCATTGCGAGCCGTAGACGTGCCGAACACGTCGGCGACCGTGCATGGCGAGCCGTAGACGTGCCGAACACGTCGGCGACCGTGCATTGCGAGCCGTAGACGTGCCGAACACGTCGGCAACCGTTCCTGGCGATGCCGTGGACGTGCCGAACACGTCGGCGACCGTGCATTGCGAGCCGTAGACGTGCCGAACACGTCGGCGACCGTGCATGGCGAGCCGTAGACGTGCCGAACACGTCGGCGACCGTGCATTGCGAGCCGTAGACGTGCCGAAGAGGTCGGCGACCGTGCATTGCGAGCCGTAGACGTGCCGAACAGGTCGGCGACCGTGCATGGCGAGCCGTAGACGTGCCGAACACGTCGGCAACCTGCATGACGAGCCGTAGACGTGCCGATCACGTGGGCGACCGTGCATTGCGAGCCGTAGACGTGCCGAACAGGTCGGCGACCGTGCACTGCGAGCCGTAGACGTGCCGACCAGGTCGGCGACCGTGCCTGGCGATGCCACGGAGGTGCCGATCACGTGGGCAACCGTTCCTGGCGATGCCGTGGACGTGCCTAACATGTCGGCGACCGTGCATTGCGAGCCGTAGACGTGCCGAAGAGGTCGGCGACCGTGCATTGCGAGCCGTAGACGTGCCGAACAGGTCGGCGACCGTGCATGGCGAGCCGTAGACGTGCCGAACACGTCGGCAACCTGCATGACGAGCCGTAGACGTGCCGATCACGTGGGCGACCGTGCATTGCGAGCCGTAGACGTGCCGAACACGTCGGCGACCGTGCATGGCGAGCCGTAGACGTGCCGAACACGTCGGCAACCGTGCCTGGCGATGCCATGGAGGTGTCGAACACGTCGGCCACCTGCAGGGCGAGCCGTAGACGTGCCGAACACGTCGGCGACCGTGCATTGCGAGCCGTAGACGTGCCGAACACGTCGGCAACCGTGACTGGCGATGCCGTGGACGTGCCGAACACGTCGGCAACCGTGCCTGGCGATGCCATGGAGGTGCCTAACATGTCGGCGACCGTGCATGGCGAGCCGTAGACGTGCCGAACAGGTCGGCGACCGTGCATTGCGAGCCGTAGACGTGCCGATCACGTCGGCAACCGTTCCTGTCGATGCCGTGGACGTGCCGAACACGTCGGCGACCGTGCATTGCGAGCCGTAGACGTGCCGAACACGTCGGCGACCGTGCATGGCGAGCCGTAGACGTGCCGAACACGTCGGCGACCGTGCATTGCGAGCCGTAGACGTGCCGAACACGTCGGCAACCGTTCCTGGCGATGCCGTGGACGTGCCGAACACGTCGGCGACCGTGCATTGCGAGCCGTAGACGTGCCGAACACGTCGGCGACCGTGCATGGCGAGCCGTAGACGTGCCGAACACGTCGGCGACCGTGCATTGCGAGCCGTAGACGTGCCGAAGAGGTCGGCGACCGTGCATTGCGAGCCGTAGACGTGCCGAACAGGTCGGCGACCGTGCATGGCGAGCCGTAGACGTGCCGAACACGTCGGCAACCTGCATGACGAGCCGTAGACGTGCCGATCACGTGGGCGACCGTGCATTGCGAGCCGTAGACGTGCCGAACAGGTCGGCGACCGTGCATGGCGATGCCGTGGACGTGCCTAACATGTCGGCGACCGTGCATTGCGAGCCGTAGACGTGCCGAAGAGGTCGGCGACCGTGCATTGCGAGCCGTAGACGTGCCGAACAGGTCGGCGACCGTGCATGGCGAGCCGTAGACGTGCCGAACACGTCGGCAACCTGCATGACGAGCCGTAGACGTGCCGATCACGTGGGCGACCGTGCATTGCGAGCCGTAGACGTGCCGAACACGTCGGCGACCGTGCATGGCGAGCCGTAGACGTGCCGAACACGTCGGCAACCGTGCCTGGCGATGCCATGGAGGTGTCGAACACGTCGGCCACCTGCAGGGCGAGCCGTAGACGTGCCGAACACGTCGGCGACCGTGCATTGCGAGCCGTAGACGTGCCGAACACGTCGGCAACCGTGACTGGCGATGCCGTGGACGTGCCGAACACGTCGGCAACCGTGCCTGGCGATGCCATGGAGGTGCCTAACATGTCGGCGACCGTGCATGGCGAGCCGTAGACGTGCCGAACAGGTCGGCGACCGTGCATTGCGAGCCGTAGACGTGCCGATCACGTCGGCAACCGTTCCTGTCGATGCCGTGGACGTGCCGAACACGTCGGCGACCGTGCATTGCGAGCCGTAGACGTGCCGAACACGTCGGCGACCGTGCATGGCGAGCCGTAGACGTGCCGAACACGTCGGCGACCGTGCATTGCGAGCCGTAGACGTGCCGAACACGTCGGCAACCGTTCCTGGCGATGCCGTGGACGTGCCGAACACGTCGGCGACCGTGCATTGCGAGCCGTAGACGTGCCGAACACGTCGGCGACCGTGCATGGCGAGCCGTAGACGTGCCGAACACGTCGGCGACCGTGCATTGCGAGCCGTAGACGTGCCGAAGAGGTCGGCGACCCTGCATTGCGAGCCGTAGACGTGCCGAACAGGTCGGCGACCGTGCATGGCGAGCCGTAGACGTGCCGAACAGGTCGGCGACCGTGCATGGCGAGCCGTAGACGTGCCGAACACGTCGGCAACCTGCATGACGAGCCGTAGACGTGCCGATCACGTGGGCGACCGTGCATTGCGAGCCGTAGACGTGCCGAACAGGTCGGCGACCGTGCATGGCGATGCCGTGGACGTGCCTAACATGTCGGCGACCGTGCATTGCGAGCCGTAGACGTGCCGAAGAGGTCGGCGACCGTGCATTGCGAGCCGTAGACGTGCCGAACAGGTCGGCGACCGTGCATGGCGAGCCGTAGACGTGCCGAACACGTCGGCAACCTGCATGACGAGCCGTAGACGTGCCGATCACGTGGGCGACCGTGCATTGCGAGCCGTAGACGTGCCGAACACGTCGGCGACCGTGCATGGCGAGCCGTAGACGTGCCGAACACGTCGGCAACCGTGCCTGGCGATGCCATGGAGGTGTCGAACACGTCGGCCACCTGCAGGGCGAGCCGTAGACGTGCCGAACACGTCGGCGACCGTGCATTGCGAGCCGTAGACGTGCCGAACACGTCGGCAACCGTGACTGGCGATGCCGTGGACGTGCCGAACACGTCGGCAACCGTGCCTGGCGATGCCATGGAGGTGCCTAACATGTCGGCGACCGTGCATGGCGAGCCGTAGACGTGCCGAACAGGTCGGCGACCGTGCATTGCGAGCCGTAGACGTGCCGATCACGTCGGCAACCGTTCCTGTCGATGCCGTGGACGTGCCGAACACGTCGGCGACCGTGCATTGCGAGCCGTAGACGTGCCGAACACGTCGGCGACCGTGCATGGCGAGCCGTAGACGTGCCGAACACGTCGGCGACCGTGCATTGCGAGCCGTAGACGTGCCGAACACGTCGGCAACCGTTCCTGGCGATGCCGTGGACGTGCCGAACACGTCGGCGACCGTGCATTGCGAGCCGTAGACGTGCCGAACACGTCGGCGACCGTGCATGGCGAGCCGTAGACGTGCCGAACACGTCGGCGACCGTGCATTGCGAGCCGTAGACGTGCCGAAGAGGTCGGCGACCGTGCATTGCGAGCCGTAGACGTGCCGAACAGGTCGGCGACCGTGCATGGCGAGCCGTAGACGTGCCGAACACGTCGGCAACCTGCATGACGAGCCGTAGACGTGCCGATCACGTGGGCGACCGTGCATTGCGAGCCGTAGACGTGCCGAACAGGTCGGCGACCGTGCATGGCGAGCCGTAGACGTGCCGACCAGGTCGGCGACCGTGCCTGGCGATGCCACGGAGGTGCCGATCACGTGGGCAACCGTTCCTGGCGATGCCGTGGACGTGCCGAACACGTCGGCGACCGTGCATTGCGAGCCGCAGACGTGCCGAACAGGTCGGCGACCGTGCATGGCGATGCCATGGAGGTGCCGAACACGTGGGCAACCTGCATGGCGAGCCGTAGACGTGACGAACACCTCGGCAGCCCTGCATGACGAGCCGTAGACGTGCCGAACACGTCGGCGACCGTGCATGGCGAGCCGTAGACGTGCCGAACACGTCGGCGACCGTGCATTGCGAGCCGTAGACGTGCCGAACACGTCGGCAACCGTTCCTGTCGATGCCGTGGACGTGCCGAACACGTCGGCGACCGTGCATTGCGAGCCGTAGACGTGCCGAACACGTCGGCGACCGTGCACGGCGAGCCGTAGACGTGCCGAACACGTCGGCGACCGTGCATTGCGAGCCGTAGACGTGCCGAACACGTCGGCAACCGTTCCTGGCGATGCCGTGGACGTGCCGAACACGTCGGCGACCGTGCATTGCGAGCCGTAGACGTGCCGAACACGTCGGCGACCGTGCATGGCGAGCCGTAGACGTGCCGAACACGTCGGCGACCGTGCATTGCGAGCCGTAGACGTGCCGAAGAGGTCGGCGACCGTGCATTGCGAGCCGTAGACGTGCCGAACACGTCGGCAACCGTTCCTGGCGATGCCGTGGACGTGCCGAACACGTCGGCGACCGTGCATTGCGAGCCGTAGACGTGCCGAACACGTCGGCGACCGTGCATGGCGAGCCGTAGACGTGCCGAACACGTCGGCGACCGTGCATTGCGAGCCGTAGACGTGCCGAAGAGGTCGGCGACCGTGCATTGCGAGCCGTAGACGTGCCGAACAGGTCGGCGACCGTGCATGGCGAGCCGTAGACGTGCCGAACAGGTCGGCGACCGTGCATTGCGAGCCGTAGACGTGCCGAACACGTCGGCAACCGTTCCTGGCGATGCCGTGGACGTGCCGAACACGTCGGCGACCGTGCATTGCGAGCCGTAGACGTGCCGAACACGTCGGCGACCGTGCATGGCGAGCCGTAGACGTGCCGAACACGTCGGCGACCGTGCATTGCGAGCCGTAGACGTGCCGAAGAGGTCGGCGACCGTGCATTGCGAGCCGTAGACGTGCCGAACAGGTCGGCGACCGTGCATGGCGAGCCGTAGACGTGCCGAACACGTCGGCAACCTGCATGACGAGCCGTAGACGTGCCGATCACGTGGGCGACCGTGCATTGCGAGCCGTAGACGTGCCGAACACGTCGGCGACCGTGCATGGCGAGCCGTAGACGTGCCGAACACGTCGGCAACCGTGCCTGGCGATGCCATGGAGGTGTCGAACACGTCGGCCACCTGCAGGGCGAGCCGTAGACGTGCCGAACACGTCGGCGACCGTGCATTGCGAGCCGTAGACGTGCCGAACACGTCGGCAACCGTGACTGGCGATGCCGTGGACGTGCCGAACACGTCGGCAACCGTGCCTGGCGATGCCATGGAGGTGCCTAACATGTCGGCGACCGTGCATGGCGAGCCGTAGACGTGCCGAACAGGTCGGCGACCGTGCATTGCGAGCCGTAGACGTGCCGAACACGTCGGCAACCGTTCCTGTCGATGCCGTGGACGTGCCGAACACGTCGGCGACCGTGCATTGCGAGCCGTAGACGTGCCGAACACGTCGGCGACCGTGCATGGCGAGCCGTAGACGTGCCGAACACGTCGGCGACCGTGCATGGCGAGCCGTAGACGTGCCGAACACGTCGGCGACCGTGCATTGCGAGCCGTAGACGTGCCGAACACGTCGGCGACCGTGCATGGCGAGCCGTAGACGTGCCGAACACGTCGGCGACCGTGCATGGCGAGCCGTAGACGTGCCGAACACGTCGGCGACCGTGCATTGCGAGCCGTAGACGTGCCGAAGAGGTCGGCGACCGTGCATTGCGAGCCGTAGACGTGCCGAACAGGTCGGCGACCGTGCATGGCGAGCCGTAGACGTGCCGAACACGTCGGCAACCTGCATGACGAGCCGTAGACGTGCCGATCACGTGGGCGACCGTGCATTGCGAGCCGTAGACGTGCCGAACAGGTCGGCGACCGTGCATGGCGAGCCGTAGACGTGCCGACCAGGTCGGCGACCGTGCCTGGCGATGCCACGGAGGTGCCGATCACGTGGGCAACCGTTCCTGGCGATGCCGTGGACGTGCCGAACACGTCGGCGACCGTGCATTGCGAGCCGCAGACGTGCCGAACAGGTCGGCGACCGTGCATGGCGATGCCATGGAGGTGCCGAACACGTGGGCAACCTGCATGGCGAGCCGTAGACGTGACGAACACCTCGGCAGCCCTGCATGACGAGCCGTAGACGTGCCGAACACGTCGGCGACCGTGCATGGCGAGCCGTAGACGTGCCGAACACGTCGGCGACCGTGCATTGCGAGCCGTAGACGTGCCGAACACGTCGGCAACCGTTCCTGGCGATGCCGTGGACGTGCCGAACACGTCGGCGACCGTGCATTGCGAGCCGTAGACGTGCCGAACACGTCGGCGACCGTGCACGGCGAGCCGTAGACGTGCCGAACACGTCGGCGACCGTGCATTGCGAGCCGTAGACGTGCCGAACACGTCGGCAACCGTTCCTGGCGATGCCATGGAGGTGCCGAACACGTCGGCGACCGTGCATGGCGAGCCGTAGACGTGCCGAACACGTCGGCAACCTGCATGACGAGCCGTAGACGTGCCGATCACGTGGGCGACCGTGCATTGCGAGCCGTAGACGTGCCGAACAGGTCGGCGACCGTGCATGGCGAGCCGTAGACGTGCCGACCAGGTCGGCGACCGTGCCTGGCGATGCCACGGAGGTGCCGATCACGTGGGCAACCGTTCCTGGCGATGCCGTGGACGTGCCGAACACGTCGGCGACCGTGCATTGCGAGCCGTAGACGTGCCGAACACGTCGGCAACCGTGACTGGCGATGCCGTGGACGTGCCGATCACGTCGGCAACCGTTCCTGGCGATGCCGTGGACGTGCCGAACACGTCGGCGACCGTGCATTGCGAGCCGTAGACGTGCCGAACACGTCGGCGACCGTGCATGGCGAGCCGTAGACGTGCCGAACACGTCGGCGACCGTGCATTGCGAGCCGTAGACGTGCCGAAGAGGTCGGCGACCGTGCATTGCGAGCCGTAGACGTGCCGAACAGGTCGGCGACCGTGCATGGCGAGCCGTAGACGTGCCGAACAGGTCGGCGACCGTGCATTGCGAGCCGTAGACGTGTCGAACACGTCGGCAACCGTTCCTGGCGATGCCGTGGACGTGCCGAACACGTCGGCGACCGTGCATTGCGAGCCGTAGACGTGCCGAACACGTCGGCGACCGTGCATGGCGAGCCGTAGACGTGCCGAACACGTCGGCGACCGTGCATTGCGAGCCGTAGACGTGCCGAAGAGGTCGGCGACCGTGCATTGCGAGCCGTAGACGTGCCGAACAGGTCGGCGACCGTGCATGGCGAGCCGTAGACGTGCCGAACACGTCGGCAATCTGCATGACGAGCCGTAGACGTGCCGATCACGTGGGCGACCGTGCATTGCGAGCCGTAGACGTGCCGAACAGGTCGGCGACCGTGCATGGCGAGCCGTAGACGTGCCGACCAGGTCGGCGACCGTGCCCGGCGATGCCACGGAGGTGCCGATCACGTGGGCAACCGTTCCTGGCGATGCCGTGGACGTGCCGAACACGTCGGCGACCGTGCATTGCGAGCCGCAGACGTGCCGAACAGGTCGGCGACCGTGCATGGCGATGCCATGGAGGTGCCGAACACGTGGGCAACCTGCATGGCGAGCCGTAGACGTGACGAACACCTCGGCAGCCCTGCATGACGAGCCGTAGACGTGACGAGCACGTCGGCGACCGTGCATGGCGAGCCGTAGACGTGCCGAACACGTCGGCGACCGTGCATTGCGAGCCGTAGACGTGCCGAACAGGTCGGCGACCGTGCATTGCGAGCCGTAGACGTGCCGAACAGGTCGGCAACCGTGACTGGCGATGCCGTGGACGTGCCGAACACGTCGGCAACCGTGCCTGGCGATGCCATGGAGGTGCCGAACAGGTCGGCGACCGTGCATGGCGAGCCGTAGACGTGCCGAACAGGTCGGCGACCGTGCATGGCGAGCCGTAGACGTGCCGAACACGTCGGCGACCGTGCATTGCGAGCCGTAGACGTGCCGAACACGTCGGCAACCGTTCCTGGCGATGCCATGGAGGTGCCGAACAGGTCGGCGACCGTGCATGGCGAGCCGTAGACGTGCCGAACAGGTCGGCGACCGTGCATGGCGAGCCGTAGACGTGCCGAACGGGTCGGCGACCGTGCATGGCGAGCCGTAGACGTGCCGAACACGTCGGCGACCGTGCATTGCGAGCCGTAGACGTGCCGAACACGTCGGCGACCGTGCATGGCGAGCCGTAGACGTGCCGAACACGTCGGCGACCGTGCATGGCGAGCCGTAGATGTGCCGAACACGTCGGCAACCGTGACTGGCGATGCCGTGGACGTGCCGAACACGTCGGCAACCGTGCCTGGCGATGCCATGGAGGTGCCGAACATGTCGGCGACCGTGCATGGCGAGCCGTAGACGTGCCGAACAGGTCGGCGACCGTGCATTGCGAGCCGTAGACGTGCGGAACACGTCGGCAACCGTTCCTGTCGATGCCGTGGACGTGCCGAACACGTCGGCGACCGTGCATTGCGAGCCGTAGACGTGCCGAACACGTCGGCGACCGTGCATGGCGAGCCGTAGACGTGCCGAACACGTCGGCGACCGTGCATTGCGAGCCGTAGACGTGCCGAACACGTCGGCAACCGTTCCTGGCGATGCCGTGGACGTGCCGAACACGTCGGCGACCGTGCATTGCGAGCCGTAGACGTGCCGAACACGTCGGCGACCGTGCATGGCGAGCCGTAGACGTGCCGAACACGTCGGCGACCGTGCATTGCGAGCCGTAGACGTGCCGAACAGGTCGGCGACCGTGCATGGCGAGCCGTAGACGTGCCGAACACGTCGGCGACCGTGCATGGCGAGCCGTAGACGTGCCGAACACGTCGGCGACCGTGCATTGCGAGCCGTAGACGTGCCGAACACGTCGGCAACCGTTCCTGGCGATGCCATGGAGGTGCCGAACAGGTCGGCGACCGTGCATGGCGAGCCGTAGACGTGCCGAACAGGTCGGCGACCGTGCATGGCGAGCCGTAGACGTGCCGAACAGGTCGGCGACCGTGCATGGCGAGCCGTAGACGTGCCGAACACGTCGGCGACCGTGCATTGCGAGCCGTAGACGTGCCGAACACGTCGGCAACCGTTCCTGTCGATGCCGTAGACGTGCCGAACACGTCGGCGACCGTGCATGGCGAGCCGTAGACGTGCCGAACACGTCGGCGACCATGCATTGCGAGCCGTAGACGTGCCGAACACGTCGGCAACCGTTCCTGGCGATGCCGTGGACGTGCCGAACACGTCGGCGACCGTGCATTGCGAGCCGTAGACGTGCCGAACACGTCGGCGACCGTGCATGGCGAGCCGTAGACGTGCCGAACACGTCGGCGACCGTGCATTGCGAGCCGTAGACGTGCCGAACAGGTCGGCGACCGTGCATGGCGAGCCGTAGACGTGCCGAACACGTCGGCAACCGTGCCTGGCGATGCCATGGAGGTGTCGAACACGTCGGCCACCTGCAGGGCGAGCCGTAGACGTGCCGAACACGTCGGCGACCGTGCATTGCGAGCCGTAGACGTGCCGAACACGTCGGCAACCGTGCCTGGCGATGCCATGGAGGTGCCTAACATGTCGGCGACCGTGCATGGCGATGCCATGGAGGTGCCTAACATGTCGGCGACCGTGCATGGCGAGCCGTAGACGTGCCGAACAGGTCGGCGACCGTGCATTGCGAGCCGTAGACGTGCCGAACACGTCGGCAACCGTTCCTGTCGATGCCGTGGACGTGCCGAACACGTCGGCGACCGTGCATTGCGAGCCGTAGACGTGCCGAACACGTCGGCGACCGTGCATGGCGAGCCGTAGACGTGCCGAACACGTCGGCGACCATGCATTGCGAGCCGTAGACGTGCCGAACACGTCGGCAACCGTTCCTGGCGATGCCGTGGACGTGCCGAACACGTCGGCGACCGTGCATTGCGAGCCGTAGACGTGCCGAACACGTCGGCGACCGTGCATGGCGAGCCGTAGACGTGCCGAACACGTCGGCGACCGTGCATTGCGAGCCGTAGACGTGCCGAAGAGGTCGGCGACCGTGCATTGCGAGCCGTAGACGTGCCGAACAGGTCGGCGACCGTGCATGGCGAGCCGTAGACGTGCCGAACACGTCGGCAACCTGCATGACGAGCCGTAGACGTGCCGATCACGTGGGCGACCGTGCATTGCGAGCCGTAGACGTGCCGAACAGGTCGGCGACCGTGCATGGCGAGCCGTAGACGTGCCGAACAGGTCGGCGACCGTGCATTGCGAGCCGTAGACGTGCCGAACACGTCGGCGACCGTGCATTGCGAGCCGTAGACGTGCCGAACACGTCGGCAACCGTTCCTGGCGATGCCGTGGACGTGCCGAACACGTCGGCGACCGTGCATTGCGAGCCGTAGACGTGCCGAACACGTCGGCGACCGTGCATGGCGAGCCGTAGACGTGCCGAACACGTCGGCGACCGTGCATTGCGAGCCGTAGACGTGCCGAACAGGTCGGCGACCGTGCATGGCGAGCCGTAGACGTGCCGAACACGTCGGCGACCGTGCATGGCGAGCCGTAGACGTGCCGAACACGTCGGCGACCGTGCATTGCGAGCCGTAGACGTGCCGAACACGTCGGCAACCGTTCCTGGCGATGCCATGGAGGTGCCGAACAGGTCGGCGACCGTGCATGGCGAGCCGTAGACGTGCCGAACAGGTCGGCGACCGTGCATGGCGAGCCGTAGACGTGCCGAACAGGTCGGCGACCGTGCATGGCGAGCCGTAGACGTGCCGAACACGTCGGCGACCATGCATTGCGAGCCGTAGACGTGCCGAACACGTCGGCAACCGTTCCTGGCGATGCCGTGGACGTGCCGAACACGTCGGCGACCGTGCCTGGCGATGCCATGGAGGTGCCGAACAGGTCGGCGACCGTGCATGGCGAGCCGTAGACGTGCCGAACAGGTCGGCGACCGTGCATGGCGAGCCGTAGACGTGCCGAACACGTCGGCGACCGTGCATTGCGAGCCGTAGACGTGCCGAACACGTCGGCGACCGTGCATGGCGAGCCGTAGACGTGCCGAACAGGTCGGCGACCGTGCATGGCGAGCCGTAGACGTGCCGAACAGGTCGGCGACCGTGCATGGCGAGCCGTAGACGTGCCGAACACGTCGGCGACCATGCATTGCGAGCCGTAGACGTGCCGAACACGTCGGCAACCGTTCCTGGCGATGCCGTGGACGTGCCGAACACGTCGGCGACCGTGCATTGCGAGCCGTAGACGTGCCGAACACGTCGGCGACCGTGCATGGCGAGCCGTAGACGTGCCGAACACGTCGGCGACCGTGCATTGCGAGCCGTAGACGTGCCGAAGAGGTCGGCGACCGTGCATTGCGAGCCGTAGACGTGCCGAACAGGTCGGCGACCGTGCATGGCGAGCCGTAGACGTGCCGAACACGTCGGCAACCTGCATGACGAGCCGTAGACGTGCCGATCACGTGGGCGACCGTGCATTGCGAGCCGTAGACGTGCCGAACAGGTCGGCGACCGTGCATGGCGAGCCGTAGACGTGCCGAACAGGTCGGCGACCGTGCATTGCGAGCCGTAGACGTGCCGAACACGTCGGCGACCGTGCATTGCGAGCCGTAGACGTGCCGAACACGTCGGCAACCGTTCCTGGCGATGCCGTGGACGTGCCGAACACGTCGGCGACCGTGCATTGCGAGCCGTAGACGTGCCGAACACGTCGGCGACCGTGCATGGCGAGCCGTAGACGTGCCGAACACGTCGGCGACCGTGCATTGCGAGCCGTAGACGTGCCGAACAGGTCGGCGACCGTGCATGGCGAGCCGTAGACGTGCCGAACACGTCGGCGACCGTGCATGGCGAGCCGTAGACGTGCCGAACACGTCGGCGACCGTGCATTGCGAGCCGTAGACGTGCCGAACACGTCGGCAACCGTTCCTGGCGATGCCATGGAGGTGCCGAACAGGTCGGCGACCGTGCATGGCGAGCCGTAGACGTGCCGAACAGGTCGGCGACCGTGCATGGCGAGCCGTAGACGTGCCGAACAGGTCGGCGACCGTGCATGGCGAGCCGTAGACGTGCCGAACACGTCGGCGACCGTGCATTGCGAGCCGTAGACGTGCCGAACACGTCGGCAACCGTTCCTGTCGATGCCGTGGACGTGCCGAACACGTCGGCGACCGTGCATTGCGAGCCGTAGACGTGCCGAACACGTCGGCGACCGTGCATGGCGAGCCGTAGACGTGCCGAACACGTCGGCGACCATGCATTGCGAGCCGTAGACGTGCCGAACACGTCGGCAACCGTTCCTGGCGATGCCGTGGACGTGCCGAACACGTCGGCGACCGTGCATTGCGAGCCGTAGACGTGCCGAACACGTCGGCGACCGTGCATGGCGAGCCGTAGACGTGCCGAACACGTCGGCGACCGTGCATTGCGAGCCGTAGACGTGCCGAACAGGTCGGCGACCGTGCATGGCGAGCCGTAGACGTGCCGAACACGTCGGCAACCGTGCCTGGCGATGCCATGGAGGTGTCGAACACGTCGGCCACCTGCAGGGCGAGCCGTAGACGTGCCGAACACGTCGGCGACCGTGCATTGCGAGCCGTAGACGTGCCGAACACGTCGGCAACCGTGACTGGCGATGCCGTGGACGTGCCGAACACGTCGGCAACCGTGCCTGGCGATGCCATGGAGGTGCCTAACATGTCGGCGACCGTGCATGGCGAGCCGTAGACGTGCCGAACAGGTCGGCGACCGTGCATTGCGAGCCGTAGACGTGCCGAACACGTCGGCAACCGTTCCTGTCGATGCCGTGGACGTGCTGAACACGTCGGCGACCGTGCATGGCGAGCCGTAGACGTGCCGAACACGTCGGCGACCATGCATTGCGAGCCGTAGACGTGCCGAACACGTCGGCAACCGTTCCTGGCGATGCCGTGGACGTGCCGAACACGTCGGCGACCGTGCATTGCGAGCCGTAGACGTGCCGAACACGTCGGCGACCGTGCATGGCGAGCCGTAGACGTGCCGAACACGTCGGCGACCGTGCATTGCGAGCCGTAGACGTGCCGAACAGGTCGGCGACCGTGCATGGCGAGCCGTAGACGTGCCGAACACGTCGGCAACCTGCATGACGAGCCGTAGACGTGCCGATCACGTGGGCGACCGTGCATTGCGAGCCGTAGACGTGCCGAACAGGTCGGCGACCGTGCATGGCGAGCCGTAGACGTGCCGAACAGGTCGGCGACCGTGCATGGCGAGCCGTAGACGTGCCGAACACGTCGGCAACCTGCATGACGAGCCGTAGACGTGCCGATCACGTGGGCGACCGTGCATTGCGAGCCGTAGACGTGCCGAACAGGTCGGCGACCGTGCATGGCGAGCCGTAGACGTGCCGAACAGGTCGGCGACCGTGCATGGCGAGCCGTAGACGTGCCGAAGAGGTCGGCGACCGTGCATTGCGAGCCGTAGACGTGCCGAACAGGTCGGCGACCGTGCATGGCGAGCCGTAGACGTGCCGAACACGTCGGCAACCTGCATGACGAGCCGTAGACGTGCCGATCACGTGGGCGACCGTGCATTGCGAGCCGTAGACGTGCCGAACAGGTCGGCGACCGTGCATGGCGAGCCGTAGACGTGCCGAACAGGTCGGCGACCGTGCATGGCGAGCCGTAGACGTGCCGAACACGTCGGCAACCTGCATGACGAGCCGTAGACGTGCCGATCACTTGGGCGACCGTGCATTGCGAGCCGTAGACGTGCCGAACAGGTCGGCGACCGTGCCTGGCGATGCCACGGAGGTGTCGATCACGTGGGCAACCGTTCCTGGCGATGCCGTGGACGTGCCGAACACGTCGGCGACCGTGCATTGCGAGCCGCAGACGTGCCGAACAGGTCGGCGACCGTGCATGGCGATGCCATGGAGGTGCCGAACACGTGGGCAACCTGCATGGCGAGCCGTAGACGTGACGAACACCTCGGCAGCCCTGCATGACGAGCCGTAGACGTGCCGAACACGTCGGCGACCGTGCATGGCGAGCCGTAGACGTGCCGAACACGTCGGCGACCGTGCATTGCGAGCCGTAGACGTGCCGAACACGTCGGCAACCGTTCCTGTCGATGCCGTGGACGTGCCGAACACGTCGGCGACCGTGCATTGCGAGCCGTAGACGTGCCGAACACGTCGGCGACCGTGCACGGCGAGCCGTAGACGTGCCGAACACGTCGGCGACCGTGCATTGCGAGCCGTAGACGTGCCGAACACGTCGGCAACCGTTCCTGGCGATGCCGTGGACGTGCCGAACACGTCGGCGACCGTGCATTGCGAGCCGTAGACGTGCCGAACACGTCGGCGACCGTGCATGGCGAGCCGTAGACGTGCCGAACACGTCGGCGACCGTGCATTGCGAGCCGTAGACGTGCCGAAGAGGTCGGCGACCGTGCATTGCGAGCCGTAGACGTGCCGAACACGTCGGCAACCGTTCCTGGCGATGCCGTGGACGTGCCGAACACGTCGGCGACCGTGCATTGCGAGCCGTAGACGTGCCGAACACGTCGGCGACCGTGCATGGCGAGCCGTAGACGTGCCGAACACGTCGGCGACCGTGCATTGCGAGCCGTAGACGTGCCGAAGAGGTCGGCGACCGTGCATTGCGAGCCGTAGACGTGCCGAACAGGTCGGCGACCGTGCATGGCGAGCCGTAGACGTGCCGAACACGTCGGCAACCTGCATGACGAGCCGTAGACGTGCCGATCACGTGGGCGACCGTGCATTGCGAGCCGTAGACGTGCCGAACAGGTCGGCGACCGTGCATGGCGAGCCGTAGACGTGCCGACCAGGTCGGCGACCGTGCCTGGCGATGCCACGGAGGTGCCGATCACGTGGGCAACCGTTCCTGGCGATGCCGTGGACGTGCCGAACACGTCGGCGACCGTGCATTGCGAGCCGCAGACGTGCCGAACAGGTCGGCGACCGTGCATGGCGATGCCATGGAGGTGCCGAACACGTGGGCAACCTGCATGGCGAGCCGTAGACGTGACGAACACCTCGGCAGCCCTGCATGACGAGCCGTAGACGTGCCGAACACGTCGGCAACCGTTCCTGTCGATGCCGTGGACGTGCCGAACACGTCGGCGACCGTGCATTGCGAGCCGTAGACGTGCCGAACACGTCGGCGACCGTGCACGGCGAGCCGTAGACGTGCCGAACACGTCGGCGACCGTGCATTGCGAGCCGTAGACGTGCCGAACACGTCGGCAACCGTTCCTGGCGATGCCGTGGACGTGCCGAACACGTCGGCGACCGTGCATTGCGAGCCGTAGACGTGCCGAACACGTCGGCGACCGTGCATGGCGAGCCGTAGACGTGCCGAACACGTCGGCGACCGTGCATTGCGAGCCGTAGACGTGCCGAAGAGGTCGGCGACCGTGCATTGCGAGCCGTAGACGTGCCGAACACGTCGGCAACCGTTCCTGGCGATGCCGTGGACGTGCCGAACACGTCGGCGACCGTGCATTGCGAGCCGTAGACGTGCCGAACACGTCGGCGACCGTGCATGGCGAGCCGTAGACGTGCCGAACACGTCGGCGACCGTGCATTGCGAGCCGTAGACGTGCCGAAGAGGTCGGCGACCGTGCATTGCGAGCCGTAGACGTGCCGAACAGGTCGGCGACCGTGCATGGCGAGCCGTAGACGTGCCGAACACGTCGGCGACCGTGCATGGCGAGCCGTAGACGTGCCGAACACGTCGGCGACCGTGCATTGCGAGCCGTAGACGTGCCGAACACGTCGCCAACCGTTCCTGTCGATGCCGTGGACGTGCCGAACACGTCGGCGACCGTGCATTGCGAGCCGTAGACGTGCCGAACACGTCGGCGACCGTGCACGGCGAGCCGTAGACGTGCCGAACACGTCGGCGACCGTGCATTGCGAGCCGTAGACGTGCCGAACACGTCGGCGACCGTGCATGGCGAGCCGTAGACGTGCCGAACACGTCGGCGACCGTGCATTGCGAGCCGTAGACGTGCCGAAGAGGTCGGCGACCGTGCATGGCGAGCCGTAGACGTGCCGAACACGTCGGCAACCTGCATGACGAGCCGTAGACGTGCCGATCACGTGGGCGACCGTGCATTGCGAGCCGTAGACGTGCCGAACAGGTCGGCGACCGTGCATTGCGAGCCGTAGACGTGCCGAACACGTCGGCGACCGTGCACGGCGAGCCGTAGACGTGCCGAACACGTCGGCGACCGTGCATTGCGAGCCGTAGACGTGCCGAACACGTCGGCAACCGTTCCTGGCGATGCCGTGGACGTGCCGAACACGTCGGCGACCGTGCATTGCGAGCCGTAGACGTGCCGAACACGTCGGCGACCGTGCATGGCGAGCCGTAGACGTGCCGAACACGTCGGCGACCGTGCATTGCGAGCCGTAGACGTGCCGAAGAGGTCGGCGACCGTGCATGGCGAGCCGTAGACGTGCCGAACACGTCGGCGACCGTGCATTGCGAGCCGTAGACGTGCCGAAGAGGTCGGCGACCGTGCATGGCGAGCCGTAGACGTGCCGAACACGTCGGCAACCTGCATGACGAGCCGTAGACGTGCCGATCACGTGGGCGACCGTGCATTGCGAGCCGTAGACGTGCCGAACAGGTCGGCGACCGTGCATTGCGAGCCGTAGACGTGCCGAACACGTCGGCGACCGTGCACGGCGAGCCGTAGACGTGCCGAACACGTCGGCGACCGTGCATTGCGAGCCGTAGACGTGCCGAACACGTCGGCAACCGTTCCTGGCGATGCCGTGGACGTGCCGAACACGTCGGCGACCGTGCATTGCGAGCCGTAGACGTGCCGAACACGTCGGCGACCGTGCATGGCGAGCCGTAGACGTGCCGAACACGTCGGCGACCGTGCATTGCGAGCCGTAGACGTGCCGAAGAGGTCGGCGACCGTGCATTGCGAGCCGTAGACGTGCCGAACAGGTCGGCGACCGTGCATGGCGAGCCGTAGACGTGCCGAACACGTCGGCAACCTGCATGACGAGCCGTAGACGTGCCGATCACGTGGGCGACCGTGCATTGCGAGCCGTAGACGTGCCGAACAGGTCGGCGACCGTGCATGGCGAGCCGTAGACGTGCCGACCAGGTCGGCGACCGTGCCTGGCGATGCCACGGAGGTGCCGATCACGTGGGCAACCGTTCCTGGCGATGCCGTGGACGTGCCGAACACGTCGGCGACCGTGCATTGCGAGCCGCAGACGTGCCGAACAGGTCGGCGACCGTGCATGGCGATGCCATGGAGGTGCCGAACACGTGGGCAACCTGCATGGCGAGCCGTAGACGTGACGAACACCTCGGCAGCCCTGCATGACGAGCCGTAGACGTGCCGAACACGTCGGCAACCGTTCCTGTCGATGCCGTGGACGTGCCGAACACGTCGGCGACCGTGCATTGCGAGCCGTAGACGTGCCGAACACGTCGGCGACCGTGCACGGCGAGCCGTAGACGTGCCGAACACGTCGGCGACCGTGCATTGCGAGCCGTAGACGTGCCGAACACGTCGGCAACCGTTCCTGGCGATGCCGTGGACGTGCCGAACACGTCGGCGACCGTGCATTGCGAGCCGTAGACGTGCCGAACACGTCGGCGACCGTGCATGGCGAGCCGTAGACGTGCCGAACACGTCGGCGACCGTGCATTGCGAGCCGTAGACGTGCCGAAGAGGTCGGCGACCGTGCATTGCGAGCCGTAGACGTGCCGAACACGTCGGCAACCGTTCCTGGCGATGCCGTGGACGTGCCGAACACGTCGGCGACCGTGCATTGCGAGCCGTAGACGTGCCGAACACGTCGGCGACCGTGCATGGCGAGCCGTAGACGTGCCGAACACGTCGGCGACCGTGCATTGCGAGCCGTAGACGTGCCGAAGAGGTCGGCGACCGTGCATTGCGAGCCGTAGACGTGCCGAACAGGTCGGCGACCGTGCATGGCGAGCCGTAGACGTGCCGAACACGTCGGCGACCGTGCATGGCGAGCCGTAGACGTGCCGAACACGTCGGCGACCGTGCATTGCGAGCCGTAGACGTGCCGAACACGTCGCCAACCGTTCCTGTCGATGCCGTGGACGTGCCGAACACGTCGGCGACCGTGCATTGCGAGCCGTAGACGTGCCGAACACGTCGGCGACCGTGCACGGCGAGCCGTAGACGTGCCGAACACGTCGGCGACCGTGCATTGCGAGCCGTAGACGTGCCGAACACGTCGGCGACCGTGCATGGCGAGCCGTAGACGTGCCGAACACGTCGGCGACCGTGCATTGCGAGCCGTAGACGTGCCGAAGAGGTCGGCGACCGTGCATGGCGAGCCGTAGACGTGCCGAACACGTCGGCAACCTGCATGACGAGCCGTAGACGTGCCGATCACGTGGGCGACCGTGCATTGCGAGCCGTAGACGTGCCGAACAGGTCGGCGACCGTGCATTGCGAGCCGTAGACGTGCCGAACACGTCGGCGACCGTGCACGGCGAGCCGTAGACGTGCCGAACACGTCGGCGACCGTGCATTGCGAGCCGTAGACGTGCCGAACACGTCGGCAACCGTTCCTGGCGATGCCGTGGACGTGCCGAACACGTCGGCGACCGTGCATTGCGAGCCGTAGACGTGCCGAACACGTCGGCGACCGTGCATGGCGAGCCGTAGACGTGCCGAACACGTCGGCGACCGTGCATTGCGAGCCGTAGACGTGCCGAAGAGGTCGGCGACCGTGCATGGCGAGCCGTAGACGTGCCGAACACGTCGGCGACCGTGCATTGCGAGCCGTAGACGTGCCGAAGAGGTCGGCGACCGTGCATGGCGAGCCGTAGACGTGCCGAACACGTCGGCAACCTGCATGACGAGCCGTAGACGTGCCGATCACGTGGGCGACCGTGCATTGCGAGCCGTAGACGTGCCGAACAGGTCGGCGACCGTGCATTGCGAGCCGTAGACGTGCCGAACACGTCGGCGACCGTGCACGGCGAGCCGTAGACGTGCCGAACACGTCGGCGACCGTGCATTGCGAGCCGTAGACGTGCCGAACACGTCGGCAACCGTTCCTGGCGATGCCGTGGACGTGCCGAACACGTCGGCGACCGTGCATTGCGAGCCGTAGACGTGCCGAACACGTCGGCGACCGTGCATGGCGAGCCGTAGACGTGCCGAACACGTCGGCGACCGTGCATTGCGAGCCGTAGACGTGCCGAAGAGGTCGGCGACCGTGCATTGCGAGCCGTAGACGTGCCGAACAGGTCGGCAACCGTGCATGGCGAGCCGTAGACGTGCCGAACACGTCGGCAACCTGCATGACGAGCCGTAGACGTGCCGATCACGTGGGCGACCGTGCATTGCGAGCCGTAGACGTGCCGAACAGGTCGGCGACCGTGCATGGCGAGCCGTAGACGTGCCGACCAGGTCGGCGATCGTGCCTGGCGATGCCACGGAGGTGCCGATCACGTGGGCAACCGTTCCTGGCGATGCCGTGGACGTGCCGAACACGTCGGCGACCGTGCATTGCGAGCCGCAGACGTGCCGAACAGGTCGGCGACCGTGCATGGCGATGCCATGGAGGTGCCGAACACGTGGGCAACCTGCATGGCGAGCCGTAGACGTGACGAACACCTCGGCAGCCCTGCATGACGAGCCGTAGACGTGACGAGCACGTCGGCGACCGTGCATGGCGAGCCGTAGACGTGCCGAACACGTCGGCGACCGTGCATTGCGAGCCGTAGACGTGCCGAACAGGTCGGCGACCGTGCATTGCGAGCCGTAGACGTGCCGAACAGGTCGGCAACCGTGACTGGCGATGCCGTGGACGTGCCGAACACGTCGGCAACCGTGCCTGGCGATGCCATGGAGGTGCCGAACAGGTCGGCGACCGTGCATGGCGAGCCGTAGACGTGCCGAACAGGTCGGCGACCGTGCATGGCGAGCCGTAGACGTGCCGAACACGTCGGCGACCGTGCATTGCGAGCCGTAGACGTGCCGAACACGTCGGCAACCGTTCCTGGCGATGCCGTAGACGTGCCGAACACGTCGGCGACCGTGCATGGCGAGCTGTAGACGTGCCGAACACGTCGGCAACCGTGCCTGGCGATGCCATGGAGGTGCCGAACAGGTCAGCGACCGTGCCTGGCGATGCCACGGAGGTGCCGAACACGTCGGCAACCGTGCCTGGCGATGCCATGGAGGTGCCGAACAGGTCGGCGACCGTGCATGGCGAGCCGTAGACGTGCCGAACACGTCGGCGACCGTGCATTGCGAGCCGTAGACGTGCCGAACACGTCGGCGACCGTGCATGGCGAGCCGTAGACGTGCCGAACACGTCGGCAACCGTGCATTGCGAGCCGTAGACGTGCCGAACACGTCGGCGACCGTGCATGGCGAGCTGTAGACGTGCCGAACACGTCGGCAACCGTGCCTGGCGATGCCATGGAGGTGCCGAACAGGTCAGCGACCGTGCCCGGCGATGCCACGGAGGTGCCGATCACGTCGGCAACCGTTCCTGGCGATGCCGTGGACGTGCCGAACACGTCGGCGACCGTGCATTGCGAGCCGCAGACGTGCCGAACACGTCGGCAACCGTGCATTGCGAGCCGTAGACGTGCCGAGCACGTCGGCGACCGTGCATGGCGAGCCGTAGACGTGCCGAACACGTCGGCGACCGTGCATTGCGAGCCGTAGACGTGCCGAACAGGTCGGCGACCGTGCATTGCGAGCCGTAGACGTGCCGAACAGGTCGGCAACCGTGACTGGCGATGCCGTGGACGTGCCGAACACGTCGGCAACCGTGCCTGGCGATGCCATGGAGGTGCCGAACAGGTCGGCGACCGTGCATGGCGAGCCGTAGACGTGCCGAACAGGTCGGCGACCGTGCATGGCGAGCCGTAGACGTGCCGAACACGTCGGCGACCGTGCATTGCGAGCCGTAGACGTGCCGAACACGTCGGCAACCGTTCCTGGCGATGCCGTAGACGTGCCGAACACGTCGGCGACCGTGCATGGCGAGCTGTAGACGTGCCGAACACGTCGGCAACCGTGCCTGGCGATGCCATGGAGGTGCCGAACAGGTCAGCGACCGTGCCTGGCGATGCCACGGAGGTGCCGAACACGTCGGCAACCGTGCCTGGCGATGCCATGGAGGTGCCGAACAGGTCGGCGACCGTGCATGGCGAGCCGTAGACGTGCCGAACACGTCGGCGACCGTGCATTGCGAGCCGTAGACGTGCCGAACACGTCGGCGACCGTGCATGGCGAGCCGTAGACGTGCCGAACACGTCGGCAACCGTGCATTGCGAGCCGTAGACGTGCCGAACACGTCGGCGACCGTGCATGGCGAGCTGTAGACGTGCCGAACACGTCGGCAACCGTGCCTGGCGATGCCATGGAGGTGCCGAACAGGTCAGCGACCGTGCCTGGCGATGCCACGGAGGTGCCGATCACGTCGGCAACCGTTCCTGGCGATGCCGTGGACGTGCCGAACACGTCGGCGACCGTGCATTGCGAGCCGCAGACGTGCCGAACAGGTCGGCGACCGTGCATGGCGAGCCGTAGACGTGACGAACACCTGGGCAGCCCTGCATGACGAGCCGTAGACGTGACGAGCACGTCGGCGACCGTGCATGGCGAGCCGTAGACGTGCCGAACACGTCGGCAACCGTGCCTGGCGATGCCACGGAGGTGCCGATCACGTGGGCAACCGTTCCTGGCGATGCCGTGGACGTGCCGAACACGTCGGCGACCGTTCCTGGCGATGCCGTGGACGTGCCGAACACGTCGGCGACCGTGCATTGCGAGCCGTAGACGTGCCGAACACGTCGGCGACCGTGCATGGCGAGCCGTAGACGTGCCGAACACGTCGGCAACCGTGCATTGCGAGCCGTAGACGTGCCGAACACGTCGGCGACCGTGCATGGCGAGCTGTAGACGTGCCGAACACGTCGGCAACCGTGCCTGGCGATGCCATGGAGGTGCCGAACAGGTCAGCGACCGTGCCTGGCGATGCCACGGAGGTGCCGATCACGTCGGCAACCGTTCCTGGCGATGCCGTGGACGTGCCGAACACGTCGGCGACCGTGCATTGCGAGCCGCAGACGTGCCGAACACGTCGGCGACCGTGCATGGCGAGCCGTAGACGTGACGAACACCTGGGCAGCCCTGCATGACGAGCCGTAGACGTGACGAGCACGTCGGCGACCGTGCATGGCGAGCCGTAGACGTGCCGAACACGTCGGCAACCGTGCCTGGCGATGCCACGGAGGTGCCGATCACGTGGGCAACCGTTCCTGGCGATGCCGTGGACGTGCCGAACACGTCGGCGACCGTTCCTGGCGATGCCGTGGACGTGCCGAACACGTCGGCGACCGTGCATTGCGAGCCGTAGACGTGCCGAACACGTCGGCGACCGTGCATGGCGAGCCGTAGACGTGCCGAACACGTCGGCAACCGTGCATTGCGAGCCGTAGACGTGCCGAACACGTCGGCGACCGTGCATGGCGAGCTGTAGACGTGCCGAACACGTCGGCAACCGTGCCTGGCGATGCCATGGAGGTGCCGAACAGGTCAGCGACCGTGCCTGGCGATGCCACGGAGGTGCCGATCACGTCGGCAACCGTTCCTGGCGATGCCGTGGACGTGCCGAACACGTCGGCGACCGTGCATTGCGAGCCGCAGACGTGCCGAACACGTCGGCGACCGTGCATTGCGAGCCGTAGACGTGCCGAACACGTCGGCGACCGTGCACGGCGAGCCGTAGACGTGCCGAACACGTCGGCCACCGTGCATGGCGATGCCATGGAGGTGTCGAACACGTCGGCCACCTGCAGGGCGAGCCGTAGACGTGCCGAACACGTCGGCGACCGTGCATTGCGAGCCGTAGACGTGCCGAACACGTCGGCAACCGTGACTGGCGATGCCGTGGACGTGCCGAACACGTCGGCAACCGTGCCTGGCGATGCCATGGAGGTGCCTAACATGTCGGCGACCGTGCATGGCGAGCCGTAGACGTGCCGATCAGGTCAGCGGCCGTGCATTGCGAGCCTAGACGTGCCGAACACGTCGGCAACCGTTCCTGTCGATGCCGTGGACGTGCCGAACACGTCGGCGACCGTGCATTGCGAGCCGTAGACGTGCCGAACACGTCGGCAACCGTTCCTGGCGATGCCGTGGACGTGCCGAACACGTCGGCGACCGTGCATTGCGAGCCGTAGACGTGCCGAACACGTCGGCGACCGTGCATGGCGAGCCGTAGACGTGCCGAACACGTCGGCGACCGTGCATTGCGAGCCGTAGACGTGCCGAAGAGGTCGGCGACCGTGCATTGCGAGCCGTAGACGTGCCGAACAGGTCGGCGACCGTGCATGGCGAGCCGTAGACGTGCCGAACACGTCGGCAACCTGCATGACGAGCCGTAGACGTGCCGATCACGTGGGCGACCTTGCATTGCGAGCCGTAGACGTGCCGAACAGGTCGGCGACCGTGCATGGCGAGCCGTAGACGTGCCGACCAGGTCGGCGACCGTGCCTGGCGATGCCACGGAGGTGCCGATCACGTGGGCAACCGTTCCTGGCGATGCCGTGGACGTGCCGAACACGTCGGCGACCGTGCATTGCGAGCCGCAGACGTGCCGAACAGGTCGGCGACCGTGCATGGCGATGCCATGGAGGTGCCGAACACGTGGGCAACCTGCATGGCGAGCCGTAGACGTGACGAACACCTCGGCAGCCCTGCATGACGAGCCGTAGACGTGCCGAACACGTCGGCGACCGTGCATGGCGAGCCGTAGACGTGCCGAACACGTCGGCGACCGTGCATTGCGAGCCGTAGACCTGCCGAACACGTCGGCAACCGTTCCTGTCGATGCCGTGGACGTGCCGAACACGTCGGCGACCGTGCATTGCGAGCCGTAGACGTGCCGAACACGTCGGCAACCGTTCCTGGCGATGCCGTGGACGTGCCGAACACGTCGGCGACCGTGCATTGCGAGCCGTAGACGTGCCGAACACGTCGGCGACCGTGCATGGCGAGCCGTAGACGTGCCGAACACGTCGGCAACCGTGCCTGGCGATGCCACGGAGGTGCCGATCACGTGGGCAACCGTTCCTGGCGATGCCGTGGACGTGCCGAACACGTCGGCGACCGTTCCTGGCGATGCCGTGGACGTGCCGAACACGTCGGCGACCGTGCATTGCGAGCCGCAGACGTGCCGAACAGGTCGGCGACCGTGCATGGCGATGCCATGGAGGTGCCGAACACGTGGGCAACCTGCATGGCGAGCCGTAGACGTGACGAACACCTGGGCAGCCCTGCATGACGAGCCGTAGACGTGACGAGCACGTCGGCGACCGTGCATGGCGAGCCGTAGACGTGCCGAACACGTCGGCAACCGTGCATTGCGAGCCGTAGACGTGCCGAACACGTCGGCGACCGTGCATGGCGAGCTGTAGACGTGCCGAACACGTCGGCAACCGTGCCTGGCGATGCCGTGGACGTGCCGAACACGTCGGCAACCGTGCATGGCGAGCCGTAGACGTGCCGAACACGTCGGCAACCGTGCATTGCGAGCCGTAGACGTGCCGAACACGTCGGCGACCGTGCATGGCGAGCCGTAGACGTGCCGAACACGTCGGCGACCGTGCATTGCGAGCCGTAGACGTGCCGAACACGTCGGCGACCGTGCATGGCGAGCCGTAGACGTGCCGAACACGTCGGCAACCGTTCCTGGCGATGCCGTGGACGTGCCGAACACGTCGGCGACCGTGCATTGCGAGCCGTAGACGTGCCGAACACGTCGGCGACCGTGCATGGCGAGCCGTAGACGTGCCGAACACGTCGGCGACCGTGCATTGCGAGCCGTAGACGTGCCGAAGAGGTCGGCGACCGTGCATTGCGAGCCGTAGACGTGCCGAACAGGTCGGCAACCGTGCATGGCGAGCCGTAGACGTGCCGAACACGTCGGCAACCTGCATGACGAGCCGTAGACGTGCCGATCACGTGGGCGACCGTGCATTGCGAGCCGTAGACGTGCCGAACAGGTCGGCGACCGTGCATGGCGAGCCGTAGACGTGCCGACCAGGTCGGCGATCGTGCCTGGCGATGCCACGGAGGTGCCGATCACGTGGGCAACCGTTCCTGGCGATGCCGTGGACGTGCCGAACACGTCGGCGACCGTGCATTGCGAGCCGCAGACGTGCCGAACAGGTCGGCGACCGTGCATGGCGATGCCATGGAGGTGCCGAACACGTGGGCAACCTGCATGGCGAGCCGTAGACGTGACGAACACCTCGGCAGCCCTGCATGACGAGCCGTAGACGTGACGAGCACGTCGGCGACCGTGCATGGCGAGCCGTAGACGTGCCGAACACGTCGGCGACCGTGCATTGCGAGCCGTAGACGTGCCGAACAGGTCGGCGACCGTGCATTGCGAGCCGTAGACGTGCCGAACAGGTCGGCAACCGTGACTGGCGATGCCGTGGACGTGCCGAACACGTCGGCAACCGTGCCTGGCGATGCCATGGAGGTGCCGAACAGGTCGGCGACCGTGCATGGCGAGCCGTAGACGTGCCGAACAGGTCGGCGACCGTGCATGGCGAGCCGTAGACGTGCCGAACACGTCGGCGACCGTGCATGGCGAGCTGTAGACGTGCCGAACACGTCGGCAACCGTGCCTGGCGATGCCATGGAGGTGCCGAACAGGTCAGCGACCGTGCCTGGCGATGCCACGGAGGTGCCGATCACGTCGGCAACCGTTCCTGGCGATGCCGTGGACGTGCCGAACACGTCGGCGACCGTGCATTGCGAGCCGCAGACGTGCCGAACAGGTCGGCGACCGTGCATGGCGAGCCGTAGACGTGACGAACACCTGGGCAGCCCTGCATGACGAGCCGTAGACGTGACGAGCACGTCGGCGACCGTGCATGGCGAGCCGTAGACGTGCCGAACACGTCGGCAACCGTGCCTGGCGATGCCACGGAGGTGCCGATCACGTGGGCAACCGTTCCTGGCGATGCCGTGGACGTGCCGAACACGTCGGCGACCGTGCATGGCGAGCCGTAGACGTGCCGAACACGTCGGCGACCGTGCATTGCGAGCCGTAGACGTGCCGAACACGTCGGCGACCGTGCATGGCGAGCTGTAGACGTGCCGAACACGTCGGCAACCGTGCCTGGCGATGCCGTGGACGTGCCGAACACGTCGGCAACCGTGCCTGGCGATGCCATGGAGGTGCCGAACACGTCGGCAACCGTGCCTGGCGATGCCACGGAGGTGCCGATCACGTGGGCAACCGTTCCTGGCGATGCCGTGGACGTGCCGAACACGTCGGCGACCGTGCATGGCGAGCCGTAGACGTGCCGAACACGTCGGCGACCGTGCATTGCGAGCCGTAGACGTGCCGAACACGTCGGCGACCGTGCATGGCGAGCCGTAGACGTGCCGAACACGTCGGCAACCGTGCATTGCGAGCCGTAGACGTGCCGAACACGTCGGCGACCGTGCATGGCGAGCCGTAGACGTGCCGAACACGTCGGCGACCGTGCATTGCGAGCCGTAGACGTGCCGAACACGTCGGCGACCGTGCATGGCGAGCCGTAGACGTGCCGAACACGTCGGCAACCGTTCCTGGCGATGCCGTGGACGTGCCGAACACGTCGGCGACCGTGCATTGCGAGCCGTAGACGTGCCGAACACGTCGGCGACCGTGCATGGCGAGCCGTAGACGTGCCGAACACGTCGGCGACCGTGCATTGCGAGCCGTAGACGTGCCGAAGAGGTCGGCGACCGTGCATTGCGAGCCGTAGACGTGCCGAACAGGTCGGCAACCGTGCATGGCGAGCCGTAGACGTGCCGAACACGTCGGCAACCTGCATGACGAGCCGTAGACGTGCCGATCACGTGGGCGACCGTGCATTGCGAGCCGTAGACGTGCCGAACAGGTCGGCGACCGTGCATGGCGAGCCGTAGACGTGCCGACCAGGTCGGCGATCGTGCCTGGCGATGCCACGGAGGTGCCGATCACGTGGGCAACCGTTCCTGGCGATGCCGTGGACGTGCCGAACACGTCGGCGACCGTGCATTGCGAGCCGCAGACGTGCCGAACAGGTCGGCGACCGTGCATGGCGATGCCATGGAGGTGCCGAACACGTGGGCAACCTGCATGGCGAGCCGTAGACGTGACGAACACCTCGGCAGCCCTGCATGACGAGCCGTAGACGTGACGAGCACGTCGGCGACCGTGCATGGCGAGCCGTAGACGTGCCGAACACGTCGGCGACCGTGCATTGCGAGCCGTAGACGTGCCGAACAGGTCGGCGACCGTGCATTGCGAGCCGTAGACGTGCCGAACAGGTCGGCAACCGTGACTGGCGATGCCGTGGACGTGCCGAACACGTCGGCAACCGTGCCTGGCGATGCCATGGAGGTGCCGAACAGGTATGCGACCGTGCATGGCGAGCCGTAGACGTGCCGAACAGGTCGGCGACCGTGCATGGCGAGCCGTAGACGTGCCGAACACGTCGGCGACCGTGCATGGCGAGCTGTAGACGTGCCGAACACGTCGGCAACCGTGCCTGGCGATGCCATGGAGGTGCCGAACAGGTCAGCGACCGTGCCTGGCGATGCCACGGAGGTGCCGATCACGTCGGCAACCGTTCCTGGCGATGCCGTGGACGTGCCGAACACGTCGGCGACCGTGCATTGCGAGCCGCAGACGTGCCGAACAGGTCGGCGACCGTGCATGGCGAGCCGTAGACGTGACGAACACCTGGGCAGCCCTGCATGACGAGCCGTAGACGTGACGAGCACGTCGGCGACCGTGCATGGCGAGTCGTAGACGTGCCGAACACGTCGGCAACCGTGCCTGGCGATGCCACGGAGGTGCCGATCACGTGGGCAACCGTTCCTGGCGATGCCGTGGACGTGCCGAACACGTCGGCGACCGTTCCTGGCGATGCCGTGGACGTGCCGAACACGTCGGCGACCGTGCATTGCGAGCCGTAGACGTGCCGAACACGTCGGCGACCGTGCATGGCGAGCCGTAGACGTGCCGAACACGTCGGCAACCGTGCATTGCGAGCCGTAGACGTGCCGAACACGTCGGCGACCGTGCATGGCGAGCTGTAGACGTGCCGAACACGTCGGCAACCGTGCCTGGCGATGCCATGGAGGTGCCGAACAGGTCAGCGACCGTGCCTGGCGATGCCACGGAGGTGCCGATCACGTCGGCAACCGTTCCTGGCGATGCCGTGGACGTGCCGAACACGTCGGCGACCGTGCATTGCGAGCCGCAGACGTGCCGAACAGGTCGGCGACCGTGCATGGCGATGCCATGGAGGTGCCGAACACGTGGGCAACCTGCATGGCGAGCCGTAGACGTGACGAACACCTGGGCAGCCCTGCATGACGAGCCGTAGACGTGACGAGCACGTCGGCGACCGTGCATGGCGAGCCGTAGACGTGCCGAACACGTCGGCAACCGTGCATTGCGAGCCGTAGACGTGCCGAACACGTCGGCGACCGTGCATTGCGAGCCGTAGACGTGCCGAACAGGTCGGCGACCGTGCATTGCGAGCCGTAGACGTGCCGAACAGGTCGGCAACCGTGACTGGCGATGCCGTGGACGTGCCGAACACGTCGGCAACCGTGCCTGGCGATGCCATGGAGGTGCCGAACAGGTCGGCGACCGTGCATGGCGAGCCGTAGACGTGCCGAACAGGTCGGCGACCGTGCATGGCGAGCCGTAGACGTGCCGAACACGTCGGCGACCGTGCATGGCGAGCTGTAGACGTGCCGAACACGTCGGCAACCGTGCCTGGCGATGCCATGGAGGTGCCGAACAGGTCAGCGACCGTGCCTGGCGATGCCACGGAGGTGCCGATCACGTCGGCAACCGTTCCTGGCGATGCCGTGGACGTGCCGAACACGTCGGCGACCGTGCATTGCGAGCCGCAGACGTGCCGAACAGGTCGGCGACCGTGCATGGCGAGCCGTAGACGTGACGAACACCTGGGCAGCCCTGCATGACGAGCCGTAGACGTGACGAGCACGTCGGCGACCGTGCATGGCGAGCCGTAGACGTGCCGAACACGTCGGCAACCGTGCCTGGCGATGCCACGGAGGTGCCGATCACGTGGGCAACCGTTCCTGGCGATGCCGTGGACGTGCCGAACACGTCGGCGACCGTTCCTGGCGATGCCGTGGACGTGCCGAACACGTCGGCGACCGTGCATTGCGAGCCGTAGACGTGCCGAACACGTCGGCGACCGTGCATGGCGAGCCGTAGACGTGCCGAACACGTCGGCAACCGTGCATTGCGAGCCGTAGACGTGCCGAACACGTCGGCGACCGTGCATGGCGAGCTGTAGACGTGCCGAACACGTCGGCAACCGTGCCTGGCGATGCCATGGAGGTGCCGAACAGGTCAGCGACCGTGCCTGGCGATGCCACTGAGGTGCCGATCACGTCGGCAACCGTTCCTGGCGATGCCGTGGACGTGCCGAACACGTCGGCGACCGTGCATTGCGAGCCGCAGACGTGCCGAACAGGTCGGCGACCGTGCATGGCGATGCCATGGAGGTGCCGAACACGTGGGCAACCTGCATGGCGAGCCGTAGACGTGACGAACACCTGGGCAGCCCTGCATGACGAGCCGTAGACGTGACGAGCACGTCGGCGACCGTGCATGGCGAGCCGTAGACGTGCCGAACACGTCGGCAACCGTGCATTGCGAGCCGTAGACGTGCCGAACACGTCGGCGACCGTGCATGGCGAGCTGTAGACGTGCCGAACACGTCGGCAACCGTGCCTGGCGATGCCGTGGACGTGCCGAACACGTCGGCAACCGTGCCTGGCGATGCCATGGAGGTGCCGAACACGTCGGCAACCGTGCCTGGCGATGCCACGGAGGTGCCGATCACGTGGGCAACCGTTCCTGGCGATGCCGTGGACGTGCCGAACACGTCGGCGACCGTGCATGGCGAGCCGTAGACGTGCCGAACACGTCGGCGACCGTGCATTGCGAGCCGTAGACGTGCCGAACACGTCGGCGACCGTGCATGGCGAGCCGTAGACGTGCCGAACACGTCGGCAACCGTGCATTGCGAGCCGTAGACGTGCCGAACACGTCGGCGACCGTGCATGGCGAGCCGTAGACGTGCCGAACACGTCGGCGACCGTGCATGGCGAGCCGTAGACGTGCCGAACACGTCGGCGACCGTGCATGGCGAGCTGTAGACGTGCCGAACACGTCGGCAACCGTGCCTGGCGATGCCATGGAGGTGCCGAACAGGTCAGCGACCGTGCCTGGCGATGCCACGGAGGTGCCGATCACGTCGGCAACCGTTCCTGGCGATGCCGTGGACGTGCCGAACACGTCGGCGACCGTGCATTGCGAGCCGCAGACGTGCCGAACAGGTCGGCGACCGTGCATGGCGAGCCGTAGACGTGACGAACACCTGGGCAGCCCTGCATGACGAGCCGTAGACGTGACGAGCACGTCGGCGACCGTGCATGGCGAGCCGTAGACGTGCCGAACACGTCGGCAACCGTGCCTGGCGATGCCACGGAGGTGCCGATCACGTGGGCAACCGTTCCTGGCGATGCCGTGGACGTGCCGAACACGTCGGCGACCGTTCCTGGCGATGCCGTGGACGTGCCGAACACGTCGGCGACCGTGCATTGCGAGCCGTAGACGTGCCGAACACGTCGGCGACCGTGCATGGCGAGCCGTAGACGTGCCGAACACGTCGGCAACCGTGCATTGCGAGCCGTAGACGTGCCGAACACGTCGGCGACCGTGCATGGCGAGCTGTAGACGTGCCGAACACGTCGGCAACCGTGCCTGGCGATGCCATGGAGGTGCCGAACAGGTCAGCGACCGTGCCTGGCGATGCCACGGAGGTGCCGATCACGTCGGCAACCGTTCCTGGCGATGCCGTGGACGTGCCGAACACGTCGGCGACCGTGCATTGCGAGCCGCAGACGTGCCGAACAGGTCGGCGACCGTGCATGGCGATGCCATGGAGGTGCCGAACACGTGGGCAACCTGCATGGCGAGCCGTAGACGTGACGAACACCTGGGCAGCCCTGCATGACGAGCCGTAGACGTGACGAGCACGTCGGCGACCGTGCATGGCGAGCCGTAGACGTGCCGAACACGTCGGCAACCGTGCATTGCGAGCCGTAGACGTGCCGAACACGTCGGCGACCGTGCATTGCGAGCCGTAGACGTGCCGAACAGGTCGGCGACCGTGCATTGCGAGCCGTAGACGTGCCGAACAGGTCGGCAACCGTGACTGGCGATGCCGTGGACGTGCCGAACACGTCGGCAACCGTGCCTGGCGATGCCATGGAGGTGCCGAACAGGTCGGCGACCGTGCATGGCGAGCCGTAGACGTGCCGAACAGGTCGGCGACCGTGCATGGCGAGCCGTAGACGTGCCGAACACGTCGGCGACCGTGCATGGCGAGCTGTAGACGTGCCGAACACGTCGGCAACCGTGCCTGGCGATGCCATGGAGGTGCCGAACAGGTCAGCGACCGTGCCTGGCGATGCCACGGAGGTGCCGATCACGTCGGCAACCGTTCCTGGCGATGCCGTGGACGTGCCGAACACGTCGGCGACCGTGCATTGCGAGCCGCAGACGTGCCGAACAGGTCGGCGACCGTGCATGGCGAGCCGTAGACGTGACGAACACCTGGGCAGCCCTGCATGACGAGCCGTAGACGTGACGAGCACGTCGGCGACCGTGCATGGCGAGCCGTAGACGTGCCGAACACGTCGGCAACCGTGCCTGGCGATGCCACGGAGGTGCCGATCACGTGGGCAACCGTTCCTGGCGATGCCGTGGACGTGCCGAACACGTCGGCGACCGTTCCTGGCGATGCCGTGGACGTGCCGAACACGTCGGCGACCGTGCATTGCGAGCCGTAGACGTGCCGAACACGTCGGCGACCGTGCATGGCGAGCCGTAGACGTGCCGAACACGTCGGCAACCGTGCATTGCGAGCCGTAGACGTGCCGAACACGTCGGCGACCGTGCATGGCGAGCTGTAGACGTGCCGAACACGTCGGCAACCGTGCCTGGCGATGCCATGGAGGTGCCGAACAGGTCAGCGACCGTGCCTGGCGATGCCACTGAGGTGCCGATCACGTCGGCAACCGTTCCTGGCGATGCCGTGGACGTGCCGAACACGTCGGCGACCGTGCATTGCGAGCCGCAGACGTGCCGAACAGGTCGGCGACCGTGCATGGCGATGCCATGGAGGTGCCGAACACGTGGGCAACCTGCATGGCGAGCCGTAGACGTGACGAACACCTGGGCAGCCCTGCATGACGAGCCGTAGACGTGACGAGCACGTCGGCGACCGTGCATGGCGAGCCGTAGACGTGCCGAACACGTCGGCAACCGTGCATTGCGAGCCGTAGACGTGCCGAACACGTCGGCGACCGTGCATGGCGAGCTGTAGACGTGCCGAACACGTCGGCAACCGTGCCTGGCGATGCCGTGGACGTGCCGAACACGTCGGCAACCGTGCCTGGCGATGCCATGGAGGTGCCGAACACGTCGGCAACCGTGCCTGGCGATGCCACGGAGGTGCCGATCACGTGGGCAACCGTTCCTGGCGATGCCGTGGACGTGCCGAACACGTCGGCGACCGTGCATGGCGAGCCGTAGACGTGCCGAACACGTCGGCGACCGTGCATTGCGAGCCGTAGACGTGCCGAACACGTCGGCGACCGTGCATGGCGAGCCGTAGACGTGCCGAACACGTCGGCAACCGTGCATTGCGAGCCGTAGACGTGCCGAACACGTCGGCGACCGTGCATGGCGAGCCGTAGACGTGCCGAACACGTCGGCGACCGTGCATTGCGAGCCGTAGACGTGCCGAACACGTCGGCGACCGTGCATGGCGAGCCGTAGACGTGCCGAACACGTCGGCAACCGTTCCTGGCGATGCCGTGGACGTGCCGAACACGTCGGCGACCGTGCATTGCGAGCCGCAGACGTGCCGAACAGGTCGGCGACCGTGCATGGCGATGCCATGGAGGTGCCGAACACGTGGGCAACCTGCATGGCGAGCCGTAGACGTGACGAACACCTCGGCAGCCCTGCATGACGAGCCGTAGACGTGACGAGCACGTCGGCGACCGTGCATGGCGAGCCGTAGACGTGCCGAACAGGTCGGCGACCGTGCATTGCGAGCCGTAGACGTGCCGAACAGGTCGGCGACCGTGCATGGCGAGCCGTAGACGTGCCGAACAGGTCGGCAACCGTGACTGGCGATGCCGTGGACGTGCCGAACACGTCGGCAACCGTGCCTGGCGATGCCATGGAGGTGCCGAACAGGTCGGCGACCGTGCATGGCGAGCCGTAGACGTGCCGAACAGGTCGGCGACCGTGCATGGCGAGCCGTAGACGTGCCGAACACCTCGGCAGCCCTGCATGACGAGCCGTAGACGTGACGAGCACGTCGGCGACCGTGCATGGCGAGCCGTAGACGTGCCGAACACGTCGGCGACCGTGCATTGCGAGCCGTAGACGTGCCGAACAGGTCGGCAACCGTGCCTGGCGATGCCATGGAGGTGCCGAACAGGTCAGCGACCGTGCATGGCGAGCCGTAGACGTGCCGAACACGTCGGCGACCGTGCATTGCGAGCCGTAGACGTGCCGAACACGTCGGCAACCGTTCCTGGCGATGCCGTAGACGTGCCGAACACGTCGGCGACCGTGCATGGCGAGCTGTAGACGTGCCGAACACGTCGGCAACCGTGCCTGGCGATGCCATGGAGGTGCCGAACAGGTCAGCGACCGTGCCTGGCGATGCCACGGAGGTGCCGAACACGTCGGCAACCGTGACTGGCGATGCCGTGGACGTGCCGAACACGTCGGCAACCGTGCCTGGCGATGCCATGGAGGTGCCTAACATGTCGGCGACCGTGCATGGCGAGCCGTAGACGTGCCGAACAGGTCGGCGACCGTGCATTGCGAGCCGTAGACGTGCCGAACACGTCGGCAACCGTTCCTGTCGATGCCGTGGACGTGCCGAACACGTCGGCGACCGTGCATTGCGAGCCGTAGACGTGCCGAACACGTCGGCGACCGTGCATGGCGAGCCGTAGACGTGCCGAACACGTCGGCGACCGTGCATTGCGAGCCGTAGACGTGCCGAACACGTCGGCAACCGTTCCTGGCGATGCCGTGGACGTGCCGAACACGTCGGCGACCGTGCATTGCGAGCCGTAGACGTGCCGAACACGTCGGCGACCGTGCATGGCGAGCCGTAGACGTGCCGAACACGTCGGCGACCGTGCATTGCGAGCCGTAGACGTGCCGAAGAGGTCGGCGACCGTGCATTGCGAGCCGTAGACGTGCCGAACACGTCGGCGACCGTGCATGGCGAGCCGTAGACGTGCCGAACACGTCGGCAACCGTGCATTGCGAGCCGTAGACGTGCCGAACACGTCGGCGACCGTGCATTGCGAGCTGTAGACGTGCCGAACACGTCGGCGACCGTGCCTGGCGATGCCATGGAGGTGCCGAACAGGTCAGCGACCGTGCCTGGCGATGCCACGGAGGTGCCGATCACGTGGGCAACCGTTCCTGGCGATGCCGTGGACGTGGCGAACACGTCGGCGACCGTGCATTGCGAGCCGCAGACGTGCCGAACAGGTCGGCGACCGTGCATGGCGATGCCATGGAGGTGCCGAACACGTGGGCAACCTGCATGGCGAGCCGTAGACGTGACGAACACCTGGGCAGCCCTGCATGACGAGCCGTAGACGTGCCGAACACGTCGGCGACCGTGCATGGCGAGCCGTAGACGTGCCGAACACGTCGGCGACCGTGCATTGCGAGCCGTAGACGTGCCGAACACGTCGGCAACCGTTCCTGTCGATGCCGTGGACGTGCCGAACACGTCGGCGACCGTGCATTGCGAGCCGTAGACGTGCCGAACACGTCGGCGACCGTGCACGGCGAGCCGTAGACGTGCCGAACACGTCGGCGACCGTGCATTGCGAGCCGTAGACGTGCCGAACACGTCGGCAACCGTTCCTGGCGATGCCGTGGACGTGCCGAACAGGTCGGCGACCGTGCATGGCGAGCTGTAGACGTGCCGAACACGTCGGCAACCGTGCCTGGCGATGCCGTGGACGTGCCGAACACGTCGGCGACCGTGCATTGCGAGCCGCAGACGTGCCGAACAGGTCGGCGACCGTGCATGGCGATGCCATGGAGGTGCCGAACACGTCGGCAACCGTGCCTGGCGATGCCATGGAGGTGCCGAACAGGTCGGCGACCGTGCATGGCGAGCCGTAGACGTGCCGAACAGGTCGGCGACCGTTCCTGGCGATGCCGTGAACGTGCCGAACACGTCGGCGACCGTGCATTGCGAGCCGCAGACGTGCCGAACAGGTCGGCGACCGTGCATGGCGATGCCATGGAGGTGCCGAACACGTGGGCAACCTGCATGGCGAGCCGTGGACGTGACGAGCACGTCGGCGACCGTGCATGGCGAGCCGTAGACGTGCCGAACACGTCGGCGACCGTGCATTGCGAGCCGTAGACGTGCCGAACAGGTCGGCGACCGTGCATTGCGAGCCGTAGACGTGCCGAACAGGTCGGCGACCGTGCATGGCGAGCCGTAGACGTGCCGAACACGTCGGCGACCGTGCATTGCGAGCCGTAGACGTGCCGAACAGGTCGGCGACCGTGCATTGCGAGCCGTAGACGTGCCGAACAGGTCGGCGGCCGTGCATGGCGAGCCGTAGACGTGCCGAACACGTCCGCAGCCTGCATGACGAGCCGTAGACGTGCCGAACACGTGGGCGACCGTGCATTGCGAGCCGTAGACGTGCCGATCACGTGGGCGACCGTGCATTGCGAGCCGTAGACGTGCCGAACAGGTCGGCGACCGTGCATGGCGAGCCGTAGACGTGCCGACCAGGTCGGCGACCGTGCCTGGCGATGCCACGGAGGTGCCGATCACGTGGGCAACCGTTCCTGGCGATGCCGTGGACGTGCCGAACACGTCGGCGACCGTGCATTGCGAGCCGCAGACGTGCCGAACAGGTCGGCGACCGTGCATGGCGAGTCGTAGACGTGCCGAGCACGTCGGCGACCGTGCATGGCGAGCCGTAGACGTGCCGAACACGTGGGCGACCGTGCATTGCGAGCCGCAGACGTGCCGAACAGGTCGGCGACCGTTCCTGGCGATGCCGTGGACGTGCCGAACACGTCGGCGACCGTGCATTGCGAGCCGCAGACGTGCCGAACAGGTCGGCGACCGTGCCTGGCGATGCCATGGAGGTGCCGAACAGGTCGGCGACCGTGCATGGCGAGCCGTAGACGTGCCGAACAGGTCGGCGACCGTTCCTGGCGATGCCGTGGACGTGCGGAACACGTCGGCGACCGTGCATTGCGAGCCGCAGACGTGCCGAACAGGTCGGCGACCGTGCATGGCGATGCCATGGAGGTGCCGAACACGTGGGCAACCTGCATGGCGAGCCGTGGACGTGACGAGCACGTCGGCGACCGTGCATGGCGAGCCGTAGACGTGCCGAACACGTCGGCGACCGTGCATTGCGAGCCGTAGACGTGCCGAACAGGTCGGCGACCGTGCATTGCGAGCCGTAGACGTGCCGAACAGGTCGGCGACCGTGCATGGCGAGCCGTAGACGTGCCGAACACGTCGGCGACCGTGCATTGCGAGCCGTAGACGTGCCGAACAGGTCGGCGACCGTGCATTGCGAGCCGTAGACGTGCCGAACAGGTCGGCGATCGTGCATGGCGAGCCGTAGACGTGCCGAACACGTCCGCAGCCTGCATGACGAGCCGTAGACGTGCCGAACACGTGGGCGACCGTGCATTGCGAGCCATAGACGTGCCGAACAGGTCGGCGACCGTGCATGGCGAGCCGTAGACGTGCCGAACACGTCGGCAACCTGCATGGCGAGCCGTAGACGTGCCGATCACGTGGGCGACCGTGCATTGCGAGCCGTAGACGTGCCGAACAGGTCGGCGACCGTGCATGGCGAGCCGTAGACGTGCCGACCAGGTCGGCGACCGTGCCTGGCGATGCCACGGAGGTGCCGATCACGTGGGCAACCGTTCCTGGCGATGCCGTGGACGTGCCGAACACGTCGGCGACCGTGCATTGCGAGCCGCAGACGTGCCGAACAGGTCGGCGACCGTGCATGGCGAGCCGTAGACGTGCCGAACAGGTCGGCGACCGTTCCTGGCGATGCCGTGAACGTGCCGAACACGTCGGCGACCGTGCATTGCGAGCCGCAGACGTGCCGAACAGGTCGGCGACCGTGCATGGCGATGCCATGGAGGTGCCGAACACGTGGGCAACCTGCATGGCGAGCCGTGGACGTGACGAGCACGTCGGCGACCGTGCATGGCGAGCCGTAGACGTGCCGAACACGTCGGCGACCGTGCATTGCGAGCCGTAGACGTGCCGAACAGGTCGGCGACCGTGCATTGCGAGCCGTAGACGTGCCGAACAGGTCGGCGACCGTGCATGGCGAGCCGTAGACGTGCCGAACACGTCGGCGACCGTGCATTGCGAGCCGTAGACGTGCCGAACAGGTCGGCGACCGTGCATTGCGAGCCGTAGACGTGCCGAACAGGTCGGCGGCCGTGCATGGCGAGCCGTAGACGTGCCGAACACGTCCGCAGCCTGCATGACGAGCCGTAGACGTGCCGAACACGTGGGCGACCGTGCATTGCGAGCCGTAGACGTGCCGATCACGTGGGCGACCGTGCATTGCGAGCCGTAGACGTGCCGAACAGGTCGGCGACCGTGCATGGCGAGCCGTAGACGTGCCGACCAGGTCGGCGACCGTGCCTGGCGATGCCACGGAGGTGCCGATCACGTGGGCAACCGTTCCTGGCGATGCCGTGGACGTGCCGAACACGTCGGCGACCGTGCATTGCGAGCCGCAGACGTGCCGAACAGGTCGGCGACCGTGCATGGCGAGCCGTAGACGTGCCGAACAGGTCGGCGACCGTGCATTGCGAGCCGTAGACGTGCCGAACAGGTCGGCGACCGTGCATTGCGAGCCGTAGACGTGCCGAACAGGTCGGCGACCGTGCATGGCGAGCCGTAGACGTGCCGAACACGTCGGCGACCGTGCATTGCGAGCCGTAGACGTGCCGAACAGGTCGGCGACCGTGCATTGCGAGCCGTAGACGTGCCGAACAGGTCGGCGACCGTGCATGGCGAGCCGTAGACGTGCCGAACACGTCGGCAACCTGCATGGCGAGCCGTAGACGTGCCGATCACGTGGGCGACCGTGCATTGCGAGCCGTAGACGTGCCGAACAGGTCGGCGACCGTGCATGGCGAGCCGTAGACGTGCCGACCAGGTCGGCGACCGTGCCTGGCGATGCCACGGAGGTGCCGATCACGTGGGCAACCGTTCCTGGCGATGCCGTGGACGTGCCGAACACGTCGGCGACCGTGCATTGCGAGCCGCAGACGTGCCGAACAGGTCGGCGACCGTGCATGGCGAGTCGTAGACGTGCCGAGCACGTCGGCGACCGTGCATGGCGAGCCGTAGACGTGCCGAACACGTGGGCGACCGTGCATTGCGAGCCGTAGACGTGCCGAACACGTCGGCAACCGTGCATTGCGAGCCGTAGACGTGCCGAACACGTCGGCGACCGTTCATTGCGAGCCGTAGACGTGCCGAACACGTCGACGACCGCGCATGGCGAGCCGTAGACGTGCCGAACACGTCGGCAACCGTGACTGGCGATGCCGTGGACGTGCCGAACAGGTCGGCGACCGTGCATTGCGAGCCGTAGACGTGCCGAACAGGTCGGCGACCGTGCATGGCGAGCCGTAGACGTGCCGAACACGTCGGCAACCTGCATGGCGAGCCGTAGACGTGCCGATCACGTGGGCGACCGTGCATTGCGAGCCGTAGACGTGCCGAACAGGTCGGCGACCGTGCATGGCGAGCCGTAGACGTGCCGACCAGGTCGGCGACCGTGCCTGGCGATGCCACGGAGGTGCCGATCACGTGGGCAACCGTTCCTGGCGATGCCGTGGACGTGCCGAACACGTCGGCGACCGTGCATTGCGAGCCGCAGACGTGCCGAACAGGTCGGCGACCGTGCATGGCGAGTCGTAGACGTGCCGAGCACGTCGGCGACCGTGCATGGCGAGCCGTAGACGTGCCGAACACGTGGGCGACCGTGCATTGCGAGCCGTAGACGTGCCGAACACGTCGGCAACCGTGCATTGCGAGCCGTAGACGTGCCGAACACGTCGGCGACCGTTCATTGCGAGCCGTAGACGTGCCGAACACGTCGACGACCGCGCATGGCGAGCCGTAGACGTGCCGAACACGTCGGCAACCGTGACTGGCGATGCCGTGGACGTGCCGAACACGTCGGCAACCGTGCCTGGCGATGCCATGGAGGTGCCGAACACGTGGGCAACCTGCATGGCGAGCCGTGGACGTGCCGAACACGTCGGCGACCGTGCATGGCGAGCCGTAGACGTGACGAACACCTCGGCAGCCCTGCATGACGAGCCGTAGACGTGACGAGCACGTCGGCGACCGTGCATGGCGAGCCGTAGTCGTGCCGAACACGTCGGCGACCGTGCATTGCGAGCCGTAGACGTGCCGAACACGTGGGCGACCGTGCATGGCGAGCCGTAGACGTGCCGAACAGGTCGGCGACCGTTCCTGGCGATGCCGTGGACGTGCCGAACACGTCGGCGACCGTGCATTGCGAGCCGCAGACGTGCCGAACAGGTCGGCGACCGTGCATGGCGATGCCATGGAGGTGCCGAACACGTGGGCAACCTGCATGGCGAGCCGTGGACGTGCCGAACACGTCGGCGACCGTGCATGGCGAGCCGTAGACGTGACGAACACGTGGGCGACCGTGCATTGCGAGCCGTAGACGTGCCGAACAGGTCGGCGACCGTTCCTGGCGATGCCGTGGACGTGCCGAACACGTCGGCGACCGTGCATTGCGAGCCGCAGACGTGCCGAACAGGTCGGCGACCGTGCATGGCGATGCCATGGAGGTGCCGAACACGTCGGCAACCGTGACTGGCGATGCCGTGGACGTGCCGAACACGTCGGCAACCGTGCCTGGCGATGCCATGGAGGTGCCGAACACGTGGGCGACCGTGCATTGCGAGCCGTAGACGTGCCGAACAGGTCGGCGACCGTGCATGGCGAGCCGTAGACGTGCCGAACACGTGGGCGACCGTGCATTGCGAGCCGTAGACGTGCCGAACACGTCGGCAACCGTGCATTGCGATGCCATGGAGGTGCCGAACAGGTCGGCGACCGTGCATGGCGAGCCGTAGACGTGCCGAACAGGTCGGCGACCGTGCATGGCGAGCCGTAGACGTGCCGAACACGTGGGCGACCGTGCATTGCGAGCCGTAGACGTGCCGAACACGTCGGCAACCGTGCATTGCGAGCCGTAGACGTGACGAGCACGTCGGCGACCGTTCATTGCGAGCCGTAGACGTGCCGAACACGTCGACGACCGCGCATGGCGAGCCGTAGACGTGCCGAACACGTCGGCAACCGTGACTGGCGATGCCGTGGACGTGCCGAACACGTCGGCAACCGTGCCTGGCGATGCCATGGAGGTGCCGAACACGTGGGCAACCTGCATGGCGAGCCCTAGACGTGCCGAACACGTCGGCGACCGCGCCTGGCGAGGCCACGGAGGTGCCGATCACGTGGGCAACCGTTCCTGGCGATGCCGTGGACGTGCCGAACACGTCGGCGACCGTGCATTGCGAGCCGCAGACGTGCCGAACAGGTCGGCGACCGTGCATTGCGAGCCGTAGACGTGCCGAACAGGTCGGCGACCGTGCATGGCGAGCCGTAGACGTGCCGAACACGTGGGCGACCGTGCATTGCGAGCCGTAGACGTGCCGAACACGTCGGCAACCGTGCATTGCGATGCCATGGAGGTGCCGAACAGGTCGGCGACCGTGCATGGCGAGCCGTAGACGTGCCGAACAGGTCGGCGACCGTGCATGGCGAGCCGTAGACGTGCCGAACACGTGGGCGACCGTGCATTGCGAGCCGTAGACGTGCCGAACACGTCGGCAACCGTGCATTGCGAGCCGTAGACGTGCCGAACACGTCGGCGACCGTTCATTGCGAGCCGTAGACGTGCCGAACACGTCGACGACCGCGCATGGCGAGCCGTAGACGTGCCGAACACGTCGGCAACCGTGACTGGCGATGCCGTGGACGTGCCGAACACGTCGGCAACCGTGCCTGGCGATGCCATGGAGGTGCCGAACACGTGGGCAACCTGCATGGCGAGCCGTGGACGTGCCGAACACGTGGGCGACCGTGCATTGCGAGCCGTAGACGTGCCGAACAGGTCGGCGTCCGTGCATGGCGAGCCGTAGACGTGCCGACCAGGTCGGCGACCGTGCCTGGCGATGCCACGGAGGTGCCGATCACGTCGGCAACCGTTCCTGGCGATGCCGTGGACGTGCCGAGCACGTCGGCGACCGTGCATGGCGAGCCGTAGACGTGCCGAACACGTCGGCAACCTGCATGGCGATGCCACGGAGGTGCCGATCACGTCGGCAACCGTGCATTGCGAGCCGTAGACGTGACGAGCACGTCGGCGACCGTTCATTGCGAGCCGTAGACGTGCCGAACACGTCGGCGACCGTGCATTGCGAGCCGTAGACGTGCCGATCACGTCGGCGACCGTGCATGGCGAGCCGTAGACGTGCCGACCAGGTCGGCGACCGTGCTTGGCGATGCCACGGAGGTGCCGATCACGTGGGCAACCGTTCCTGGCGATGCCGTAGACGTGCCGATCACGTCGGCAACCGTGCATTGCGAGCCGTAGACGTGAGGAGCACGTCGGCGACCGTTCATTGCGAGCCGTAGACGTGCCGAACACGTCGGCGACCGTGCATTGCGAGCCGTAGACGTGCCGATCACGTCGGCGACCGTGCATGGCGAGCCGTAGACGTGCCGACCAGGTCGGCGACCGTGCTTGGCGATGCCACGGACGTGCCGAACACGTCGGCAACCGTGCCTGGCGATGCCATGGAGGTGCCGAACACGTGGGCAACCTGCATGGCGAGCCGTGGACGTGCCGAACACGTGGGCGACCGTGCATTGCGAGCCGTAGACGTGCCGAACAGGTCGGCGACCGTGCATGGCGAGCCGTAGACGTGCCGAACACGTGGGCGACCGTGCATTGCGAGCCGTAGACGTGCCGAACACGTCGGCAACCGTGCATTGCGATGCCATGGAGGTGCCGAACAGGTCGGCGACCGTGCATGGCGAGCCGTAGACGTGCCGAACAGGTCGGCGACCGTGCATGGCGAGCCGTAGACGTGCCGAACACGTGGGCGACCGTGCATTGCGAGCCGTAGACGTGCCGAACACGTCGGCGACCGTTCATTGCGAGCCGTAGACGTGCCGAACACGTCGACGACCGCGCATGGCGAGCCGTAGACGTGCCGAACACGTCGGCAACCGTGACTGGCGATGCCGTGGACGTGCCGAACACGTCGGCAACCGTGCCTGGCGATGCCATGGAGGTGCCGAACACGTGGGCAACCTGCATGGCGAGCCGTGGACGTGCCGAACACGTGGGCGACCGTGCATTGCGAGCCGTAGACGTGCCGAACAGGTCGGCGACCGTGCATGGCGAGCCGTAGACGTGCCGACCAGGTCGGCGACCGTGCCTGGCGATGCCACGGAGGTGCCGATCACGTGGGCAACCGTTCCTGGCGATGCCGTGGACGTGCCGAACACGTCGGCGACCGTGCATTGCGAGCCGCAGACGTGCCGAACAGGTCGGCGACCGTGCATGGCGAGCCGTAGACGTGCCGAACACGTCGGCAACCGTGACTGGCGATGCCGTGGACGTGCCGAACACGTCGGCAACCGTGCCTGGCGATGCCATGGAGGTGCCGAACACGTGGGCGACCGTGCATTGCGAGCCCTAGACGTGCCGAACAGGTCGGCGACCGTGCATGGCGAGCCGTAGACGTGCCGAACACGTGGGCGACCGTTCATTGCGAGCCGTAGACGTGCCGAACACGTCGGCAACCGTGCATTGCGATGCCATGGAGGTGCCGAACAGGTCGGCGACCGTGCATGGCGAGCCGTAGACGTGCCGAACAGGTCGGCGACCGTGCATGGCGAGCCGTAGACGTGCCGAACACGTGGGCGACCGTGCATTGCGAGCCGTAGACGTGCCGAACACGTCGGCAACCGTGCATTGCGAGCCGTAGACGTGCCGAACACGTCGGCGACCGTTCATTGCGAGCCGTAGACGTGCCGAACACGTCGACGACCGCGCATGGCGAGCCGTAGACGTGCCGAACACGTCGGCAACCGTGACTGGCGATGCCGTGGACGTGCCGAACACGTCGGCAACCGTGCCTGGCGATGCCATGGAGGTGCCGAACACGTGGGCAACCTGCATGGCGAGCCGTGGACGTGCCGAACACGTGGGCGACCGTGCATTGCGGGCCGTAGACGTGCCGAACAGGTCGGCGACCGTGCATGGCGAGCCGTAGACGTGCCGAACACGTCGGCAACCTGCATGACGAGCCGTAGACGTGCCGATCACGTGGGCGACCGTGCATTGCGAGCCGTAGACGTGCCGACCAGGTCGGCGACCGTGCATTGCGAGCCGCAGACGTGCCGAACAGGTCGGCGACCGTGCATGGCGAGCCGTAGACGTGCCGAACACGTCGGCAACCGTGCATTGCGAGCCGTAGACGTGCCGAACACGTCGGCAACCGTGCCTGGCGATGCCACGGAGGTGCCGATCACGTGGGCAACCGTGGCTGGCGATGCCGTGGACGTGCCGAACACGTCGGCAACCGTTCCTGGCGATGCCGTAGACGTGCCGAACAGGTCGGCGGCCGTGCATGGCGATGCCGTGGACGTGCCGAACACGTGGGCAACCGTTCCTGGCGATGCCGTGGACGTGCCGAACACGTCGGCGACCGTGCATTGCGAGCCGCAGACGTGCCGAACAGGTCGGCGACCGTGCATGGCGAGCCGTAGACGTGCCGAACACGTCGGCAACCGTGCATTGCGAGCCGTAGACGTGCCGAACACGTCGGCAACCGTGCCTGGCGATGCCACGGAGGTGCCGATCACGTGGGCAACCGTGGCTGGCGATGCCGTGGACGTGCCGAACACGTCGGCAACCGTTCCTGGCGATGCCGTAGACGTGCCGAACAGGTCGGCGGCCGTGCATGGCGATGCCGTGGACGTGCCGAACACGTGGGCAACCGTTCCTGGCGATGCCGTGGACGTGCCGAACACGTCGGCGACCGTGCATTGCGAGCCGCAGACGTGCCGAACAGGTCGGCGACCGTGCATGGCGAGCCGTAGACGTGCCGAACACGTCGGCGACCGTGCATGGCGAGCCGTAGACGTGCCGAACAGGTCGGCGACCGTGCATGGCGAGCCGTAGACCTGCCGAACACGTCGGCGACCGTGCATGGCGAGCCGTAGACGTGCCGACCAGGTCGGCGACCGTGCTTGGCGATGCCACGGAGGTGCCGATCACGTGGGCAACCGTTCCTGGCGATGCCGTGGACGTGCCGAGCACGTCGGCGACCGTGCATGGCGAGCCGTAGACGTGCCGAACACGTCGGCAACCTGCATGGCGAGCCGTAGACGTGCCGATCACGTCGGCAACCTGCATGGCGAGCCGTAGACCTGCCGAACACGTCGGCGACCGTGCATGGCGAGCCCTAGACGTGCCGAACACGTCGGCGACCGTGCCTGGCGAGGCCACGGAGGTGCCGATCACGTGGGCAACCGTTCCTGGCGATGCCGTGGACGTGCCGAACACGTCGGCGACCGTGCATTGCGAGCCGCAGACGTGCCGAACAGGTCGGCGACCGTGCATGGCGAGCCGTAGACGTGCCGAACACGTCGGCAACCTGCATGGCGATGCCGTGGACGTGCCGAACACGTCGGCGACCGTGCATTGCGAGCCGCAGACGTGCCGAACAGGTCGGCGACCGTGCATGGCGAGTCGTAGACGTGCCGAGCACGTCGGCGACCGTGCATGGCGAGCCGTAGACGTGCCGAACACGTCGGCAACCTGCATGGCGAGCCGTAGACGTGCCGATCACGTCGGCAACCTGCATGGCGAGCCGTAGACGTGCCGAACACGTCGGCAACCGTGCATTGCGAGCCGTAGACGTGCCGAACACGTCGGCGACCGTTCATTGCGAGCCGTAGACGTGCCGAACACGTCGGCGACCGTGCATGGCGAGCCGTAGACGTGCCGAACACGTCGGCAACCTGCATTGCGAGCCGCAGACGTGCCGAACAGGTCGGCGACCGTGCATGGCGATGCCATGGAGGTGCCGAACACGTCGGCAACCGTTTCTGGCGATGCCGTGGACGTGCCGAACACGTCGGCGACCGTGCATGGCGAGCCGTAGACGTGCCAAATACGTGGGCAACCGTGCCTGGCGATGCCATGGAGGTGCCGAACACGTCGGCAACCTGCATGGCGAGCCGTAGACGTGCCAAACACGTCGGCAACCGTGCCTGGCGATGCCATGGAGGTGCCGATCACGTGGGCAACCGTTCCTGGCGATGCCGTGGACGTGCCGAACACGTCGGCGACCGTGCATTGCGAGCCGCAGACGTGCCGAACAGGTCGGCGACCGTTCATTGCGAGCCGTAGACGTGCCAAACACGTGGGCAACCGTGCCTGGCGATGCCATGGAGGTGCCGAACACGTCGGCAACCTGCATGGCGAGCCGTAGACGTGCCAAACACGTCGGCAACCGTGCCTGGCGATGCCGTGGAGGTGCCGAACACGTCGGCGACCGTGCATGGCGAGCCGTAGACGTGCCGATCACGTCGGCGACCGTGCATGGCGATGCCATGGAGGTGCCGAACACGTCGGCAACCGTTCCTGGCGATGCCGTGGACGTGCCGAACACGTCGGCAACCGTGGCTGGCGATGCCGTGGACGTGCCGAACACGTCGGCAACCGTTCCTGGCGATGCCGTAGACGTGCCGAACAGGTCGGCGGCCGTGCATGGCGATGCCGTGGACGTGCCGAACACGTCGGCAACCGTTCCTGGCGATGCCGTGGACGTGCCGAACACGTCGGCGACCGTGCATGGCGATGGCATGGAGGTGCCGAACACGCCGGCAACCTGCATGACGAGCCGTAGACGTGCCGAACACGTCGGCGAACGTGCATGGCGATGCCGTGGACGTGCCGAGCACGTCGGCGACCGTGCATGGCGATGCCATTGAGGTGCCGAACACGTCGGCGACCGTGCATGGCGAGCCGTAGACGTGCCAACCACGTCGGCAACCGTGCCTGGCGATGCCATGGAGGTGCCGAACACGTCGGCAACCGTTTCTGGCGATGCCGTGGACGTGCCGAACACGTCGGCGACCGTGCATGGCGAGCCGTAGACGTGCCAAACACGTGGGCAACCGTGCCTGGCGATGCCATGGAGGTGCCGAACACGTCGGCAACCGTGCCTGGCGATGCCGTGGACGTGCCGAACACGTCGGCAACCGTTCCTGGCGATGCCGTGGACGTGCCGAACACGTCGGCGACCGTGCATTGCGAGCCGTAGACCTGCCGAACACGTCGGCAACCTGCATGGCGAGCCGTAGACGTGCCGATCACGTCGGCAACCTGGCAACCTGCATGGCGAGCCGTAGACGTGCCAACCACGTCGGCAACCGTGCCTGGCGATGCCATGGACGTGCCGAACACGTCGGCAACCGTTCCTGGCGATGCCGTGGACGTGCCGGACACGTCGGCAACCTGCATGGCGAGCCGTGGACGTGCCGATCACGTCGGCAACCTGCATGGCGAGCCATAGACGTGCCGAACACGTCGGCAACCGTTCCTGGCGATGCCGTGGACGTGCCGAACACGTCGGCGACCGTGCATTGCGAGCCGTAGACCTGCCGAACACGTCGGCAACCTGCATGGCGAGCCGTAGACGTGCCGATCACGTCGGCAACCTGGCAACCTGCATGGCGAGCCGTAGACGTGCCGAACACGTCGGCAACCGTGCCTGGCGATGCCGTTGACGTGCCGAACACGTCGGCAACCGTGCCTGGCGATGCCGTGGACGTGCCGAACACGTCGGCAACCGTGCCTGGCGATGCCGTGGACGTGCCGAACACGTCGGCGACCGTGCATTGCGAGCTGTAGACCTGCCGAACACGTCGGCAACCTGCATGGCGAGCCGTAGACGTGCCGATCACGTCGGCAACCTGCATGGCGAGCCGTAGGCGTGCCGAACACGTCGGCAACCGTGCCTGGCGATGCCGTGGACGTGCCGAACACGTCGGCAACCGTGCCTGGCGATGCCGTGGACGTGCCGAACACGTCGGCAACCGTGGCTGGCGATGCCGTGGACGTGCCGAACACGTCGGCGACCGTGCATGGCGAGTCGTAGACGTGCCGAGCACGTCGGCGACCGTGCATGGCGAGCCGTAGACGTGCCGAACACGTCGGCGACCGTGCCTGGCGAGGCCACGGAGGTGCCGATCACGTGGGCGACCGTGCCTGGCGAGGCCAAGGAGGTGCCGATCACGTGGGCAACCGTTCCTGGCGATGCCGTGGACGTGCCGAACACGTCGGCGACCGTGCATTGCGAGCCGCAGACGTGCCGAACAGGTCGGCGACCGTGCATGGCGAGTCGTAGACGTGCCGAGCACGTCGGCGACCGTGCATGGCGAGCCGTAGACGTGCCGAACACGTCGGCGACCGTGCATGGCGAGCCCTAGACGTGCCGAACACGTCGGCGACCGTGCCTGGCGAGGCCACGGAGGTGCCGATCACGTCGGCAACCGTTCCTGGCGATGCCGTGGACGTGCCGAACACGTCGGCGGCCGTGCATGGCGATGCCGTGGACGTGCCGAACACGTCGGCAACCGTTCCTGGCGATGCCGTGGACGTGCCGAACACGTCGGCAACCTGCATGGCGAGCCGTAGACGTGCCGATCACGTCGGCAACCTGCATGGCGAGCCGTAGACGTGCCGAACACGTCGGCGACCGTGCATGGCGAGCCCTAGACGTGCCGAACACGTCGGCGACCGTGCCTGGCGAGGCCACGGAGGTGCCGATCACGTGGGCAACCGTTCCTGGCGATGCCGTGGACGTGCCGAACACGTCGGCGACCGTGCATTGCGAGCCGCAGACGTGCCGAACAGGTCGGCGACCGTGCATGGCGAGTCGTAGACGTGCCGAGCACGTCGGCGACCGTGCATGGCGAGCCGTAGACGTGCCGAACACGTCGGCAACCTGCATGGCGAGCCGTAGACGTGCCGATCACGTCGGCAACCTGCATGGCGAGCCGTAGACGTGCCGAACACGTCGGCGACCGTGCATGGCGAGCCGTAGACGTGCCAACCACGTCGGCAACCGTGCCTTGCGATGCCATGGAGGTGCCGAACACGTCGGCAACCGTGCCTGGCGATGCCATGGAGGTGCCGAACACGTCGGCAACCTGCATGGCGAGCCGTAGACGTGCCAAACACGTCGGCAACCGTGCCTGGCGATGCCATGGAGGTGCCGATCACGTGGGCAACCGTTCCTGGCGATGCCGTGGACGTGCCGAACACGTCGGCGACCGTGCATTGCGAGCCGCAGACGTGCCGAACAGGTCGGCGACCGTGCATTGCGAGCCGTAGACGTGCCAAACACGTGGGCAGCCGTGCCTGGCGATGCCATGGAGGTGCCGATCACGTGGGCGACCGTGCCTGGCGAGGCCACGGAGGTGCCGATCACGTGGGCAACCGTTCCTGGCGATGCCGTGGACGTGCCGAACACGTCGGCGACCGTGCATGGCGAGCCGTAGACGTGCCAACCACGTCGGCAACCGTGCCTTGCGATGCCATGGAGGTGCCGATCACGTGGGCAACCGTTCCTGGCGATGCCGTGGACGTGCCGAACACGTCGGCGACCGTGCATTGCGAGCCGCAGACGTGCCGAACAGGTCGGCGACCGTGCATTGCGAGCCGTAGACGTGCCAAACACGTGGGCAGCCGTGCCTGGCGATGCCATGGAGGTGCCGATCACGTGGGCGACCGTGCCTGGCGAGGCCACGGAGGTGCCGATCACGTGGGCAACCGTTCCTGGCGATGCCGTGGACGTGCCGAACACGTCGGCGACCGTGCATGGCGAGCCGTAGACGTGCCAACCACGTCGGCAACCGTGCCTGGCGATGCCATGGAGGTGCCGATCACGTGGGCGACCGTGCCTGGCGAGGCCACGGAGGTGCCGATCACGTGGGCAACCGTTCCTGGCGATGCCGTGGACGTGCCGAACACGTCGGCGACCGTGCATGGCGAGCCGTAGACGTGCCAAACACGTCGGCAACCGTGCCTGGCGATGCCATGGAGGTGCCGATCACGTGGGCAACCGTTCCTGGCGATGCCGTGGACGTGCCGAACACGTCGGCGACCGTGCATTGCGAGCCGCAGACGTGCCGAACAGGTCGGCGACCGTGCATTGCGAGCCGTAGACGTGCCAAACACGTGGGCAGCCGTGCCTGGCGATGCCATGGAGGTGCCGATCACGTGGGCGACCGTGCCTGGCGAGGCCACGGAGGTGCCGATCACGTGGGCAACCGTTCCTGGCGATGCCGTGGACGTGCCGAACACGTCGGCGACCGTGCATTGCGAGCCGCAGACGTGCCGAACAGGTCGGCGACCGTGCATTGCGAGCCGTAGACGTGCCAAACACGTCGGCAACCGTGCCTGGCGATGCCATGGAGGTGCCGATCACGTGGGCAACCGTTCCTGGCGATGCCGTGGACGTGCCGAACACGTCGGCGACCGTGCATTGCGAGCCGCAGACGTGCCGAACAGGTCGGCGACCGTGCATTGCGAGCCGTAGACGTGCCAAACACGTGGGCAGCCGTGCCTGGCGATGCCATGGAGGTGCCGATCACGTGGGCGACCGTGCCTGGCGAGGCCACGGAGGTGCCGATCACGTGGGCAACCGTTCCTGGCGATGCCGTGGCGACCGTGCATTGCGAGCATTGCGAGCCGCAGACGTGCCGAACAGGTCGGCGACCGTGCATTGCGAGCCGTAGACGTGCCAAACACGTGGGCAGCCGTGCCTGGCGATGCCATGGAGGTGCCGATCACGTGGGCGACCGTGCCTGGCGAGGCCACGGAGGTGCCGATCACGTGGGCAACCGTTCCTGGCGATGCCGTGGACGTGCCGAACACGTCGGCGACCGTGCATTGCGAGCCGCAGACGTGCCGAACACGTCGGCGACCGTGCATTGCGAGCCGCAGACGTGCCGAACAGGTCGGCGACCGTGCATTGCGAGCCGTAGACGTGCCAAACACGTGGGCAGCCGTGCCTGGCGATGCCATGGAGGTGCCGATCACGTGGGCGACCGTGCCTGGCGAGGCCACGGAGGTGCCGATCACGTGGGCGACCGTGCCTGGCGAGGCCATGGAGGTGCCGATCACGTGGGCAACCGTTCCTGGCGATGCCGTGGACGTGCCGAACACGTCGGCGACCGTGCATTGCGAGCCGCAGACGTGCCGAACAGGTCGGCGACCGTGCATTGCGAGCCGTAGACGTGCCGAACACGTCGGCAACCTGCATGGCGAGCCGTAGACGTGCCAAACACGTCGGCAACCGTGCCTGGCGATGCCATGGAGGTGCCGAACACGTCGGCAACCTGCATGGCGAGCCGTAGACGTGCCAAACACGTCGGCAACCGTGCCTGGCGATGCCATGGAGGTGCCGAACACGTCGGCAACCTGCATGGCGAGCCGTAGACGTGCCAAACACGTCGGCAACCGTGCCTGGCGATGCCATGGAGGTGCCGATCACGTGGGCAACCGTTCCTGGCGATGCCGTGGACGTGCCGAACACGTCGGCGACCGTGCATTGCGAGCCGCAGACGTGCCGAACACGTCGGCGACCGTGAATGGCGAGCCGTAGACGTGCCGAACAGGTCGGCGACCGTGCATGGCGAGCCGTAGACCTGCCGAACACGTCGGCGACCGTGCATTGCGAGCCGCAGACGTGCCGAACAGGTCGGCGACCGTGCATGGCGAGTCGTAGACGTGCCGAGCACGTCGGCGACCGTGCATGGCGAGCCGTAGACGTGCCGAACACGTCGGCGACCGTGCCTGGCGAGGCCACGGAGGTGCCGATCACGTGGGCGACCGTGCCTGGCGAGGCCACGGAGGTGCCGATCACGTGGGCAACCGTTCCTGGCGATGCCGTGGACGTGCCGAACACGTCGGCGACCGTGCATTGCGAGCCGCAGACGTGCCGAACAGGTCGGCGACCGTGCATGGCGAGTCGTAGACGTGCCGAGCACGTCGGCGACCGTGCATGGCGAGCCGTAGACGTGCCGAACACGTCGGCGACCGTGCATGGCGAGCCCTAGACGTGCCGAACACGTCGGCGACCGTGCCTGGCGAGGCCACGGAGGTGCCGATCACGTCGGCAACCGTTCCTGGCGATGCCGTGGACGTGCCGAACACGTCGGCGGCCGTGCATGGCGATGCCGTGGACGTGCCGAACACGTCGGCAACCTGCATGGCGAGCCGTAGACGTGCCGATCACGTCGGCAACCTGCATGGCGAGCCGTAGACGTGCCGAACACGTCGGCGACCGTGCATGGCGAGCCCTAGACGTGCCGAACACGTCGGCGACCGTGCCTGGCGAGGCCACGGAGGTGCCGATCACGTGGGCAACCGTTCCTGGCGATGCCGTGGACGTGCCGAACACGTCGGCGACCGCGCATGGCGAGCCCTAGACGTGCCGAACACGTCGGCGACCGTGCCTGGCGAGGCCACGGAGGTGCCGATCACGTCGGCAACCGTTCCTGGCGATGCCGTGGACGTGCCGAACACGTCGGCGGCCGTGCATGGCGATGCCGTGGACGTGCCGAACACGTCGGCAACCTGCATGGCGAGCCGTAGACGTGCCGATCACGTCGGCAACCTGCATGGCGAGCCGTAGACGTGCCGATCACGTCGGCAACCTGCATGGCGAGCCATAGACGTGCCGAACACGTCGGCAACCGTGCCTGGCGATGCCGTGGACGTGCCGAACACGTCGGCAACCTGCATGGCGAGCCGTAGACGTGCCAAACACGTCGGCAACCGTGCCTGGCGATGCCATGGAGGTGCCGAACACGTCGGCAACCTGCATGGCGAGCCGTAGACGTGCCAAACACGTCGGCAACCGTGCCTGGCGATGCCATGGAGGTGCCGATCACGTGGGCAACCGTTCCTGGCGATGCCGTGGACGTGCCGAACACGTCGGCGACCGTGCATTGCGAGCCGCAGACGTGCCGAACACGTCGGCGACCGTGCATGGCGAGCCGTAGACGTGCCGAACAGGTCGGCGACCGTGCATGGCGAGCCGTAGACCTGCCGAACACGTCGGCGACCGTGCATTGCGAGCCGCAGACGTGCCGAACAGGTCGGCGACCGTGCATGGCGAGTCGTAGACGTGCCGAGCACGTCGGCGACCGTGCATGGCGAGCCGTAGACGTGCCGAACACGTCGGCGACCGTGCCTGGCGAGGCCACGGAGGTGCCGATCACGTGGGCGAACGTGCCTGGCGAGGCCACGGAGGTGCCGATCACGTGGGCAACCGTTCCTGGCGATGCCGTGGACGTGCCGAACACGTCGGCGACCGTGCATTGCGAGCCGCAGACGTGCCGAACAGGTCGGCGACCGTGCATTGCGAGCCGTAGACGTGCCAAACACGTGGGCAACCGTGCCTGGCGATGCCATGGAGGTGCCGAACACGTCGGCAACCTGCATGGCGAGCCGTAGACGTGCCAAACACGTCGGCAACCGTGCCTGGCGATGCCATGGAGGTGCCGAACACGTCGGCAACCTGCATGGCGAGCCGTAGACGTGCCAAACACGTCGGCAACCGTGCCTGGCGATGCCATGGAGGTGCCGATCACGTGGGCAACCGTTCCTGGCGATGCCGTGGACGTGCCGAACACGTCGGCGACCGTGCATGGCGAGCCGTAGACGTGCCGAACAGGTCGGCGACCGTGCATGGCGAGCCGTAGACCTGCCGAACACGTCGGCGACCGTGCATTGCGAGCCGCAGACGTGCCGAACAGGTCGGCGACCGTGCATGGCGAGTCGTAGACGTGCCAAACACGTGGGCAACCGTGCCTGGCGATGCCATGGAGGTGCCGAACACGTCGGCGACCGTGCATGGCGAGCCGTAGACGTGCCAACCACGTCGGCAACCGTGCCTTGCGATGGCATGGAGGTGCCGAACACGTCGGCAACCGTTTCTGGCGATGCCATGGAGGTGCCGAACACGTCGGCAACCTGCATGGCGAGCCGTAGACGTGCCAAACACGTCGGCAACCGTGCCTGGCGATGCCATGGAGGTGCCGATCACGTGGGCAACCGTTCCTGGCGATGCCGTGGACGTGCCGAACACGTCGGCGACCGTGCATTGCGAGCCGCAGACGTGCCGAACAGGTCGGCGACCGTGCATTGCGAGCCGTAGACGTGCCAAACACGTGGGCAGCCGTGCCTGGCGATGCCATGGAGGTGCCGAACACGTCGGCAACCTGCATGGCGAGCCGTAGACGTGCCAAACACGTCGGCAACCGTGCCTGGCGATGCCATGGAGGTGCCGAACACGTCGGCAACCTGCATGGCGAGCCGTAGACGTGCCAAACACGTCGGCAACCGTGCCTGGCGATGCCATGGAGGTGCCGATCACGTGGGCAACCGTTCCTGGCGATGCCGTGGACGTGCCGAACACGTCGGCGACCGTGCATTGCGAGCCGCAGACGTGCCGAACAGGTCGGCGACCGTGCATTGCGAGCCGTAGACGTGCCAAACACGTGGGCAACCGTGCCTGGCGATGCCATGGAGGTGCCGATCACGTGGGCAACCGTTCCTGGCGATGCCGTGGACGTGCCGAACACGTCGGCGACCGTGCATTGCGAGCCGCAGACGTGCCGAACACGTCGGCGACCGTGCATTGCGAGCCGCAGACGTGCCGAACAGGTCGGCGACCGTGCATGGCGAGTCGTAGACGTGCCGAGCACGTCGGCGACCGTGCATGGCGAGCCGTAGACGTGCCAAACACGTCGGCAACCGTGCCTGGCGATGCCATGGAGGTGCCGAACACGTCGGCAACCTGCATGGCGAGCCGTAGACGTGCCAAACACGTCGGCAACCGTGCCTGGCGATGCCATGGAGGTGCCGAACACGTCGGCAACCTGCATGGCGAGCCGTAGACGTGCCAAACACGTCGGCAACCGTGCCTGGCGATGCCATGGAGGTGCCGATCACGTGGGCAACCGTTCCTGGCGATGCCGTGGACGTGCCGAACACGTCGGCGACCGTGCATTGCGAGCCGCAGACGTGCCGAACAGGTCGGCGACCGTGCATTGCGAGCCGTAGACGTGCCAAACACGTGGGCAACCGTGCCTGGCGATGCCATGGAGGTGCCGATCACGTGGGCAACCGTTCCTGGCGATGCCGTGGACGTGCCGAACACGTCGGCGACCGTGCATTGCGAGCCGCAGACGTGCCGAACACGTCGGCGACCGTGCATTGCGAGCCGCAGACGTGCCGAACAGGTCGGCGACCGTGCATGGCGAGTCGTAGACGTGCCGAGCACGTCGGCGACCGTGCATGGCGAGCCGTAGACGTGCCAAACACGTCGGCAACCGTGCCTGGCGATGCCATGGAGGTGCCGAACACGTCGGCAACCTGCATGGCGAGCCGTAGACGTGCCAAACACGTCGGCAACCGTGCCTGGCGATGCCATGGAGGTGCCGATCACGTGGGCAACCGTTCCTGGCGATGCCGTGGACGTGCCGAACACGTCGGCGACCGTGCATTGCGAGCCGCAGACGTGCCGAACAGGTCGGCGACCGTGCATTGCGAGCCGTAGACGTGCCAAACACGTGGGCAACCGTGCCTGGCGATGCCATGGAGGTGCCGATCACGTGGGCAACCGTTCCTGGCGATGCCGTGGACGTGCCGAACACGTCGGCGACCGTGCATTGCGAGCCGCAGACGTGCCGAACACGTCGGCGACCGTGCATTGCGAGCCGCAGACGTGCCGAACAGGTCGGCGACCGTGCATGGCGAGTCGTAGACGTGCCGAGCACGTCGGCGACCGTGCATGGCGAGCCGTAGACGTGCCAAACACGTCGGCAACCGTGCCTGGCGATGCCATGGAGGTGCCGAACACGTCGGCAACCTGCATGGCGAGCCGTAGACGTGCCAAACACGTCGGCAACCGTGCCTGGCGATGCCATGGAGGTGCCGATCACGTGGGCAACCGTTCCTGGCGATGCCGTAGACGTGCCGAACAGGTCGGCGACCGTGCATGGCGAGCCGTAGACCTGCCGAACACGTCGGCGACCGTGCATTGCGAGCCGCAGACGTGCCGAACAGGTCGGCGACCGTGCATGGCGAGTCGTAGACGTGCCGAGCACGTCGGCGACCGTGCATGGCGAGCCGTAGACGTGCCGAACACGTCGGCGACCGTGCCTGGCGAGGCCACGGAGGTGCCGATCACGTGGGCGACCGTGCCTGGCGAGGCCACGGAGGTGCCGATCACGTGGGCAACCGTTCCTGGCGATGCCGTGGACGTGCCGAACACGTCGGCGACCGTGCATTGCGAGCCGCAGACGTGCCGAACAGGTCGGCGACCGTGCATGGCGAGTCGTAGACGTGCCGAGCACGTCGGCGACCGTGCATGGCGAGCCGTAGACGTGCCGAACACGTCGGCGACCGTGCATGGCGAGCCCTAGACGTGCCGAACACGTCGGCGACCGTGCCTGGCGAGGCCACGGAGGTGCCGATCACGTCGGCAACCGTTCCTGGCGATGCCGTGGACGTGCCGAACACGTCGGCGGCCGTGCATGGCGATGCCGTGGACGTGCCGAACACGTCGGCAACCTGCATGGCGAGCCGTAGACGTGCCGATCACGTCGGCAACCTGCATGGCGAGCCGTAGACGTGCCGAACACGTCGGCGACCGTGCATGGCGAGCCCTAGACGTGCCGAACACGTCGGCGACCGTGCCTGGCGAGGCCACGGAGGTGCCGATCACGTGGGCAACCGTTCCTGGCGATGCCGTGGACGTGCCGAACACGTCGGCAACCTGCATGGCGAGCCGTGGACGTGCCGATCACGTCGGCAACCTGCATGGCGAGCCATAGACGTGCCGAACACGTCGGCAACCGTGCCTGGCGATGCCGTGGACGTGCCGAACACGTCGGCAACCGTTCCTGGCGATGCCGTGGAGGTGCCGAACACGTCGGCAACCTGCATGGCGAGCCGTAGACGTGCCAAACACGTCGGCAACCGTGCCTGGCGATGCCATGGAGGTGCCGAACACGTCGGCAACCTGCATGGCGAGCCGTAGACGTGCCAAACACGTCGGCAACCGTGCCTGGCGATGCCATGGAGGTGCCGATCACGTGGGCAACCGTTCCTGGCGATGCCGTGGACGTGCCGAACACGTCGGCAACCTGCATGGCGAGCCGTAGACGTGCCGAACACGTCGGCGACCGTGCATGGCGAGCCCTAGACGTGCCGAACACGTCGGCGACCGTGCCTGGCGAGGCCACGGAGGTGCCGATCACGTGGGCAACCGTTCCTGGCGATGCCGTGGACGTGCCGAACACGTCGGCAACCTGCATGGCGAGCCGTGGACGTGCCGATCACGTCGGCAACCTGCATGGCGAGCCATAGACGTGCCGAACACGTCGGCAACCGTGCCTGGCGATGCCGTGGACGTGCCGAACACGTCGGCAACCTGCATGGCGAGCCGTAGACGTGCCAAACACGTCGGCAACCGTGCCTGGCGAGCCGTAGACGTGCCAAACACGTCGGCAACCGTGCCTGGCGATGCCATGGAGGTGCCGATCACGTGGGCAACCGTTCCTGGCGATGCCGTGGACGTGCCGAACACGTCGGCAACCTGCATGGCGAGCCGTAGACGTGCCGAACACGTCGGCGACCGTGCATGGCGAGCCGTAGACGTGCCAACCACGTCGGCAACCGTGCCTGGCGATGCCATGGAGGTGCCGAACACGTCGGCAACCGTTTCTGGCGATGCCGTGGACGTGCCGAACACGTCGGCGACCGTGCATGGCGAGCCGTAGACGTGCCAAACACGTGGGCAACCGTGCCTGGCGATGCCATGGAGGTGCCGAACACGTCGGCAACCTGCATGGCGAGCCGTAGACGTGCCAAACACGTCGGCAACCGTGCCTGGCGATGCCATGGAGGTGCCGATCACGTGGGCAACCGTTCCTGGCGATGCCGTGGACGTGCCGAACACGTCGGCGACCGTGCATTGCGAGCCGCAGACGTGCCGAACAGGTCGGCGACCGTGCATTGCGAGCCGTAGACGTGCCAAACACGTGGACAACCGTGCCTGGCGATGCCATGGAGGCGCCGAACACGTTGGCAACCTGCATGGCGAGCCGTAGACGTGCCAAACACGTCGGCAACCGTGCCTGGCGAGCCGTAGACGTGCCAAACACGTCGGCAACCGTGCCTGGCGATGCCATGGAGGTGCCGATCACGTGGGCAACCGTTCCTGGCGATGCCGTGGACGTGCCGAACACGTCGGCGACCGTGCATTGCGAGCCGCAGACGTGCCGAACACGTCGGCGACCGTGCATGGCGAGCCGTAGACGTGCCAACCACGTCGGCAACCGTGCCTGGCGATGCCATGGAGGTGCCGAACACGTCGGCAACCGTTTCTGGCGATGCCGTGGACGTGCCGAACACGTCGGCAACCTGCATGGCGAGCCGTAGACGTGCCAAACACGTCGGCAACCGTGCCTGGCGATGCCATGGAGGTGCCGATCACGTGGGCAACCGTTCCTGGCGATGCCGTGGACGTGCCGAACACGTCGGCGACCGTGCATTGCGAGCCGCAGACGTGCCGAACAGGTCGGCGACCGTGCATTGCGAGCCGTAGACGTGCCAAACACGTGGGCAACCGTGCCTGGCGATGCCATGGAGGTGCCGAACACGTCGGCAACCTGCATGGCGAGCCGTAGACGTGCCAAACACGTCGGCAACCGTGCCTGGCGATGCCATGGAGGTGCCGAACACGTCGGCAACCTGCATGGCGAGCCGTAGACGTGCCAAACACGTCGGCAACCGTGCCTGGCGAGCCGTAGACGTGCCAAACACGTCGGCAACCGTGCCTGGCGATGCCATGGAGGTGCCGATCACGTGGGCAACCGTTCCTGGCGATGCCGTGGACGTGCCGAACACGTCGGCAACCTGCATGGCGAGCCGTAGACGTGCCGAACACGTCGGCGACCGTGCATGGCGAGCCGTAGACGTGCCAACCACGTCGGCAACCGTGCCTGGCGATGCCATGGAGGTGCCGAACACGTCGGCAACCGTTTCTGGCGATGCCGTGGACGTGCCGAACACGTCGGCGACCGTGCATGGCGAGCCGTAGACGTGCCAAACACGTGGGCAACCGTGCCTGGCGATGCCATGGAGGTGCCGAACACGTCGGCAACCTGCATGGCGAGCCGTAGACGTGCCAAACACGTCGGCAACCGTGCCTGGCGATGCCATGGAGGTGCCGATCACGTGGGCAACCGTTCCTGGCGATGCCGTGGACGTGCCGAACACGTCGGCGACCGTGCATTGCGAGCCGCAGACGTGCCGAACAGGTCGGCGACCGTGCATTGCGAGCCGTAGACGTGCCAAACACGTGGACAACCGTGCCTGGCGATGCCATGGAGGCGCCGAACACGTTGGCAACCTGCATGGCGAGCCGTAGACGTGCCAAACACGTCGGCAACCGTGCCTGGCGAGCCGTAGACGTGCCAAACACGTCGGCAACCGTGCCTGGCGATGCCATGGAGGTGCCGATCACGTGGGCAACCGTTCCTGGCGATGCCGTGGACGTGCCGAACACGTCGGCGACCGTGCATTGCGAGCCGCAGACGTGCCGAACACGTCGGCGACCGTGCATGGCGAGCCGTAGACGTGCCAACCACGTCGGCAACCGTGCCTGGCGATGCCATGGAGGTGCCGAACACGTCGGCAACCGTTTCTGGCGATGCCGTGGACGTGCCGAACACGTCGGCAACCTGCATGGCGAGCCGTAGACGTGCCAAACACGTCGGCAACCGTGCCTGGCGATGCCATGGAGGTGCCGATCACGTGGGCAACCGTTCCTGGCGATGCCGTGGACGTGCCGAACACGTCGGCGACCGTGCATTGCGAGCCGCAGACGTGCCGAACAGGTCGGCGACCGTGCATTGCGAGCCGTAGACGTGCCAAACACGTGGGCAACCGTGCCTGGCGATGCCATGGAGGTGCCGAACACGTCGGCAACCTGCATGGCGAGCCGTAGACGTGCCAAACACGTCGGCAACCGTGCCTGGCGATGCCATGGAGGTGCCGAACACGTTGGCAACCTGCATGGCGAGCCGTAGACGTGCCAAACACGTCGGCAACCGTGCCTGGCGATGCCATGGAGGTGCCGATCACGTGGGCAACCGTTCCTGGCGATGCCGTGGACGTGCCGAACACGTCGGCGACCGTGCATTGCGAGCCGCAGACGTGCCGAACAGGTCGGCGACCGTGCATTGCGAGCCGTAGACGTGCCAAACACGTGGACAACCGTGCCTGGCGATGCCATGGAGGCGCCGAACACGTTGGCAACCTGCATGGCGAGCCGTAGACGTGCCAAACACGTCGGCAACCGTGCCTGGCGATGCCATGGAGGTGCCAATCACGTGGGCAACCGTTCCTGGCGATGCCGTGGACGTGCCGAACACGTCGGCAACCTGCATGGCGAGCCGTAGACGTGCCGAACACGTCGGCGACCGTGCATGGCGAGCCGTAGACGTGCCAACCACGTCGGCAACCGTGCCTGGCGATGCCATGGAGGTGCCGAACACGTCGGCAACCGTTTCTGGCGATGCCGTGGACGTGCCGAACACGTCGGCGACCGTGCATGGCGAGCCGTAGACGTGCCAACCACGTCGGCAACCGTGCCTGGCGATGCCATGGAGGTGCCGAACACGTCGGCAACCGTTTCTGGCGATGCCGTGGACGTGCCGAACACGTCGGCGACCGTGCATGGCGAGCCGTAGACGTGCCAAACACGTGGGCAACCGTGCCTGGCGATGCCATGGAGGTGCCGATCACGTGGGCAACCGTTCCTGGCGATGCCGTGGACGTGCCGAACACGTCGGCGACCGTGCATTGCGAGCCGTAGACGTGCCAACCACGTCGGCAACCGTGCCTGGCGATGCCATGGAGGTGCCGAACACGTCGGCAACCGTTTCTGGCGATGCCGTGGACGTGCCGAACACGTCGGCAACCTGCATGGCGAGCCGTAGACGTGCCAAACACGTCGGCGACCGTGCATTGCGAGCCGCAGACGTGCCGAACAGGTCGGCGACCGTGCATTGCGAGCCGTAGACGTGCCAAACACGTGGACAACCGTGCCTGGCGATGCCATGGAGGCGCCGAACACGTTGGCAACCTGCATGGCGAGCCGTAGACGTGCCAAACACGTCGGCAACCGTGCCTGGCGATGCCATGGAGGTGCCAATCACGTGGGCAACCGTTCCTGGCGATGCCGTGGACGTGCCGAACACGTCGGCAACCTGCATGGCGAGCCGTAGACGTGCCGAACACGTCGGCGACCGTGCATGGCGAGCCGTAGACGTGCCAACCACGTCGGCAACCGTGCCTGGCGATGCCATGGAGGTGCCGAACACGTCGGCAACCGTTTCTGGCGATGCCGTGGACGTGCCGAACACGTCGGCGACCGTGCATGGCGAGCCGTAGACGTGCCAACCACGTCGGCAACCGTGCCTGGCGATGCCATGGAGGTGCCGAACACGTCGGCAACCGTTTCTGGCGATGCCGTGGACGTGCCGAACACGTCGGCGACCGTGCATGGCGAGCCGTAGACGTGCCAAACACGTGGGCAACCGTGCCTGGCGATGCCATGGAGGTGCCGATCACGTGGGCAACCGTTCCTGGCGATGCCGTGGACGTGCCGAACACGTCGGCGACCGTGCATTGCGAGCCGTAGACGTGCCAACCACGTCGGCAACCGTGCCTGGCGATGCCATGGAGGTGCCGAACACGTCGGCAACCGTTTCTGGCGATGCCGTGGACGTGCCGAACACGTCGGCAACCTGCATGGCGAGCCGTAGACGTGCCAAACACGTCGGCAACCGTGCCTGGCGATGCCATGGAGGTGCCGATCACGTGGGCAACCGTTCCTGGCGATGCCGTGGACGTGCCGAACACGTCGGCGACCGTGCATTGCGAGCCGCAGACGTGCCGAACAGGTCGGCGACCGTGCATTGCGAGCCGTAGACGTGCCAAACACGTGGGCAACCGTGCCTGGCGATGCCATGGAGGTGCAGAACACGTCGGCAACCTGCATGGCGAGCCGTAGACGTGCCAAACACGTCGGCAACCGTGCCTGGCGATGCCATGGAGGTGCCGAACACGTTGGCAACCTGCATGGCGAGCCGTAGACGTGCCAAACACGTCGGCAACCGTGCCTGGCGATGCCATGGAGGTGCCGATCACGTGGGCAACATTGCCTGGCGATGCCGTGGACGTGCCGAACACGTCGGCAACCTGCATGGCGAGCCGTAGACGTGCCGAACACGTCGGCGACCGTGCATGGCGAGCCGTAGACGTGCCAACCACGTCGGCAACCGTGCCTGGCGATGCCATGGAGGTGCCGAACACGTCGGCAACCGTTTCTGGCGATGCCGTGGACGTGCCGAACACGTCGGCGACCGTGCATGGCGAGCCGTAGACGTGCCAAACACGTGGGCAACCGTGCCTGGCGATGCCATTGAGGTGCCGAACACGTCGGCAACCTGCATGGCGAGCCGTAGACGTGCCAAACACGTCGGCAACCGTGCCTGGCGATGCCATGGAGGTGCCGATCACGTGGGCAACCGTTCCTGGCGATGCCGTGGACGTGCCGAACACGTCGGCGACCGTGCATTGCGAGCCGCAGACGTGCCGAACAGGTCGGCGACCGTGCATTGCGAGCCGTAGACGTGCCAAACACGTGGACAACCGTGCCTGGCGATGCCATGGAGGCGCCGAACACGTTGGCAACCTGCATGGCGAGCCGTAGACGTGCCAAACACGTCGGCAACCGTGCCTGGCGATGCCATGGAGGTGCCAATCACGTGGGCAACCGTTCCTGGCGATGCCGTGGACGTGCCGAACACGTCGGCAACCTGCATGGCGAGCCGTAGACGTGCCGAACACGTCGGCGACCGTGCATGGCGAGCCGTAGACGTGCCAACCACGTCGGCAGCCGTGCCTGGCGATGCCATGGAGGTGCCGAACACGTCGGCAACCGTTTCTGGCGATGCCGTGGACGTGCCGAACACGTCGGCGACCGTGCATGGCGAGCCGTAGACGTGCCAAACACGTGGGCAACCGTGCCTGGCGATGCCATGGAGGTGCCGAACACGTCGGCAACCTGCATGGCGAGCCGTAGACGTGCCAAACACGTCGGCAACCGTGCCTGGCGATGCCATGGAGGTGCCGATCACGTGGGCAACCGTTCCTGGCGATGCCGTGGACGTGCCGAACACGTCGGCGACCGTGCATTGCGAGCCGCAGACGTGCCGAACAGGTCGGCGACCGTGCATTGCGAGCCCTAGACGTGCCAAACACGTGGACAACCGTGCCTGGCGATGCCATGGAGGTGCCGAACACGTCGGCAACCTGCATGGCGAGCCGTAGACGTGCCAAACACGTCGGCAACCGTGCCTGGCGATGCCATGGAGGTGCCGAACACGTCGGCGACCGTGCATGGCGAGCCGTAGACGTGCCAACCACGTCGGCAACCGTGCCTGGCGATGCCATGGAGGTGCCGAACACGTCGGCAACCGTTTCTGGCGATGCCGTGGACGTGCCGAACACGTCGGCGACCGTGCATGGCGAGCCGTAGACGTGCCAAACACGTGGGCAACCGTGCCTGGCGATGCCATGGAGGTGCCGAACACGTCGGCAACCTGCATGGCGAGCCGTAGACGTGCCAAACACGTCGGCAACCGTGCCTGGCGATGCCATGGAGGTGCCGATCACGTGGGCAACCGTTCCTGGCGATGCCGTGGACGTGCCGAACACGTCGGCGACCGTGCATTGCGAGCCGCAGACGTGCCGAACAGGTCGGCGACCGTGCATTGCGAGCCGTAGACGTGCCAAACACGTGGACAACCGTGCCTGGCGATGCCATGGAGGCGCCGAACACGTTGGCAACCTGCATGGCGAGCCGTAGACGTGCCAAACACGTCGGCAACCGTGCCTGGCGATGCCATGGAGGTGCCAATCACGTGGGCAACCGTTCCTGGCGATGCCGTGGACGTGCCGAACACGTCGGCAACCTGCATGGCGAGCCGTAGACGTGCCGAACACGTCGGCGACCGTGCATGGCGAGCCGTAGACGTGCCAACCACGTCGGCAACCGTGCCTGGCGATGCCATGGAGGTGCCGAACACGTCGGCAACCGTTTCTGGCGATGCCGTGGACGTGCCGAACACGTCGGCGACCGTGCATGGCGAGCCGTAGACGTGCCAAACACGTGGGCAACCGTGCCTGGCGATGCCATGGAGGTGCCGAACACGTCGGCAACCTGCATGGCGAGCCGTAGACGTGCCAAACACGTCGGCAACCGTGCCTGGCGATGCCATGGAGGTGCCGATCACGTGGGCAACCGTTCCTGGCGATGCCGTGGACGTGCCGAACACGTCGGCGACCGTGCATTGCGAGCCGCAGACGTGCCGAACAGGTCGGCGACCGTGCATTGCGAGCCGTAGACGTGCCAAACACGTGGACAACCGTGCCTGGCGATGCCATGGAGGTGCCGAACACGTCGGCAACCTGCATGGCGAGCCGTAGACGTGCCAAACACGTCGGCAACCGTGCCTGGCGATGCCATGGAGGTGCCGAACACGTCGGCAACCTGCATGGCGAGCCGTAGACGTGCCAAACACGTCGGCAACCGTGCCTGGCGATGCCATGGAGGTGCCGATCACGTGGGCAACCGTTCCTGGCGATGCCGTGGACGTGCCGAACACGTCGGCGACCGTGCATTGCGAGCCGCAGACGTGCCGAACAGGTCGGCGACCGTGCATTGCGAGCCGTAGACGTGCCAAACACGTGGGCAACCGTGCCTGGCGATGCCATGGAGGTGCCGAACACGTCGGCAACCTGCATGGCGAGCCGTAGACGTGCCAAACACGTCGGCAACCGTGCATTGCGAGCCGTAGACGTGCCAAACACGTGGGCAACCGTGCCTGGCGATGCCATGGAGGTGCCGAACACGTCGGCAACCTGCATGGCGAGCCGTAGACGTGCCAAACACGTCGGCAACCGTGCCTGGCGATGCCGTGGACGTGCCGAACACGTCGGCGACCGTGCATGGCGAGCCGTAGACGTGCCAAACACGTGGGCAACCGTGCCTGGCGATGCCATGGAGGTGCCGAACACGTCGGCAACCTGCATGGCGAGCCGTAGACGTGCCAAACACGTCGGCAACCGTGCCTGGCGATGCCATGGAGGTGCCGATCACGTGGGCAACCGTTCCTGGCGATGCCGTGGACGTGCCGAACACGTCGGCGACCGTGCATTGCGAGCCGCAGACGTGCCGAACAGGTCGGCGACCGTGCATTGCGAGCCGTAGACGTGCCAAACACGTGGACAACCGTGCCTGGCGATGCCATGGAGGTGCCGAACACGTCGGCAACCTGCATGGCGAGCCGTAGACGTGCCAAACACGTCGGCAACCGTGCCTGGCGATGCCATGGAGGTGCCGAACACGTCGGCAACCTGCATGGCGAGCCGTAGACGTGCCGAACAGGTCGGCGACCGTGCATTGCGAGCCGTAGACGTGCCGAACAGGTCGGCGACCGTGCATTGCGAGCCGTAGACGTGCCAAACACGTGGACAACCGTGCCTGGCGATGCCATGGAGGTGCCGAACACGTCGGCAACCTGCATGGCGAGCCGTAGACGTGCCAAACACGTCGGCAACCGTGCCTGGCGATGCCATGGAGGTGCCGATCACGTGGGCAACCGTTCCTGGCGATGCCGTGGACGTGCCGAACACGTCGGCGACCGTGCATTGCGAGCCGCAGACGTGCCGAACAGGTCGGCGACCGTGCATTGCGAGCCGTAGACGTGCCAAACACGTGGGCAACCGTGCCTGGCGATGCCATGGAGGTGCCTAACACGTCGGCAACCTGCATGGCGATGCCATGGAGGTGCCGAACACGTCGGCAACCTGCATGGCGAGCCGTAGACGTGCCAAACACGTCGGCAACCGTGCCTGGCGATGCCATGGAGGTGCCGATCACGTCGGCAACCGTTTCTGGCGATGCCGTGGACGTGCCGAACACGTGGGCAACCGTTCCTGGCGATGCCGTGGACGTGCCGAACACGTCGGCGACCGTGCATTGCGAGCCGCAGACGTGCCGAACAGGTCGGCGACCGTGCATTGCGAGCCGTAGACGTGCCAAACACGTCGGCAACCGTGCCTGGCGATGCCATGGAGGTGCCGAACACGTCGGCAACCTGCATGGCGAGCCGTAGACGTGCCAAACACGTCGGCAACCGTGCCTGGCGATGCCATGGAGGTGCCGATCACGTGGGCAACCGTTCCTGGCGATGCCGTGGACGTGCCGAACACGTCGGCGACCGTGCCTGGCGATGCCATGGAGGTGCCGAACACGTCGGCAACCTGCATGGCGAGCCGTAGACGTGCCAAACACGTCGGCAACCGTGCCTGGCGATGCCATGGAGGTGCCGATCACGTGGGCAACCGTTCCTGGCGATGCCGTGGACGTGCCGAACACGTCGGCGACCGTGCATTGCGAGCCGCAGACGTGCCGAACAGGTCGGCGACCGTGCATTGCGAGCCGTAGACGTGCCAAACACGTGGACAACCGTGCCTGGCGATGCCATGGAGGTGCCGAACACGTCGGCAACCTGCATGGCGAGCCGTAGACGTGCCAAACACGTCGGCAACCGTGCCTGGCGATGCCATGGAGGTGCCGAACACGTTGGCAACCTGCATGGCGAGCCGTAGACGTGCCAAACACGTCGGCAACCGTGCCTGGCGATGCCATGGAGGTGCCGATCACGTGGGCAACCGTTCCTGGCGATGCCGTGGACGTGCCGAACACGTCGGCGACCGTGCATTGCGAGCCGCAGACGTGCCGAACAGGTCGGCGACCGTGCATTGCGAGCCGTAGACGTGCCAAACACGTGGGCAACCGTGCCTGGCGATGCCATGGAGGTGCCGAACACGTCGGCAACCTGCATGGCGAGCCGTAGACGTGCCAAACACGTCGGCAACCGTGCCTGGCGATGCCATGGAGGTGCCGAACACGTCGGCGACCGTGCATGGCGAGCCGTAGACGTGCCGAACACGTCGGCGACCGTGCATGGCGATGCCATGGAGGTGCCGAACACGTCGGCAACCGTTCCTGGCGATGCCGTGGACGTGCCGAACACGTCGGCAACCGTGGCTGGCGATGCCGTGGACGTGCCGAACACGTCGGCAACCGTTCCTGGCGATGCCGTAGACGTGCCGAACAGGTCGGCGGCCGTGCATGGCGATGCCGTGGACGTGCCGAACAGGTCGGCGACCGTGCATTGCGAGCCGTAGACGTGCCAAACACGTGGACAACCGTGCCTGGCGATGCCATGGAGGTGCCGAACACGTCGGCAACCTGCATGGCGAGCCGTAGACGTGCCAAACACGTCGGCAACCGTGCCTGGCGATGCCATGGAGGTGCCGAACACGTCGGCAACCTGCATGGCGAGCCGTAGACGTGCCAAACACGTCGGCAACCGTGCCTGGCGATGCCATGGAGGTGCCGATCACGTGGGCAACCGTTCCTGGCGATGCCGTGGACGTGCCGAACACGTCGGCGACCGTGCATTGCGAGCCGCAGACGTGCCGAACAGGTCGGCGATCGTGCATTGCGAGCCGTGGACGTGCCGAACACGTCGGCAACCGTTCCTGGCGATGCCATGGAGGTGCCGATCACGTCGGCAACCGTTTCTGGCGATGCCGTGGACGTGCCGAACACGTCGGCGACCGTGCATGGCGAGCCGTAGACGTGCCAAACACGTGGGCAACCGTGCCTGGCGATGCCATGGAGGTGCCGAACACGTCGGCAACCTGCATGGCGAGCCGTAGACGTGCCAAACACGTCGGCAACCGTGCCTGGCGATGCCATGGAGGTGCCGATCACGTGGGCAACCGTTCCTGGCGATGCCGTGGACGTGCCGAACACGTCGGCGACCGTGCATTGCGAGCCGCAGACGTGCCGAACAGGTCGGCGACCGTGCATTGCGAGCCGTGGACGTGCCGAACACGTCGGCAACCGTTCCTGGCGATGCCATGGAGGTGCCGATCACGTCGGCAACCGTTTCTGGCGATGCCATGGAGGTGCCGATCACGTGGGCAACCGTTCCTGGCGATGCCGTGGACGTGCCGAACACGTCGGCGACCGTGCATTGCGAGCCGCAGACGTGCCGAACAGGTCGGCGACCGTGCATTGCGAGCCGTAGACGTGCCAAACACGTGGGCAACCGTGCCTGGCGATGCCATGGAGGTGCCGAACACGTCGGCAACCTGCATGGCGAGCCGTAGACGTGCCAAACACGTCGGCAACCGTGCCTGGCGATGCCATGGAGGTGCCGAACACGTCGGCGACCGTGCATGGCGAGCCGTAGACGTGCCGAACACGTCGGCGACCGTGCATGGCGATGCCATGGAGGTGCCGAACACGTCGGCAACCGTTCCTGGCGATGCCGTGGACGTGCCGAACACGTCGGCAACCGTGGCTGGCGATGCCGTGGACGTGCCGAACACGTCGGCAACCGTTCCTGGCGATGCCGTAGACGTGCCGAACAGGTCGGCGGCCGTGCATGGCGATGCCGTGGACGTGCCGAACACGTCGGCAACCGTTCCTGGCGATGCCGTGGACGTGCCGAACACGTCGGCGACCGTGCCTGGCGATGCCATGGAGGTGCCGAACACGTCGGCAACTTGCATGGCGAGCCGTAGACGTGCCAAACACGTCGGCGACCGTGCCTGGCGATGCCATGGAGGTGCCGAACACGTCGGCAACCTGCATGGCGAGCCGTAGACGTGCCAAACACGTCGGCGACCGTGCATTGCGAGCCGTAGACGTGCCGAACACGTCGGCAACCTGCATGGCGAGCCGTAGACGTGCCGAGCACGTCGGCGACCGTGCATGGCGATGCCATGGAGGTGCCGAACACGTCGGCGACCGTGCATGGCGAGCCGTAGACGTGCCAACCACGTCGGCAACCGTGCCTGGCGATGCCATGGAGGTGCCGATCACGTGGGCAACCGTTCCTGGCGATGCCGTGGACGTGCCGAACACGTCGGCGACCGTGCATTGCGAGCCGCAGACGTGCCGAACAGGTCGGCGACCGTGCATTGCGAGCCGTAGACGTGCCAAACACGTGGGCAACCGTGCCTGGCGATGCCATGGAGGTGCCGAACACGTCGGCAACCTGCATGGCGAGCCGTAGACGTGCCAAACACGTCGGCAACCGTGCCTGGCGATGCCATGGAGGTGCCGAACACGTCGGCGACCGTGCATGGCGAGCCGTAGACGTGCCGAACACGTCGGCGACCGTGCATGGCGATGCCATGGAGGTGCCGAACACGTCGGCAACCGTTCCTGGCGATGCCGTGGACGTGCCGAACACGTCGGCAACCGTGGCTGGCGATGCCGTGGACGTGCCGAACACGTCGGCAACCGTTCCTGGCGATGCCGTAGACGTGCCGAACAGGTCGGCGGCCGTGCATGGCGATGCCGTGGACGTGCCGAACACGTCGGCAACCGTTCCTGGCGATGCCGTGGACGTGCCGAACACGTCGGCGACCGTGCCTGGCGATGCCATGGAGGTGCCGAACACGTCGGCAACCTGCATGGCGAGCCGTAGACGTGCCAAACACGTCGGCGACCGTGCCTGGCGATGCCATGGAGGTGCCGAACACGTCGGCAACCTGCATGGCGAGCCGTAGACGTGCCGAGCACGTCGGCGACCGTGCATGGCGATGCCATGGAGGTGCCGAACACGTCGGCGACCGTGCATGGCGAGCCGTAGACGTGCCAACCACGTCGGCAACCGTGCCTGGCGATGCCATGGAGGTGCCGATCACGTGGGCAACCGTTCCTGGCGATGCCGTGGACGTGCCGAACACGTCGGCGACCGTGCATTGCGAGCCGCAGACGTGCCGAACAGGTCGGCGACCGTGCATTGCGAGCCGTAGACGTGCCAAACACGTGGGCAACCGTGCCTGGCGATGCCATGGAGGTGCCGAACACGTCGGCAACCTGCATGGCGAGCCGTAGACGTGCCAAACACGTCGGCAACCGTGCCTGGCGATGCCATGGAGGTGCCGAACACGTCGGCGACCGTGCATGGCGAGCCGTAGACGTGCCGAACACGTCGGCGACCGTGCATGGCGATGCCATGGAGGTGCCGAACACGTCGGCAACCGTTCCTGGCGATGCCGTGGACGTGCCGAACACGTCGGCAACCGTGGCTGGCGATGCCGTGGACGTGCCGAACACGTCGGCAACCGTTCCTGGCGATGCCGTAGACGTGCCGAACAGGTCGGCGGCCGTGCATGGCGATGCCGTGGACGTGCCGAACACGTCGGCAACCGTTCCTGGCGATGCCGTGGACGTGCCGAACACGTCGGCGACCGTGCCTGGCGATGCCATGGAGGTGCCGAACACGTCGGCAACTTGCATGGCGAGCCGTAGACGTGCCAAACACGTCGGCGACCGTGCCTGGCGATGCCATGGAGGTGCCGAACACGTCGGCAACCTGCATGGCGAGCCGTAGACGTGCCAAACACGTCGGCGACCGTGCATTGCGAGCCGTAGACGTGCCGAACACGTCGGCAACCTGCATGGCGAGCCGTAGACGTGCCGAGCACGTCGGCGACCGTGCATGGCGATGCCATGGAGGTGCCGAACACGTCGGCGACCGTGCATGGCGAGCCGTAGACGTGCCAACCACGTCGGCAACCGTGCCTGGCGATGCCATGGAGGTGCCGATCACGTGGGCAACCGTTCCTGGCGATGCCGTGGACGTGCCGAACACGTCGGCGACCGTGCATTGCGAGCCGCAGACGTGCCGAACAGGTCGGCGACCGTGCATTGCGAGCCGTAGACGTGCCAAACACGTGGGCAACCGTGCCTGGCGATGCCATGGAGGTGCCGAACACGTCGGCAACCTGCATGGCGAGCCGTAGACGTGCCAAACACGTCGGCAACCGTGCCTGGCGATGCCATGGAGGTGCCGAACACGTCGGCGACCGTGCATGGCGAGCCGTAGACGTGCCGAACACGTCGGCGACCGTGCATGGCGATGCCATGGAGGTGCCGAACACGTCGGCAACCGTTCCTGGCGATGCCGTGGACGTGCCGAACACGTCGGCAACCGTGGCTGGCGATGCCGTGGACGTGCCGAACACGTCGGCAACCGTTCCTGGCGATGCCGTAGACGTGCCGAACAGGTCGGCGGCCGTGCATGGCGATGCCGTGGACGTGCCGAACACGTCGGCAACCGTTCCTGGCGATGCCGTGGACGTGCCGAACACGTCGGCGACCGTGCCTGGCGATGCCATGGAGGTGCCGAACACGTCGGCAACCTGCATGGCGAGCCGTAGACGTGCCAAACACGTCGGCGACCGTGCCTGGCGATGCCATGGAGGTGCCGAACACGTCGGCAACCTGCATGGCGAGCCGTAGACGTGCCGAGCACGTCGGCGACCGTGCATGGCGATGCCATGGAGGTGCCGAACACGTCGGCGACCGTGCATGGCGAGCCGTAGACGTGCCAACCACGTCGGCAACCGTGCCTGGCGATGCCATGGAGGTGCCGAACACGTCGGCAACCGTTTCTGGCGATGCCGTGGACGTGCCGAACACGTCGGCGACCGTGCATGGCGAGCCGTAGACGTGCCAAACACGTGGGCAACCGTGCCTGGCGATGCCGTGGACGTGCCGAACACGTCGGCAACCGTTCCTGGCGATGCCGTGGACGTGCCGAACTCGTCGGCGACCGTGCATTGCGAGCCGTAGACCTGCCGAACACGTCGGCAACCTGCATGGCGAGCCGTAGACGTGCCGATCACGTCGGCAACCTGGCAACCTGCATGGCGAGCCGTAGACGTGCCGAACACGTCGGCAACCGTGCCTGGCGATGCCGTTGACGTGCCGAACACGTCGGCAACCGTGCCTGGCGATGCCGTGGACGTGCCGAACACGTCGGCAACCGTGCCTGGCGATGCCGTGGACGTGCCGATCACGTCGGCAACCTGCATGGCGAGCCATAGACGTGCCGAACACGTCGGCAACCGTGCCTGGCGATGCCGTGGACGTGCCGAACACGTCGGCAACCGTTCCTGGCGATGCCGTGGACGTGCCGAACACGTCGGCGACCGTGCATTGCGAGCCGTAGACCTGCCGAACACGTCGGCAACCTGCATGGCGAGCCGTAGACGTGCCGATCACGTCGGCAACCTGGCAACCTGCATGGCGAGCCGTAGACGTGCCGAACGCGTCGGCAACCGTGCCTGGCGATGCCGTTGACGTGCCGAACACGTCGGCAACCGTGCCTGGCGATGCCGTGGACGTGCCGAACACGTCGGCAACCGTGCCTGGCGATGCCGTGGACGTGCCGAACACGTCGGCGACCGTGCATTGCGGGCTGTAGACCTGCCGAACACGTCGGCAACCTGCATGGCGAGCCTTAGACGTGCCGATCACGTCGGCAACCTGCATGGCGAGCCGTAGGCGTGCCGAACACGTCGGCAACCGTGCCTGGCGATGCCGTGGACGTGCCGAACACGTCGGCAACCGTGCCTGGCGATGCCGTGGACGTGCCGAACACGTCGGCAACCGTTCCTGGCGATGCCGTGGACGTGCCGAACACGTCGGCAACCGTGGCTGGCGATGCCATGGAGGTGCCGATCACGTGGGCAACCGTTCCTGGCGATGCCGTGGACGTGCCGAACACGTCGGCGACCGTGCATTGCGAGCCGCAGACGTGCCGAACAGGTCGGCGACCGTGCATTGCGAGCCGTAGACGTGCCAAACACGTGGGCAACCGTGCCTGGCGATGCCATGGAGGTGCCGAACACGTCGGCAACCTGCATGGCGAGCCGTAGACGTGCCAAACACGTCGGCAACCGTGCCTGGCGATGCCATGGAGGTGCCGAACACGTCGGCGACCGTGCATGGCGAGCCGTAGACGTGCCGAACACGTCGGCGACCGTGCATGGCGATGCCATGGAGGTGCCGAACACGTCGGCAACCGTTCCTGGCGATGCCGTGGACGTGCCGAACACGTCGGCAACCGTGGCTGGCGATGCCGTGGACGTGCCGAACACGTCGGCAACCGTTCCTGGCGATGCCGTAGACGTGCCGAACAGGTCGGCGGCCGTGCATGGCGATGCCGTGGACGTGCCGAACACGTCGGCAACCGTTCCTGGCGATGCCGTGGACGTGCCGAACACGTCGGCGACCGTGCCTGGCGATGCCATGGAGGTGCCGAACACGTCGGCAACCTGCATGGCGAGCCGTAGACGTGCCAAACACGTCGGCGACCGTGCCTGGCGATGCCATGGAGGTGCCGAACACGTCGGCAACCTGCATGGCGAGCCGTAGACGTGCCGAGCACGTCGGCGACCGTGCATGGCGATGCCATGGAGGTGCCGAACACGTCGGCGACCGTGCATGGCGAGCCGTAGACGTGCCAACCACGTCGGCAACCGTGCCTGGCGATGCCATGGAGGTGCCGAACACGTCGGCAACCGTTTCTGGCGATGCCGTGGACGTGCCGAACACGTCGGCGACCGTGCATGGCGAGCCGTAGACGTGCCAAACACGTGGGCAACCGTGCCTGGCGATGCCGTGGACGTGCCGAACACGTCGGCAACCGTTCCTGGCGATGCCGTGGACGTGCCGAACTCGTCGGCGACCGTGCATGGCGATGCCATGGAGGTGCCGAACACGTCGGCAACCGTTCCTGGCGATGCCGTGGACGTGCCGAACACGTCGGCAACCGTGGCTGGCGATGCCGTGGACGTGCCGAACACGTCGGCAACCGTTCCTGGCGATGCCGTAGACGTGCCGAACAGGTCGGCGGCCGTGCATGGCGATGCCGTGGACGTGCCGAACACGTCGGCAACCGTTCCTGGCGATGCCGTGGACGTGCCGAACACGTCGGCGACCGTGCCTGGCGATGCCATGGAGGTGCCGAACACGTCGGCAACTTGCATGGCGAGCCGTAGACGTGCCAAACACGTCGGCGACCGTGCCTGGCGATGCCATGGAGGTGCCGAACACGTCGGCAACCTGCATGGCGAGCCGTAGACGTGCCAAACACGTCGGCGACCGTGCATTGCGAGCCGTAGACGTGCCGAACACGTCGGCAACCTGCATGGCGAGCCGTAGACGTGCCGAGCACGTCGGCGACCGTGCATGGCGATGCCATGGAGGTGCCGAACACGTCGGCGACCGTGCATGGCGAGCCGTAGACGTGCCAACCACGTCGGCAACCGTGCCTGGCGATGCCATGGAGGTGCCGATCACGTGGGCAACCGTTCCTGGCGATGCCGTGGACGTGCCGAACACGTCGGCGACCGTGCATTGCGAGCCGCAGACGTGCCGAACAGGTCGGCGACCGTGCATTGCGAGCCGTAGACGTGCCAAACACGTGGGCAACCGTGCCTGGCGATGCCATGGAGGTGCCGAACACGTCGGCAACCTGCATGGCGAGCCGTAGACGTGCCAAACACGTCGGCAACCGTGCCTGGCGATGCCATGGAGGTGCCGAACACGTCGGCGACCGTGCATGGCGAGCCGTAGACGTGCCGAACACGTCGGCGACCGTGCATGGCGATGCCATGGAGGTGCCGAACACGTCGGCAACCGTTCCTGGCGATGCCGTGGACGTGCCGAACACGTCGGCAACCGTGGCTGGCGATGCCGTGGACGTGCCGAACACGTCGGCAACCGTTCCTGGCGATGCCGTAGACGTGCCGAACAGGTCGGCGGCCGTGCATGGCGATGCCGTGGACGTGCCGAACACGTCGGCAACCGTTCCTGGCGATGCCGTGGACGTGCCGAACACGTCGGCGACCGTGCCTGGCGATGCCATGGAGGTGCCGAACACGTCGGCAACTTGCATGGCGAGCCGTAGACGTGCCAAACACGTCGGCGACCGTGCCTGGCGATGCCATGGAGGTGCCGAACACGTCGGCAACCTGCATGGCGAGCCGTAGACGTGCCAAACACGTCGGCGACCGTGCATTGCGAGCCGTAGACGTGCCGAACACGTCGGCAACCTGCATGGCGAGCCGTAGACGTGCCGAGCACGTCGGCGACCGTGCATGGCGATGCCATGGAGGTGCCGAACACGTCGGCGACCGTGCATGGCGAGCCGTAGACGTGCCAACCACGTCGGCAACCGTGCCTGGCGATGCCATGGAGGTGCCGATCACGTGGGCAACCGTTCCTGGCGATGCCGTGGACGTGCCGAACACGTCGGCGACCGTGCATTGCGAGCCGCAGACGTGCCGAACAGGTCGGCGACCGTGCATTGCGAGCCGTAGACGTGCCAAACACGTGGGCAACCGTGCCTGGCGATGCCATGGAGGTGCCGAACACGTCGGCAACCTGCATGGCGAGCCGTAGACGTGCCAAACACGTCGGCAACCGTGCCTGGCGATGCCATGGAGGTGCCGAACACGTCGGCGACCGTGCATGGCGAGCCGTAGACGTGCCGAACACGTCGGCGACCGTGCATGGCGATGCCATGGAGGTGCCGAACACGTCGGCAACCGTTCCTGGCGATGCCGTGGACGTGCCGAACACGTCGGCAACCGTGGCTGGCGATGCCGTGGACGTGCCGAACACGTCGGCAACCGTTCCTGGCGATGCCGTAGACGTGCCGAACAGGTCGGCGGCCGTGCATGGCGATGCCGTGGACGTGCCGAACACGTCGGCAACCGTTCCTGGCGATGCCGTGGACGTGCCGAACACGTCGGCGACCGTGCCTGGCGATGCCATGGAGGTGCCGAACACGTCGGCAACCTGCATGGCGAGCCGTAGACGTGCCAAACACGTCGGCGACCGTGCCTGGCGATGCCATGGAGGTGCCGAACACGTCGGCAACCTGCATGGCGAGCCGTAGACGTGCCGAGCACGTCGGCGACCGTGCATGGCGATGCCATGGAGGTGCCGAACACGTCGGCGACCGTGCATGGCGAGCCGTAGACGTGCCAACCACGTCGGCAACCGTGCCTGGCGATGCCATGGAGGTGCCGAACACGTCGGCAACCGTTTCTGGCGATGCCGTGGACGTGCCGAACACGTCGGCGACCGTGCATGGCGAGCCGTAGACGTGCCAAACACGTGGGCAACCGTGCCTGGCGATGCCGTGGACGTGCCGAACACGTCGGCAACCGTTCCTGGCGATGCCGTGGACGTGCCGAACTCGTCGGCGACCGTGCATTGCGAGCCGTAGACCTGCCGAACACGTCGGCAACCTGCATGGCGAGCCGTAGACGTGCCGATCACGTCGGCAACCTGGCAACCTGCATGGCGAGCCGTAGACGTGCCGAACACGTCGGCAACCGTGCCTGGCGATGCCGTTGACGTGCCGAACACGTCGGCAACCGTGCCTGGCGATGCCGTGGACGTGCCGAACACGTCGGCAACCGTGCCTGGCGATGCCGTGGACGTGCCGATCACGTCGGCAACCTGCATGGCGAGCCATAGACGTGCCGAACACGTCGGCAACCGTGCCTGGCGATGCCGTGGACGTGCCGAACACGTCGGCAACCGTTCCTGGCGATGCCGTGGACGTGCCGAACACGTCGGCGACCGTGCATTGCGAGCCGTAGACCTGCCGAACACGTCGGCAACCTGCATGGCGAGCCGTAGACGTGCCGATCACGTCGGCAACCTGGCAACCTGCATGGCGAGCCGTAGACGTGCCGAACGCGTCGGCAACCGTGCCTGGCGATGCCGTTGACGTGCCGAACACGTCGGCAACCGTGCCTGGCGATGCCGTGGACGTGCCGAACACGTCGGCAACCGTGCCTGGCGATGCCGTGGACGTGCCGAACACGTCGGCAACCGTTCCTGGCGATGCCGTGGACGTGCCGAACACGTCGGCGACCGTGCATTGCGGGCTGTAGACCTGCCGAACACGTCGGCAACCTGCATGGCGAGCCTTAGACGTGCCGATCACGTCGGCAACCTGCATGGCGAGCCGTAGGCGTGCCGAACACGTCGGCAACCGTGCCTGGCGATGCCGTGGACGTGCCGAACACGTCGGCAACCGTGCCTGGCGATGCCGTGGACGTGCCGAACACGTCGGCAACCGTTCCTGGCGATGCCGTGGACGTGCCGAACACGTCGGCAACCGTGGCTGGCGATGCCGTGGACGTGCCGAACACGTCGGCAACCGTTCCTGGCGATGCCGTAGACGTGCCGAACAGGTCGGCGGCCGTGCATGGCGATGCCGTGGACGTGCCGAACACGTCGGCAACCGTTCCTGGCGATGCCGTGGACGTGCCGAACACGTCGGCGACCGTGCATTGCGAGCCGTAGACCTGCCGAACACGTCGGCAACCTGCATGGCGAGCCGTAGACGTGCCGATCACGTCGGCAACCTGCATGGCGAGCCGTAGACGTGCCGAACACGTCGGCAACCGTGCCTGGCGATGCCGTGGACGTGCCGAACACGTCGGCGACCGTGCATTGCGAGCCGTAGACGTGCCGATCACGTCGGCAACCTGCATGTCGAGCCGTAGGCGTGCCAAACGCGTCGGCAACCGTGCCTGGCGATGCCGTGGACGTGCCGAACACGTCGGCAACCGTGCCTGGCGATGCCGTGGACGTGCCGATCACGTGGGCAACCGTTCCTGGCGATGCCGTGGACGTGCCGAACACGTCGGCGACCGTGCATTGCGAGCCGCAGACGTGCCGAACAGGTCGGCGACCGTGCATTGCGAGCCGTAGACGTGCCAAACACGTGGGCAACCGTGCCTGGCGATGCCATGGAGGTGCCGAACACGTCGGCAACCTGCATGGCGAGCCGTAGACGTGCCAAACACGTCGGCAACCGTGCATTGCGAGCCGTAGACGTGCCAAACACGTGGGCAACCGTGCCTGGCGATGCCATGGAGGTGCCGAACACGTCGGCAACCTGCATGGCGAGCCGTAGACGTGCCGAACAGGTCGGCGACCGTGCCTGGCGATGCCGTAGACGTGCCGAACAGGTCGGCGGCCGTGCATGGCGTGCCGTAGACGTGCCGAACAGGTCGGCGACCGTGCCTGGCGAGGCCACGGAGGTGCCGATCACGTGGGCAACCGTTCCTGGCGATGCCGTGGACGTGCCGAACACGTCGGCGACCGTGCATTGCGAGCCGCAGACGTGCCGAACAGGTCGGCGACCGTGCATGGCGAGTCGTAGACGTGCCGAGCACGTCGGCGACCGTGCATGGCGATGCCATGGAGGTGCCGAACACGTCGGCGACCGTGCATGGCGAGCCGTAGACGTGCCAACCACGTCGGCAACCGTGCCTGGCGATGCCATGGAGGTGCCGAACACGTCGGCAACCGTTTCTGGCGATGCCGTGGACGTGCCGAACACGTCGGCGACCGTGCATGGCGAGCCGTAGACGTGCCAAACACGTGGGCAACCGTGCCTGGCGATGCCGTGGACGTGCCGAACACGTCGGCAACCGTTCCTGGCGATGCCGTGGACGTGCCGAACACGTCGGCGACCGTGCATTGCGAGCCGTAGACCTGCCGAACACGTCGGCAACCTGCATGGCGAGCCGTAGACGTGCCGATCACGTCGGCAACCTGGCAACCTGCATGGCGAGCCGTAGACGTGCCGAACACGTCGGCAACCGTGCCTGGCGATGCCGTTGACGTGCCGAACACGTCGGCAACCGTGCCTGGCGATGCCGTGGACGTGCCGAACACGTCGGCAACCGTGCCTGGCGATGCCGTGGACGTGCCGAACACGTCGGCAACCGTGCCTGGCGATGCCGTGGACGTGCCGATCACGTCGGCAACCGTGCCTGGCGATGCCGTTGACGTGCCGAACACGTCGGCAACCGTTCCTGGCGATGCCGTGGACGTGCCGAACACGTCGGCAACCGTGCCTGGCGATGCCGTGGACGTGCCGAACACGTCGGCAACCGTTCCTGGCGATGCCGTGGACGTGCCGAACACGTCGGCGACCGTGCATTGCGAGCCGTAGACCTGCCGAACACGTCGGCAACCTGCATGGCGAGCCGTAGACGTGCCGATCACGTCGGCAACCTGGCAACCTGCATGGCGAGCCGTAGACGTGCCGAACGCGTCGGCAACCGTGCCTGGCGATGCCGTTGACGTGCCGAACACGTCGGCAACCGTGCCTGGCGATGCCGTGGACGTGCCGAACACGTCGGCAACCGTTCCTGGCGATGCCGTGGACGTGCCGAACACGTCGGCAACCGTGGCTGGCGATGCCGTGGACGTGCCGAACACGTCGGCAACCGTTCCTGGCGATGCCGTAGACGTGCCGAACAGGTCGGCGGCCGTGCATGGCGATGCCGTGGACGTGCCGAACACGTCGGCAACCGTTCCTGGCGATGCCGTGGACGTGCCGAACACGTCGGCGACCGTGCATTGCGAGCCGTAGACCTGCCGAACACGTCGGCAACCTGCATGGCGAGCCGTAGACGTGCCGATCACGTCGGCAACCTGCATGGCGAGCCGTAGACGTGCCGATCACGTCGGCAACCGTGCCTGGCGATGCCGTGGACGTGCCGAACACGTCGGCAACCTGCATGTCGAGCCGTAGGCGTGCCAAACGCGTCGGCAACCGTGCCTGGCGATGCCGTGGACGTGCCGATCACGTCGGCAACCTGCATGGCGAGCCATAGACGTGCCGAACACGTCGGCAACCGTGCCTGGCGATGCCGTGGACGTGCCGAACACGTCGGCGACCGTGCATTGCGAGCCGTAGACCTGCCGAACACGTCGGCAACCTGCATGGCGAGCCGTAGACGTGCCGATCACGTCGGCAACCTGGCAACCTGCATGGCGAGCCGTAGACGTGCCGATCACGTCGGCAACCTGCATGGCGAGCCGTAGACGTGCCGATCACGTCGGCAACCGTGCATGGCGAGCCGTAGACGTGCCGATCACGTCGGCAACCTGCATGGCGAGCCGTAGACGTGCCGATCACGTCGGCAACCTGCATGGCGAGCCGTAGACGTGCCGATCACGTCGGCAACCGTGCATGGCGAGCCGTAGACGTGCCGATCACGTCGGCAACCTGCATGTCGAGCCGTAGGCGTGCCGAACGCGTCGGCAACCGTGCCTGGCGATGCCGTTGACGTGCCGAACACGTCGGCAACCGTGCCTGGCGATGCCGTGGACGTGCCGATCACGTCGGCGACCGTGCATTGCGAGCCGCAGACGTGCCGAACAGGTCGGCGACCGTGCATGGCGAGTCGTAGACGTGCCGAACACGTCGGCGACTGTGCCTGGCGATGCCGTGGACGTGCCGAACACGTCGGCGACCGTGCATTGCGAGCCGTAGACCTGCCGAACACGTCGGCAACCTGCATGGCGAGCCGTAGACGTGCCGATCACGTCGGCAACCTGGCAACCTGCATGGCGAGCCGTAGACGTGCCGAACGCGTCGGCAACCGTGCCTGGCGATGCCGATGACGTGCCGAACACGTCGGCAACCGTGCCTGGCGATGCCGTGGACGTGCCGAACACGTCGGCAACCGTGCCTGGCGATGCCGTGGACGTGCCGAACACGTCGGCAACCGTTCCTGGCGATGCCGTGGACGTGCCGAACACGTCGGCGACCGTGCATTGCGGGCTGTAGACCTGCCGAACAGGTCGGCAACCTGCATGGCGAGCCGTAGACGTGCCGAACGCGTCGGCAACCGTGCCTGGCGATGCCGTTGACGTGCCGAACACGTCGGCAACCGTGCCTGGCGATGCCGTGGACGTGCCGATCACGTCGGCGACCGTGCATTGCGAGCCGCAGACGTGCCGAACAGGTCGGCGACCGTGCATGGCGAGTCGTAGACGTGCCGAACACGTCGGCGACTGTGCATTGGGAGCCGTAGACGTGCCGAACAGGTCGGCGGCCGTGCATGGCGAGCCGTAGACGTGCCAAACACGTCGGCAACCGTGCCTGGCGATGCCATGGAGGTGCCGAACACGTCGGCAACCGTTTCTGGCGATGCCGTGGACGTGCCGAACACCTCGGCAACCGTTCCTGGCGATGACGTGGACGTGCCGAACAGGTCGGCGACCGTGCCTGGCGAGGCCACGGAGGTGCCGATCACGTGGGCAACCGTTCCTGGCGATGCCGTGGACGTGCCGAACACGTCGGCGACCGTGCATTGCGAGCCGCAGACGTGCCGAACAGCTCGGCGACCGTGCATGGCGAGTCGTAGACGTGCCGATCACGTCGGCAACCTGCATGTCGAGCCGTAGGCGTGCCGAACACGTCGGCAACCGTGCCTGGCGATGCCGTGGACGTGCCGAACACGTCGGCAACCGTGCCTGGCGATGCCGTGGACGTGCCGAACACGTCGGCAACCGATCCTGGCGATGCCGTGGACGTGCCGAACACGTCGGCGACCGTGCATTGCGAGCCGCAGACCTGCCGAACACGTCGGCAACCTGCATGGCGAGCCGTAGACGTGCCGAACACGTCGGCAACCGTGCCTGGCGATGCCGTGGACGTGCCGAACACGTCGGCAACCGTGCCTGGCGTGCCGTGGACGTGCCGAACACGTCGGCAACCGTTCCTGGCGATGCCGTGGACGTGCCGAACACGTCGGCGACCGTGCATTGCGAGCCGCAGACCTGCCGAACACGTCGGCAACCTGCATGGCGAGCCGTAGACGTGCCGAACACGTCGGCAACCGTGCCTGGCGATGCCGTGGACGTGCCGAACACGTCGGCAACCGTGCCTGGCGATGCCGTGGACGTGCCGAACACGTCGGCAACCGTTCCTGGCGATGCCGTGGACGTGCCGAACACGTCGGCAACCGTGCCTGGCGATGCCGTGGACGTGCCGAACACGTCGGCAACCGTTCCTGGCGATGCCGTAGACGTGCCGAACACGTCGGCAACCTGCATGGCGAGCCGTAGACGTGCCGAACAGGTCGGCGACCGTGCCTGGCGATGCCGTAGACGTGCCGAACAGGTCGGCGGCCGTGCATGGCGTGCCGTAGACGTGCCGAACAGGTCGGCGACCGTGCCTGGCGAGGCCACGGAGGTGCCGATCACGTGCGCAACCGTTCCTGGCGATGCCGTGGACGTGCCGAACACGTCGGCGACCGTGCATTGCGAGCCGCAGACGTGCCGAACAGGTCGGCGACCGTGCATGGCGAGTCGTAGACGTGCCGAGCACGTCGGCGACCGTGCATGGCGATGCCATGGAGGTGCCGAACACGTCGGCGACCGTGCATGGCGAGCCGTAGACGTGCCAACCACGTCGGCAACCGTGCCTGGCGATGCCATGGAGGTGCCGAACACGTCGGCAACCGTTTCTGGCGATGCCGTGGACGTGCCGAACACGTCGGCGACCGTGCATGGCGAGCCGTAGACGTGCCAAACACGTGGGCAACCGTGCCTGGCGATGCCGTGGACGTGCCGAACACGTCGGCAACCGTTCCTGGCGATGCCGTGGACGTGCCGAACACGTCGGCGACCGTGCATTGCGAGCCGTAGACCTGCCGAACACGTCGGCAACCTGCATGGCGAGCCGTAGACGTGCCGATCACGTCGGCAACCTGGCAACCTGCATGGCGAGCCGTAGACGTGCCGAACACGTCGGCAACCGTGCCTGGCGATGCCGTTGACGTGCCGAACACGTCGGCAACCGTGCCTGGCGATGCCGTGGACGTGCCGAACACGTCGGCAACCGTGCCTGGCGATGCCGTGGACGTGCCGAACACGTCGGCAACCGTGCCTGGCGATGCCGTGGACGTGCCGATCACGTCGGCAACCGTGCCTGGCGATGCCGTTGACGTGCCGAACACGTCGGCAACCGTTCCTGGCGATGCCGTGGACGTGCCGAACACGTCGGCAACCGTGCCTGGCGATGCCGTGGACGTGCCGAACACGTCGGCAACCGTTCCTGGCGATGCCGTGGACGTGCCGAACACGTCGGCGACCGTGCATTGCGAGCCGTAGACCTGCCGAACACGTCGGCAACCTGCATGGCGAGCCGTAGACGTGCCGATCACGTCGGCAACCTGGCAACCTGCATGGCGAGCCGTAGACGTGCCGAACGCGTCGGCAACCGTGCCTGGCGATGCCGTTGACGTGCCGAACACGTCGGCAACCGTGCCTGGCGATGCCGTGGACGTGCCGAACACGTCGGCAACCGTTCCTGGCGATGCCGTGGACGTGCCGAACACGTCGGCAACCGTGGCTGGCGATGCCGTGGACGTGCCGAACACGTCGGCAACCGTTCCTGGCGATGCCGTAGACGTGCCGAACAGGTCGGCGGCCGTGCATGGCGATGCCGTGGACGTGCCGAACACGTCGGCAACCGTTCCTGGCGATGCCGTGGACGTGCCGAACACGTCGGCGACCGTGCATTGCGAGCCGTAGACCTGCCGAACACGTCGGCAACCTGCATGGCGAGCCGTAGACGTGCCGATCACGTCGGCAACCTGCATGGCGAGCCGTAGACGTGCCGAACACGTCGGCAACCGTGCCTGGCGATGCCGTGGACGTGCCGAACACGTCGGCAACCGTGCCTGGCGTGCCGTGGACGTGCCGAACACGTCGGCAACCGTTCCTGGCGATGCCGTGGACGTGCCGAACACGTCGGCGACCGTGCATTGCGAGCCGTAGACCTGCCGAACACGTCGGCAACCTGCATGTCGAGCCGTAGGCGTGCCAAACGCGTCGGCAACCGTTCCTGGCGATGCCGTGGACGTGCCGAACACGTCGGCGACCGTGCATTGCGAGCCGTAGACCTGCCGAACACGTCGGCAACCTGCATGGCGAGCCGTAGACGTGCCGATCACGTCGGCAACCTGGCAACCTGCATGGCGAGCCGTAGACGTGCCGAACGCGTCGGCAACCGTGCCTGGCGATGCCGTTGACGTGCCGAACACGTCGGCAACCGTGCCTGGCGATGCCGTGGACGTGCCGAACACGTCGGCAACCGTGCCTGGCGATGCCGTGGACGTGCCGAACACGTCGGCAACCGTTCCTGGCGATGCCGTGGACGTGCCGAACACGTCGGCGACCGTGCATTGCGGGCTGTAGACCTGCCGAACAGGTCGGCAACCTGCATGGCGAGCCGTAGACGTGCCGAACGCGTCGGCAACCGTGCCTGGCGATGCCGTTGACGTGCCGAACACGTCGGCAACCGTGCCTGGCGATGCCGTGGACGTGCCGATCACGTCGGCGACCGTGCATTGCGAGCCGCAGACGTGCCGAACAGGTCGGCGACCGTGCATGGCGAGTCGTAGACGTGCCGAACACGTCGGCGACTGTGCATTGGGAGCCGTAGACGTGCCAAACACGTCGGCAACCGTGCCTGGCGATGCCATGGAGGTGCCGAACACGTCGGCAACCGTTTCTGGCGATGCCGTGGACGTGCCGAACACCTCGGCAACCGTTCCTGGCGATGACGTGGACGTGCCGAACAGGTCGGCGACCGTGCCTGGCGAGGCCACGGAGGTGCCGATCACGTGGGCAACCGTTCCTGGCGATGCCGTGGACGTGCCGAACACGTCGGCGACCGTGCATTGCGAGCCGCAGACGTGCCGAACAGCTCGGCGAGCGTGCATGGCGAGTCGTAGACGTGCCGATCACGTCGGCAACCTGCATGTCGAGCCGTAGGCGTGCCGAACACGTCGGCAACCGTGCCTGGCGATGCCGTGGACGTGCCGAACACGTCGGCAACCGTGCCTGGCGATGCCGTGGACGTGCCGAACACGTCGGCAACCGATCCTGGCGATGCCGTGGACGTGCCGAACACGTCGGCGACCGTGCATTGCGAGCCGCAGACCTGCCGAACACGTCGGCAACCTGCATGGCGAGCCGTAGACGTGCCGATCACGTCGGCAACCTGCATGGCGAGCCGTAGACGTGCCGAACACGTCGGCAACCGTGCCTGGCGATGCCGTGGACGTGCCGAACACGTCGGCAACCGTGCCTGGCGTGCCGTGGACGTGCCGAACACGTCGGCAACCGTTCCTGGCGATGCCGTGGACGTGCCGAACACGTCGGCGACCGTGCATTGCGAGCCGTAGACCTGCCGAACACGTCGGCAACCTGCATGGCGAGTAGTAGACGTGCCGATCACGTCGGCAACCTGCATGGCGAGCCGTAGGCGTGCCAAACACGTCGGCAACCGTGCCTGGCGATGCCGTGGACGTGCCGAACACGTCGGCAACCGTGCCTGGCGATGCCGTGGACGTGCCGAACACGTCGGCAACCGTTCCTGGCGATGCCGTGGACGTGCCGAACACGTCGGCAACCGTGCCTGGCGATGCCGTGGACGTGCCGAACACGTCGGCAACCGTTCCTGGCGATGCCGTAGACGTGCCGAACAGGTCGGCGGCCGTGCATGGCGTGCCGTAGACGTGCCGAACAGGTCGGCGACCGTGCCTGGCGATGCCGTAGACGTGCCGAACAGGTCGGCGGCCGTGCATGGCGTGCCGTAGACGTGCCGAACAGGTCGGCGACCGTGCCTGGCGAGGCCACGGAGGTGCCGATCACGTGGGCAACCGTTCCTGGCGATGCCGTGGACGTGCCGAACACGTCGGCGACCGTGCATTGCGAGCCGCAGACGTGCCGAACAGGTCGGCGACCGTGCATGGCGAGTCGTAGACGTGCCGAGCACGTCGGCGACCGTGCATGGCGATGCCATGGAGGTGCCGAACACGTCGGCGACCGTGCATGGCGAGCCGTAGACGTGCCAACCACGTCGGCAACCGTGCCTGGCGATGCCGTGGACGTGCCGAACACGTCGGCAACCGTTCCTGGCGATGCCGTGGACGTGCCGAACACGTCGGCAACCGTGCCTGGCGATGCCGTGGACGTGCCGAACACGTCGGCAACCGTGCATTGCGAGCCGCAGACGTGCCGAACAGCTCGGCGAGCGTGCATGGCGAGTCGTAGACGTGCCGATCACGTCGGCAACCTGCATGTCGAGCCGTAGGCGTGCCGAACACGTCGGCAACCGTGCCTGGCGATGCCGTGGACGTGCCGAACACGTCGGCAACCGTGCCTGGCGATGCCGTGGACGTGCCGAACACGTCGGCAACCGATCCTGGCGATGCCGTGGACGTGCCGAACACGTCGGCGACCGTGCATTGCGAGCCGCAGACCTGCCGAACACGTCGGCAACCTGCATGGCGAGCCGTAGACGTGCCGATCACGTCGGCAACCTGCATGGCGAGCCGTAGACGTGCCGAACACGTCGGCAACCGTGCCTGGCGATGCCGTGGACGTGCCGAACACGTCGGCAACCGTGCCTGGCGTGCCGTGGACGTGCCGAACACGTCGGCAACCGTTCCTGGCGATGCCGTGGACGTGCCGAACACGTCGGCGACCGTGCATTGCGAGCCGTAGACCTGCCGAACACGTCGGCAACCTGCATGGCGAGTAGTAGACGTGCCGATCACGTCGGCAACCTGCATGGCGAGCCGTAGGCGTGCCAAACACGTCGGCAACCGTGCCTGGCGATGCCGTGGACGTGCCGAACACGTCGGCAACCGTGCCTGGCGATGCCGTGGACGTGCCGAACACGTCGGCAACCGTTCCTGGCGATGCCGTGGACGTGCCGAACACGTCGGCAACCGTGCCTGGCGATGCCGTGGACGTGCCGAACACGTCGGCAACCGTTCCTGGCGATGCCGTAGACGTGCCGAACAGGTCGGCGGCCGTGCATGGCGTGCCGTAGACGTGCCGAACAGGTCGGCGACCGTGCCTGGCGATGCCGTAGACGTGCCGAACAGGTCGGCGGCCGTGCATGGCGTGCCGTAGACGTGCCGAACAGGTCGGCGACCGTGCCTGGCGAGGCCACGGAGGTGCCGATCACGTGGGCAACCGTTCCTGGCGATGCCGTGGACGTGCCGAACACGTCGGCGACCGTGCATTGCGAGCCGCAGACGTGCCGAACAGGTCGGCGACCGTGCATGGCGAGTCGTAGACGTGCCGAGCACGTCGGCGACCGTGCATGGCGATGCCATGGAGGTGCCGAACACGTCGGCGACCGTGCATGGCGAGCCGTAGACGTGCCAACCACGTCGGCAACCGTGCCTGGCGATGCCATGGAGGTGCCGAACACGTCGGCAACCGTTTCTGGCGATGCCGTGGACGTGCCGAACACGTCGGCGACCGTGCATGGCGAGCCGTAGACGTGCCAAACACGTGGGCAACCGTGCCTGGCGATGCCGTGGACGTGCCGAACACGTCGGCAACCGTTCCTGGCGATGCCGTGGACGTGCCGAACACGTCGGCGACCGTGCATTGCGAGCCGTAGACCTGCCGAACACGTCGGCAACCTGCATGGCGAGCCGTAGACGTGCCGATCACGTCGGCAACCTGGCAACCTGCATGGCGAGCCGTAGACGTGCCGAACACGTCGGCAACCGTGCCTTGCGATGCCGTTGACGTGCCGAACACGTCGGCAACCGTGCCTGGCGATGCCGTGGACGTGCCGAACACGTCGGCAACCGTGCCTGGCGATGCCGTGGACGTGCCGATCACGTCGGCAACCTGCATGGCGAGCCATAGACGTGCCGAACACGTCGGCAACCGTGCCTGGCGATGCCGTGGACGTGCCGAACACGTCGGCAACCGTTCCTGGCGATGCCGTGGACGTGCCGAACACGTCGGCGACCGTGCATTGCGAGCCGTAGACCTGCCGAACACGTCGGCAACCTGCATGGCGAGCCGTAGACGTGCCGATCACGTCGGCAACCTGGCAACCTGCATGGCGAGCCGTAGACGTGCCGAACGCGTCGGCAACCGTGCCTGGCGATGCCGTTGACGTGCCGATCACGTCGGCAACCTGGCAACCTGCATGGCGAGCCGTAGACGTGCCAAACACGTCGGCAACCGTGCCTGGCGATGCCATGGAGGTGCCGATCACGTGGGCAAGCGTTCCTGGCGATGCCGTGGACGTGCCGAACACGTCGGCGACCGTGCATTGCGAGCCGCAGACGTGCCGAACAGGTCGGCGACCGTGCATTGCAGCCGTAGACCTGCCGAACACGTCGGCAACCTGCATGGCGAGCCGTAGACGTGCCGAACACGTCGGCGACCGTGCATGGCGAGCCCTAGACGTGCCGAACACGTCGGCAACCGTGCCTGGCGATGCCGTGGACGTGCCGAACACGTCGGCAACCGTGCCTGGCGATGCCGTGGACGTGCCGAACACGTCGGCAACCGTTCCTGGCGATGCCATGGAGGTGCCGAACACGTTGGCAACCGTGCCTGGCGATGCCATGGAGGTGCCGAACACGTCGGCAACCGTTCCTGGCGATGCCGTGGACGTGCCGAACACGTCGGCAACAGTTCCTGGCGATGCCGTGGACGTGCCGAACACGTCGGCAACCGTGCCCGGCGATGCCATGGAGGTGCCGAACACGTCGGCAACCGTGCCTGGCGATGCCATGGAGGTGCCGAACACGTCGGCAACCGTTCCTGGCGATGCCGTGGACGTGCCGAACACGTCGGCAACCTGCATGGCGAGCCGTAGACGTGCCGAACACGTCGGCGACCGTGCATGGCGAGCCCTAGACGTGCCGAACACGTCGGCAACCGTGCCTGGCGATGCCATGGAGGTGCCGAACACGTCGGCAACCGTTCCTGGCGATGCCGTGCACGTGCCGAACACGTCGGCGACCGTGCATTGCGAGCCGTAGACGTGCCGATCACGTCGGCAACCTGCATGGCGAGCCGTAGACGTGCCGAACACGTCGGCGACCGTGCATGGCGAGCCCTAGACGTGCCGAACACGTCGGCAACCGTGCCTGGCGATGCCATGGAGGTGCCGAACACGTCGGCAACCGTTCCTGGCGATGCCGTGCACGTTCCGAACACGTCGGCGACCGTGCATTGCGAGCCGTAGACCTGCCGAACACGTCGGCGACCGTGCATTGCGAGCCGTAGACGTGCCGAACACGTCGGCGACCGTGCATGGCGAGCCGTAGACGTGCCGAACACGTCGGCAACCTGCATGGCGAGCCGTAGACGTGCCAACCACGTCGGCAACCGTGCCTGGCGATGCCATGGAGGTGCCGAACACGTCGGCAACCGTTCCTGGCGATGCCGTGGACGTGCCGAACACGTCGGCAACCGTGCCTGGCGATGCCGTGGACGTGCCGAACACGTCGGCAACCGTTCCTGGCGATGCCGTGGACGTGCCGAACACGTCGGCAACCTGCATGGCGAGCCATAGACGTGCCGAACACGTCGGCAACCGTGCCTGGCGATGCCGTGGACGTGCCGATCACGTCGGCAACCTGCATGGCGAGCCATAGACGTGCCGAACACGTCGGCAACCGTGCCTGGCGATGCCGTGGACGTGCCGATCACGTCGGCGACCGTGCATTGCGAGCCGCAGACGTGCCGAACAGGTCGGCGACCGTGCATGGCGAGTCGTAGACGTGCCGAACACGTCGGCGACTGTGCATTGGGAGCCGTAGACGTGCCGAACAGGTCGGCGGCCGTGCATGGCGAGCCGTAGACGTGCCAAACACGTCGGCAACCGTGCCTGGCGATGCCATGGAGGTGCCGAACACGTCGGCAACCGTTTCTGGCGATGCCGTGGACGTGCCGAACACCTCGGCAACCGTTCCTGGCGATGACGTGGACGTGCCGAACAGGTCGGCGACCGTGCCTGGCGAGGCCACGGAGGTGCCGATCACGTGGGCAACCGTTCCTGGCGATGCCGTGGACGTGCCGAACACGTCGGCGACCGTGCATTGCGAGCCGCAGACGTGCCGAACAGCTCGGCGACCGTGCATGGCGAGTCGTAGACGTGCCGATCACGTCGGCAACCTGCATGTCGAGCCGTAGGCGTGCCGAACACGTCGGCAACCGTGCCTGGCGATGCCGTGGACGTGCCGAACACGTCGGCAACCGTGCCTGGCGATGCCGTGGACGTGCCGAACACGTCGGCAACCGTTCCTGGCGATGCCGTGGACGTGCCGAACACGTCGGCGACCGTGCATTGCGAGCCGCAGACCTGCCGAACACGTCGGCAACCTGCATGGCGAGCCGTAGACGTGCCGATCACGTCGGCAACCTGCATGGCGAGCCGTAGACGTGCCGAACACGTCGGCAACCGTGCCTGGCGATGCCGTGGACGTGCCGAACACGTCGGCAACCGTGCCTGGCGTGCCGTGGACGTGCCGAACACGTCGGCAACCGTTCCTGGCGATGCCGTGGACGTGCCGAACACGTCGGCGACCGTGCATTGCGAGCCGCAGACCTGCCGAACACGTCGGCAACCTGCATGGCGAGTAGTAGACGTGCCGATCACGTCGGCAACCTGCATGGCGAGCCGTAGACGTGCCGAACACGTCGGCAACCGTGCCTGGCGATGCCGTGGACGTGCCGAACACGTCGGCAACCGTGCCTGGCGTGCCGTAGACGTGCCGAACAGGTCGGCGGCCGTGCATGGCGAGCCGTAGACGTGCCAAACACGTCGGCAACCGTGCCTGGCGATGCCGTGGACGTGCCGAACACGTCGGCAACCGTGCCTGGCGATGCCGTGGACGTGCCGAACACGTCGGCAACCGTTCCTGGCGATGCCGTGGACGTGCCGAACACGTCGGCAACCGTGCCTGGCGATGCCGTGGACGTGCCGAACACGTCGGTAACCGTTCCTGGCGATGCCGTAGACGTGCCGAACAGGTCGGCGGCCGTGCATGGCGTGCCGTAGACGTGCCGAACAGGTCGGCGACCGTGCCTGGCGATGCCGTAGACGTGCCGAACAGGTCGGCGGCCGTGCATGGCGTGCCGTAGACGTGTCGAACAGGTCGGCGACCGTGCCTGGCGAGGCCACGGAGGTGCCGATCACGTGGGCAACCGTTCCTGGCGATGCCGTGGACGTGCCGAACACGTCGGCGACCGTGCATTGCGAGCCGCAGACGTGCCGAACAGGTCGGCGACCGTGCATGGCGAGTCGTAGACGTGCCGAGCACGTCGGCGACCGTGCATGGCGATGCCATGGAGGTGCCGAACACGTCGGCGACCGTGCATGGCGAGCCGTAGACGTGCCAACCACGTCGGCAACCGTGCCTGGCGATGCCATGGAGGTGCCGAACACGTCGGCAACCGTTTCTGGCGATGCCGTGGACGTGCCGAACACGTCGGCGACCGTGCATGGCGAGCCGTAGACGTGCCAAACACGTGGGCAACCGTGCCTGGCGATGCCGTGGACGTGCCGAACACGTCGGCAACCGTTCCTGGCGATGCCGTGGACGTGCCGAACACGTCGGCGACCGTGCATTGCGAGCCGTAGACCTGCCGAACACGTCGGCAACCTGCATGGCGAGCCGTAGACGTGCCGATCACGTCGGCAACCTGGCAACCTGCATGGCGAGCCGTAGACGTGCCGAACACGTCGGCAACCGTGCCTGGCGATGCCGTTGACGTGCCGAACACGTCGGCAACCGTGCCTGGCGATGCCGTGGACGTGCCGAACACGTCGGCAACCGTGCCTGGCGATGCCGTGGACGTGCCGATCACGTCGGCAACCTGCATGGCGAGCCATAGACGTGCCGAACACGTCGGCAACCGTGCCTGGCGATGCCGTGGACGTGCCGAACACGTCGGCAACCGTTCCTGGCGATGCCGTGGACGTGCCGAACACGTCGGCGACCGTGCATTGCGAGCCGTAGACCTGCCGAACACGTCGGCAACCTGCATGGCGAGCCGTAGACGTGCCGATCACGTCGGCAACCTGGCAACCTGCATGGCGAGCCGTAGACGTGCCGATCACGTCGGCAACCTGGCAACCTGCATGGCGAGCCGTAGACGTGCCGATCACGTCGGCAACCTGGCAACCTGCATGGCGAGCCGTAGACGTGCCAAACACGTCGGCAACCGTGCCTGGCGATGCCATGGAGGTGCCGATCACGTGGGCAACCGTTCCTGGCGATGCCGTGGACGTGCCGAACACGTCGGCGACCGTGCATTGCGAGCCGCAGACGTGCCGAACAGGTCGGCGACCGTGCATTGCAGCCGTAGACCTGCCGAACACGTCGGCAACCTGCATGGCGAGCCGTAGACGTGCCGAACACGTCGGCGACCGTGCATGGCGAGCCCTAGACGTGCCGAACACGTCGGCAACCGTGCCTGGCGATGCCGTGGACGTGCCGAACACGTCGGCAACCGTGCCTGGCGATGCCGTGGACGTGCCGAACACGTCGGCAACCGTTCCTGGCGATGCCATGGAGGTGCCGAACACGTTGGCAACCGTGCCTGGCGATGCCATGGAGGTGCCGAACACGTCGGCAACCGTGCCTGGCGATGCCATGGAGGTGCCGAACACGTCGGCAACCGTTCCTGGCGATGCCGTGGACGTGCCGAACACGTCGGCAACCTGCATGGCGAGCCGTAGACGTGCCGAACACGTCGGCGACCGTGCATGGCGAGCCCTAGACGTGCCGAACACGTCGGCAACCGTGCCTGGCGATGCCATGGAGGTGCCGAACACGTCGGCAACCGTTCCTGGCGATGCCGTGCACGTGCCGAACACGTCGGCGACCGTGCATTGCGAGCCGTAGACGTGCCGATCACGTCGGCAACCTGCATGGCGAGCCGTAGACGTGCCGAACACGTCGGCGACCGTGCATGGCGAGCCCTAGACGTGCCGAACACGTCGGCAACCGTGCCTGGCGATGCCATGGAGGTGCCGAACACGTCGGCAACCGTTCCTGGCGATGCCGTGCACGTGCCGAACACGTCGGCGACCGTGCATTGCGAGCCGTAGACCTGCCGAACACGTCGGCGACCGTGCATTGCGAGCCGTAGACCTGCCGAACACGTCGGCAACCTGCATGGCAAGCCGTAGACGTGCCGATCACGTCGGCAACCTGCATGGCGAGCCGTAGACGTGCCGAACACGTCGGCAACCTGCATGGCGAGCCGTAGACGTGCCAACCACGTCGGCAACCGTGCCTGGCGATGCCATGGAGGTGCCGAACACGTCGGCAACCGTTCCTGGCGATGCCGTGGACGTGCCGAACACGTCGGCAACAGTTCCTGGCGATGCCGTGGACGTGCCGAACACGTCGGCAACCGTGCCCGGCGATGCCGTAGACGTGCCGAACAGGTCGGCGACCGTGCCTGGCGATGCCGTAGACGTGCCGAACAGGTCGGCGGCCGTGCATGGCGTGCCGTAGACGTGTCGAACAGGTCGGCGACCGTGCCTGGCGAGGCCACGGAGGTGCCGATCACGTGGGCAACCGTTCCTGGCGATGCCGTGGACGTGCCGAACACGTCGGCGACCGTGCATTGCGAGCCGCAGACGTGCCGAACAGGTCGGCGACCGTGCATGGCGAGTCGTAGACGTGCCGAGCACGTCGGCGACCGTGCATGGCGATGCCATGGAGGTGCCGAACACGTCGGCGACCGTGCATGGCGAGCCGTAGACGTGCCAACCACGTCGGCAACCGTGCCTGGCGATGCCATGGAGGTGCCGAACACGTCGGCAACCGTTTCTGGCGATGCCGTGGACGTGCCGAACACGTCGGCGACCGTGCATGGCGAGCCGTAGACGTGCCAAACACGTGGGCAACCGTGCCTGGCGATGCCGTGGACGTGCCGAACACGTCGGCAACCGTTCCTGGCGATGCCGTGGACGTGCCGAACACGTCGGCGACCGTGCATTGCGAGCCGTAGACCTGCCGAACACGTCGGCAACCTGCATGGCGAGCCGTAGACGTGCCGATCACGTCGGCAACCTGGCAACCTGCATGGCGAGCCGTAGACGTGCCGAACACGTCGGCAACCGTGCCTGGCGATGCCGTTGACGTGCCGAACACGTCGGCAACCGTGCCTGGCGATGCCGTGGACGTGCCGAACACGTCGGCAACCGTGCCTGGCGATGCCGTGGACGTGCCGATCACGTCGGCAACCTGCATGGCGAGCCATAGACGTGCCGAACACGTCGGCAACCGTGCCTGGCGATGCCGTGGACGTGCCGAACACGTCGGCAACCGTTCCTGGCGATGCCGTGGACGTGCCGAACACGTCGGCGACCGTGCATTGCGAGCCGTAGACCTGCCGAACACGTCGGCAACCTGCATGGCGAGCCGTAGACGTGCCGATCACGTCGGCAACCTGGCAACCTGCATGGCGAGCCGTAGACGTGCCGATCACGTCGGCAACCTGGCAACCTGCATGGCGAGCCGTAGACGTGCCGATCACGTCGGCAACCTGGCAACCTGCATGGCGAGCCGTAGACGTGCCAAACACGTCGGCAACCGTGCCTGGCGATGCCATGGAGGTGCCGATCACGTGGGCAACCGTTCCTGGCGATGCCGTGGACGTGCCGAACACGTCGGCGACCGTGCATTGCGAGCCGCAGACGTGCCGAACAGGTCGGCGACCGTGCATTGCAGCCGTAGACCTGCCGAACACGTCGGCAACCTGCATGGCGAGCCGTAGACGTGCCGAACACGTCGGCGACCGTGCATGGCGAGCCCTAGACGTGCCGAACACGTCGGCAACCGTGCCTGGCGATGCCGTGGACGTGCCGAACACGTCGGCAACCGTGCCTGGCGATGCCGTGGACGTGCCGAACACGTCGGCAACCGTTCCTGGCGATGCCATGGAGGTGCCGAACACGTTGGCAACCGTGCCTGGCGATGCCATGGAGGTGCCGAACACGTCGGCAACCGTGCCTGGCGATGCCATGGAGGTGCCGAACACGTCGGCAACCGTTCCTGGCGATGCCGTGGACGTGCCGAACACGTCGGCAACCTGCATGGCGAGCCGTAGACGTGCCGAACACGTCGGCGACCGTGCATGGCGAGCCCTAGACGTGCCGAACACGTCGGCAACCGTGCCTGGCGATGCCATGGAGGTGCCGAACACGTCGGCAACCGTTCCTGGCGATGCCGTGCACGTGCCGAACACGTCGGCGACCGTGCATTGCGAGCCGTAGACGTGCCGATCACGTCGGCAACCTGCATGGCGAGCCGTAGACGTGCCGAACACGTCGGCGACCGTGCATGGCGAGCCCTAGACGTGCCGAACACGTCGGCAACCGTGCCTGGCGATGCCATGGAGGTGCCGAACACGTCGGCAACCGTTCCTGGCGATGCCGTGCACGTGCCGAACACGTCGGCGACCGTGCATTGCGAGCCGTAGACCTGCCGAACACGTCGGCGACCGTGCATTGCGAGCCGTAGACCTGCCGAACACGTCGGCAACCTGCATGGCAAGCCGTAGACGTGCCGATCACGTCGGCAACCTGCATGGCGAGCCGTAGACGTGCCGAACACGTCGGCAACCTGCATGGCGAGCCGTAGACGTGCCAACCACGTCGGCAACCGTGCCTGGCGATGCCATGGAGGTGCCGAACACGTCGGCAACCGTTCCTGGCGATGCCGTGGACGTGCCGAACACGTCGGCAACAGTTCCTGGCGATGCCGTGGACGTGCCGAACACGTCGGCAACCGTGCCCGGCGATGCCATGGAGGTGCCGAACACGTCGGCAACCGTGCCTGGCGATGCCGTGGACGTGCCGAACACGTCGGCAACCGTGCCTGGCGATGCCGTGGACGTGCCGAACACGTCGGCAGCCGTGCCTGGCGATGCCGTGGACGTGCCGAACACGTCGGCAACCGTGCCTGGCGATGCCGTGGACGTGCCGAACACGTCGGCAACCGTTCCTGGCGATGCCATGGAGGTGCCGAACACGTTGGCAACCGTGCCTGGCGATGCCATGGAGGTGCCGAACACGTCGGCAACCGTTCCTGGCGATGCCGTGGACGTGCCGAACACGTCGGCAACAGTTCCTGGCGATGCCGTGGACGTGCCGAACACGTCGGCAACCGTGCCCGGCGATGCCATGGAGGTGCCGAACACGTCGGCAACCGTGCCTGGCGATGCCATGGAGGTGCCGAACACGTCGGCAACCGTTCCTGGCGATGCCGTGGACGTGCCGAACACGTCGGCGACCGTGCATTGCGAGCCGTAGACGTGCCGATCACGTCGGCAACCTGCATGGCGAGCCGTAGACGTGCCGAACACGTCGGCGACCGTGCATGGCGAGCCCTAGACGTGCCGAACACGTCGGCAACCGTGCCTGGCGATGCCATGGAGGTGCCGAACACGTCGGCAACCGTTCCTGGCGATGCCGTGCACGTGCCGAACACGTCGGCGACCGTGCATTGCGAGCCGTAGACCTGCCGAACACGTCGGCAACCTGCATGGCGAGCCGTAGACGTGCCAACCACGTCGGCAACCGTGCCTGGCGATGCCATGGAGGTGCCGAACACGTCGGCAACCGTTCCTGGCGATGCCGTGGACGTGCCGAACACGTCGGCAACAGTTCCTGGCGATGCCGTGGACGTGCCGAACACGTCGGCAACCGTTCCTGGCGATGCCGTAGACGTGCCGAACACGTCGGCGACCGTGCATGGCGAGCCGTAGACGTGCCGAACACGTCGGCAACCTGCATGGCGAGCCGTAGACGTACCAACCACGTCGGCAACCGTGCCTGGCGATGCCATGGAGGTGCCGAACACGTCGGCAACCGTTTCTGGCGATGCCGTGGACGTGCCGAACACGTCGGCAACCTGCATGGCGAGCCGTAGACGTGCCGATCACGTCGGCAACCTGCATGGCGAGCCGTAGACGTGCCGATCACGTCGGCGACCGTGCATTGCGAGCCGTAGACCTGCCGAACACGTCGGCAACCTGCATGGCGAGCCCTAGACGTGCCGAACACGTCGGCAACCGTGCCTGGCGATGCCATGGAGGTGCCGAACACGTCGGCAACCGTTCCTGGCGATGCCGTGCACGTGCCGAACACGTCGGCGACCGTGCATTGCGAGCCGTAGACCTGCCGAACATGTCGGCAACCTGCATGGCGAGCCGTAGACGTGCCGATCACGTCGGCAACCTGCATGGCGAGCCGTAGACGTGCCAACCACGTCGGCAACCGTGCCTGGCGATGCCATGGAGGTGCCGAACACGTCGGCAACCGTTCCTGGCGATGCCGTGCACGTGCCGAACACGTCGGCGACCGTGCATTGCGAGCCGTAGACCTGCCGAACACGTCGGCAACCTGCATGGCGAGCCGTAGACGTGCCGATCACGTCGGCAACCTGCATGGCGAGCCGTAGACGTGCCAACCACGTCGGCAACCGTGCCTGGCGATGCCATGGAGGTGCCGAACACGTCGGCAACCGTTCCTGGCGATGCCGTGGACGTGCCGAACACGTCGGCAACAGTTCCTGGCGATGCCGTGGACGTGCCGAACACGTCGGCAACCGTGCCCGGCGATGCCATGGAGGTGCCGAACACGTCGGCAACCGTTCCTGGCGATGCCGTAGACGTGCCGAACACGTCGGCGACCGTGCATGGCGAGCCGTAGACGTGCCGAACACGTCGGCAACCTGCATGGCGAGCCGTAGACGTACCAACCACGTCGGCAACCGTGCCTGGCGATGCCATGGAGGTGCCGAACACGTCGGCGACCGTGCATGGCGAGCCGTAGACGTGCCGAACACGTCGGCAACCTGCATGGCGAGCCGTAGACGTACCAACCACGTCGGCAACCGTGCCTGGCGATGCCATGGAGGTGCCGAACACGTCGGCAACCGTTCCTGGCGATGCCGTGCACGTGCCGAACACGTCGGCAACAGTTCCTGGCGATGCCGTGGACGTGCCGAACACGTCGGCAACCGTTCCTGGCGATGCCGTAGACGTGCCGAACACGTCGGCGACCGTGCATGGCGAGCCGTAGACGTGCCGAACACGTCGGCAACCTGCATGGCGAGCCGTAGACGTACCAACCACGTCGGCAACCGTGCCTGGCGATGCCATGGAGGTGCCGAACACGTCGGCAACCGTTTCTGGCGATGCCGTGGACGTGCCGAACACGTCGGCAACCTGCATGGCGAGCCGTAGACGTGCCGATCACGTCGGCAACCTGCATGGCGAGCCGTAGACGTGCCGATCACGTCGGCGACCGTGCATTGCGAGCCGTAGACCTGCCGAACACGTCGGCAACCTGCATGGCGAGCCCTAGACGTGCCGAACACGTCGGCAACCGTGCCTGGCGATGCCATGGAGGTGCCGAACACGTCGGCAACCGTTCCTGGCGATGCCGTGCACGTGCCGAACACGTCGGCGACCGTGCATTGCGAGCCGTAGACCTGCCGAACACGTCGGCAACCTGCATGGCGAGCCGTAGACGTGCCGATCACGTCGGCAACCTGCATGGCGAGCCGTAGACGTGCCAACCACGTCGGCAACCGTGCCTGGCGATGCCATGGAGGTGCCGAACACGTCGGCAACCGTTCCTGGCGATGCCGTGGACGTGCCGAACACGTCGGCAACAGTTCCTGGCGATGCCGTGGACGTGCCGAACACGTCGGCAACCGTGCCCGGCGATGCCATGGAGGTGCCGAACACGTCGGCAACCGTTCCTGGCGATGCCGTAGACGTGCCGAACACGTCGGCGACCGTGCATGGCGAGCCGTAGACGTGCCGAACACGTCGGCAACCTGCATGGCGAGCCGTAGACGTACCAACCACGTCGGCAACCGTGCCTGGCGATGCCATGGAGGTGCCGAACACGTCGGCAACCGTTTCTGGCGATGCCGTGGACGTGCCGAACACGTCGGCAACCTGCATGGCGAGCCGTAGACGTGCCGATCACGTCGGCAACCTGCATGGCGAGCCGAAGACGTGCCGATCACGTCGGCGACCGTGCATTGCGAGCCGTAGACCTGCCGAACACGTCGGCAACCTGCATGGCGAGCCCTAGACGTGCCGAACACGTCGGCAACCGTGCCTGGCGATGCCATGGAGGTGCCGAACACGTCGGCAACCGTTCCTGGCGATGCCGTGCACGTGCCGAACACGTCGGCGACCGTGCATTGCGAGCCGTAGACCTGCCGAACACGTCGGCAACCTGCATGGCGAGCCGTAGACGTGCCGATCACGTCGGCAACCTGCATGGCGAGCCGTAGACGTGCCAACCACGTCGGCAACCGTGCCTGGCGATGCCATGGAGGTGCCGAACACGTCGGCAACCGTTCCTGGCGATGCCGTGGACGTGCCGAACACGTCGGCAACAGTTCCTGGCGATGCCGTGGACGTGCCGAACACGTCGGCAACCGTGCCCGGCGATGCCATGGAGGTGCCGAACACGTCGGCAACCGTTCCTGGCGATGCCGTAGACGTGCCGAACACGTCGGCGACCGTGCATGGCGAGCCGTAGACGTGCCGAACACGTCGGCAACCTGCATGGCGAGCCGTAGACGTACCAACCACGTCGGCAACCGTGCCTGGCGATGCCATGGAGGTGCCGAACACGTCGGCAACCGTTTCTGGCGATGCCGTGGACGTGCCGAACACGTCGGCAACCTGCATGGCGAGCCGTAGACGTGCCGATCACGTCGGCAACCTGCATGGCGAGCCGTAGACGTGCCGATCACGTCGGCGACCGTGCATTGCGAGCCGTAGACCTGCCGAACACGTCGGCAACCTGCATGGCGAGCCCTAGACGTGCCGAACACGTCGGCAACCGTGCCTGGCGATGCCATGGAGGTGCCGAACACGTCGGCAACCGTTCCTGGCGATGCCGTGCACGTGCCGAACACGTCGGCGACCGTGCATTGCGAGCCGTAGACCTGCCGAACACGTCGGCAACCTGCATGGCGAGCCGTAGACGTGCCGATCACGTCGGCAACCTGCATGGCGAGCCGTAGACGTGCCAACCACGTCGGCAACCGTGCCTGGCGATGCCATGGAGGTGCCGAACACGTCGGCAACCGTTCCTGGCGATGCCGTGGACGTGCCGAACACGTCGGCAACAGTTCCTGGCGATGCCGTGGACGTGCCGAACACGTCGGCAACCGTGCCCGGCGATGCCATGGAGGTGCCGAACACGTCGGCAACCGTGCCTGGCGATGCCGTGGACGTGCCGAACACGTCGGCAACCGTGCCTGGCGATGCCGTGGACGTGCCGAACACGTCGGCAACCGTGCCCGGCGATGCCATGGAGGTGCCGAACACGTCGGCAACCGTGCCTGGCGATGCCGTGGACGTGCCGAACACGTCGGCAACCGTTCCTGGCGATGCCGTAGACGTGCCGAACACGTCGGCGACCGTGCATGGCGAGCCGTAGACGTGCCGAACACGTCGGCAACCTGCATGGCGAGCCGTAGACGTACCAACCACGTCGGCAACCGTGCCTGGCGATGCCATGGAGGTGCCGAACGCGTCGGCAACCGTTTCTGGCGATGCCGTGGACGTGCCGAACACGTCGGCAACCTGCATGGCGAGCCGTAGACGTGCCGATCACGTCGGCAACCTGCATGGCGAGCCGTAGACGTGCCGATCACGTCGGCGACCGTGCATTGCGAGCCGTAGACCTGCCGAACACGTCGGCAACCTGCATGGCGAGCCGTAGACGTGCCAAACACGTCGGCAACCGTGCCTGGCGATGCCATGGAGGTGCCGATCACGTGGGCAACCGTTCCTGGCGATGCCGTGGACGTGCCGAACACGTCGGCGACCGTGCATTGCGAGCCGTAGACCTGCCGAACACGTCGGCGACCGTGCATTGCGAGCCGTAGACCTGCCGAACACGTCGGCAACCGTGCCTGGCGATGCCATGGAGGTGCCGAACACGTCGGCAACCGTTCCTGGCGATGCCTGGACGTGCCGAACACGTCGGCAACAGTTCCTGGCGATGCCGTGGACGTGCCGAACACGTCGGCAACCGTGCCCGGCGATGCCATGGAGGTGCCGAACACGTCGGCAACCGTGCCTGGCGATGCCGTGGACGTGCCGAACACGTCGGCAACCGTGCCTGGCGATGCCGTGGACGTGCCGAACACGTCGGCAGCCGTGCCTGGCGATGCCGTGGACGTGCCGAACACGTCGGCAACCGTGCCTGGCGATGCCGTGGACGTGCCGAACACGTCGGCAACCGTTCCTGGCGATGCCATGGAGGTGCCGAACACGTTGGCAACCGTGCCTGGCGATGCCATGGAGGTGCCGAACACGTCGGCAACCGTTCCTGGCGATGCCGTGGACGTGCCGAACACGTCGGCAACAGTTCCTGGCGATGCCGTGGACGTGCCGAACACGTCGGCAACCGTGCCCGGCGATGCCATGGAGGTGCCGAACACGTCGGCAACCGTGCCTGGCGATGCCATGGAGGTGCCGAACACGTCGGCAACCGTTCCTGGCGATGCCGTGGACGTGCCGAACACGTCGGCGACCGTGCATTGCGAGCCGTAGACGTGCCGATCACGTCGGCAACCTGCATGGCGAGCCGTAGACGTGCCGAACACGTCGGCGACCGTGCATGGCGAGCCCTAGACGTGCCGAACACGTCGGCAACCGTGCCTGGCGATGCCATGGAGGTGCCGAACACGTCGGCAACCGTTCCTGGCGATGCCGTGCACGTGCCGAACACGTCGGCGACCGTGCATTGCGAGCCGTAGACCTGCCGAACACGTCGGCAACCTGCATGGCGAGCCGTAGACGTGCCGATCACGTCGGCAACCTGCATGGCGAGCCGTAGACGTGCCAACCACGTCGGCAACCGTGCCTGGCGATGCCATGGAGGTGCCGAACACGTCGGCAACCGTTCCTGGCGATGCCGTGGACGTGCCGAACACGTCGGCAACAGTTCCTGGCGATGCCGTGGACGTGCCGAACACGTCGGCAACCGTGCCCGGCGATGCCATGGAGGTGCCGAACACGTCGGCAACCGTTCCTGAAGATGCCGTGGACGTGCCGAACACGTCGGCAACCTGCATGGCGAGCCGTAGACGTGCCGATCACGTCGGCAACCTGCATGGCGAGCCGTAGACGTGCCGATCACGTCGGCGACCGTGCATTGCGAGCCGTAGACCTGCCGAACACGTCGGCAACCTGCATGGCGAGCCGTAGACGTGCCAAACACGTCGGCAACCGTGCCTGGCGATGCCATGGAGGTGCCGATCACGTGGGCAACCGTTCCTGGCGATGCCGTGGACGTGCCGAACACGTCGGCGACCGTGCATTGCGAGCCGCAGACGTGCCGAACAGGTCGGCGACCGTGCATTGCGAGCCGTAGACCTGCCGAACACGTCGGCAACCTGCATGGCGAGCCGTAGACGTGCCGATCACGTCGGCAACCTGCATGGCGAGCCGTAGACGTGCCGAACACGTCGGCAACCGTGCCTGGCGATGCAGTGGACGTGCCGAACACGTCGGCAACCGTGCCTGGCGATGCCGTGGACGTGCCGAACACGTCGGCTACCGTTCCTGGCGATGCCGTGGACGTGCCGAACACGTCGGCGACCGTTCCTGGCGATGCCATGGAGGTGCCGAACACGTTGGCAACCGTGCCTGGCGATGCCATGGAGGTGCCGAACACGTCGGCAACCGTTCCTGAAGATGCCGTGGACGTGCCGAACACGTCGGCAACAGTTCCTGGCGATGCCGTGGACGTGCCGAACACGTCGGCAACCGTTCCTGGCGATGCCGTGGACGTGCCGAACACGTCGGCAACAGTTCCTGGCGATGCCGTGGACGTGCCGAACACGTCGGCAACCGTGCCCGGCGATGCCATGGAGGTGCCGAACACGTCGGCAACCGTGCCTGGCGATGCCATGGAGGTGCCGAACACGTCGGCAACCGTTCCTGGCGATGCCGTGGACGTGCCGAACACGTCGGCGACCGTGCATTGCGAGCCGTAGACGTGCCGATCACGTCGGCAACCTGCATGGCGAGCCGTAGACGTGCCGATCACGTCGGCGACCGTGCATTGCGAGCCGTAGACCTGCCGAACACGTCGGCAACCTGCATGGCGAGCCGTAGACGTGCCAAACACGTCGGCAACCGTGCCTGGCGATGCCATGGAGGTGCCGATCACGTGGGCAACCGTTCCTGGCGATGCCGTGGACGTGCCGAACACGTCGGCGACCGTGCATTGCGAGCCGCAGACGTGCCGAACAGGTCGGCGACCGTGCATTGCGAGCCGTAGACCTGCCGAACACGTCGGCAACCTGCATGGCGAGCCGTAGACGTGCCGATCACGTCGGCAACCTGCATGGCGAGCCGTAGACGTGCCGAACACGTCGGCAACCGTGCCTGGCGATGCCGTGGACGTGCCGAACACGTCGGCAACCGTGCCTTGCGATGCCGTGGACGTGCCGAACACGTCGGCAACCGTTCCTGGCGATGCCGTGGACGTGCCGAACACGTCGGCGACCGTTCCTGGCGATGCCATGGAGGTGCCGAACACGTTGGCAACCGTGCCTGGCGATGCCATGGAGGTGCCGAACACGTCGGCAACCGTTCCTGAAGATGCCGTGGACGTGCCGAACACGTCGGCGACCGTGCATTGCGAGCCGTAGACCTGCCGAACACGTCGGCAACCTGCATGGCGAGCCGTAGACGTGCCGATCACGTCGGCAACCTGCATGGCGAGCCGTAGACGTGCCAACCACGTCGGCAACCGTGCCTGGCGATGCCATGGAGGTGCCGAACACGTCGGCAACCGTTCCTGGCGATGCCGTGCACGTGCCGAACACGTCGGCGACCGTGCATTGCGAGCCGTAGACCTGCCGAACACGTCGGCAACCTGCATGGCGAGCCGTAGACGTGCCGATCACGTCGGCAACCTGCATGGCGAGCCGTAGACGTGCCAACCACGTCGGCAACCGTGCCTGGCGATGCCATGGAGGTGCCGAACACGTCGGCAACAGTTCCTGGCGATGCCGTGGACGTGCCGAACACGTCGGCAACCGTGCCCGGCGATGCCATGGAGGTGCCGAACACGTCGGCAACCGTGCCTGGCGATGCCGTGGACGTGCCGAACACGTCGGCAACCGTGCCTGGCGATGCCGTGGACGTGCCGAACACGTCGGCAACCGTTCCTGGCGATGCCGTAGACGTGCCGAACACGTCGGCGACCGTGCATGGCGAGCCGTAGACGTGCCGAACACGTCGGCAACCTGCATGGCGAGCCGTAGACGTACCAACCACGTCGGCAACCGTGCCTGGCGATGCCATGGAGGTGCCGAACACGTCGGCAACCGTTTCTGGCGATGCCGTAGACGTGCCGATCACGTCGGCAACCTGCATGGCGAGCCGTAGACGTGCCAACCACGTCGGCAACCGTGCCTGGCGATGCCATGGACGTGCCGAACACGTCGGCAACCGTGCCTGGCGATGCCATGGAGGTGCCGAACACGTCGGCAACCGTGCCTGGCGATGCCGTGGACGTGCCGAACACGTCGGCAACCGTTCCTGGCGATGCCATGGAGGTGCCGAACACGTTGGCAACCGTGCCTGGCGATGCCATGGAGGTGCCGAACACGTCGGCAACCGTTCCTGGCGATGCCGTGGACGTGCCGAACACGTCGGCAACAGTTCCTGGCGATGCCGTGGACGTGCCGAACACGTCGGCAACCGTGCCCGGCGATGCCATGGAGGTGCCGAACACGTCGGCAACCGTGCCTGGCGATGCCATGGAGGTGCCGAACACGTCGGCAACCGTTCCTGGCGATGCCGTGGACGTGCCGAACACGTCGGCGACCGTGCATTGCGAGCCGTAGACGTGCCGATCACGTCGGCAACCTGCATGGCGAGCCGTAGACGTGCCGAACACGTCGGCGACCGTGCATGGCGAGCCCTAGACGTGCCGAACACGTCGGCAACCGTGCCTGGCGATGCCATGGAGGTGCCGAACACGTCGGCAACCGTTCCTGGCGATGCCGTGCACGTGCCGAACACGTCGGCGACCGTGCATTGCGAGCCGTAGACCTGCCGAACACGTCGGCAACCTGCATGGCGAGCCGTAGACGTGCCGATCACGTCGGCAACCTGCATGGCGAGCCGTAGACGTGCCAACCACGTCGGCAACCGTGCCTGGCGATGCCATGGAGGTGCCGAACACGTCGGCAACCGTTCCTGGCGATGCCGTGCACGTGCCGAACACGTCGGCGACCGTGCATTGCGAGCCGTAGACCTGCCGAACACGTCGGCAACCTGCATGGCGAGCCGTAGACGTGCCGATCACGTCGGCAACCTGCATGGCGAGCCGTAGACGTGCCAACCACGTCGGCAACCGTGCCTGGCGATGCCATGGAGGTGCCGAACACGTCGGCAACAGTTCCTGGCGATGCCGTGGACGTGCCGAACACGTCGGCAACCGTGCCCGGCGATGCCATGGAGGTGCCGAACACGTCGGCAACCGTGCCTGGCGATGCCGTGGACGTGCCGAACACGTCGGCAACCGTGCCTGGCGATGCCGTGGACGTGCCGAACACGTCGGCAACCGTTCCTGGCGATGCCGTAGACGTGCCGAACACGTCGGCGACCGTGCATGGCGAGCCGTAGACGTGCCGAACACGTCGGCAACCTGCATGGCGAGCCGTAGACGTACCAACCACGTCGGCAACCGTGCCTGGCGATGCCATGGAGGTGCCGAACACGTCGGCAACCGTTTCTGGCGATGCCGTGGACGTGCCGAACACGTCGGCAACCTGCATGGCGAGCCGTAGACGTGCCGATCACGTCGGCAACCTGCATGGCGAGCCGTAGACGTGCCGATCACGTCGGCGACCGTGCATTGCGAGCCGTAGACGTGCCGATCACGTCGGCAACCTGCATGGCGAGCCGTAGACGTGCCAACCACGTCGGCAACCGTGCCTGGCGATGCCATGGACGTGCCGAACACGTCGGCAACCGTGCCTGGCGATGCCATGGAGGTGCCGAACACGTCGGCAACCGTGCCTGGCGATGCCGTGGACGTGCCGAACACGTCGGCAACCGTTCCTGGCGATGCCATGGAGGTGCCGAACACGTTGGCAACCGTGCCTGGCGATGCCATGGAGGTGCCGAACACGTCGGCAACCGTTCCTGGCGATGCCGTGGACGTGCCGAACACGTCGGCAACAGTTCCTGGCGATGCCGTGGACGTGCCGAACACGTCGGCAACCGTGCCCGGCGATGCCATGGAGGTGCCGAACACGTCGGCAACCGTGCCTGGCGATGCCATGGAGGTGCCGAACACGTCGGCAACCGTTCCTGGCGATGCCGTGGACGTGCCGAACACGTCGGCGACCGTGCATTGCGAGCCGTAGACGTGCCGATCACGTCGGCAACCTGCATGGCGAGCCGTAGACGTGCCGAACACGTCGGCGACCGTGCATGGCGAGCCCTAGACGTGCCGAACACGTCGGCAACCGTGCCTGGCGATGCCATGGAGGTGCCGAACACGTCGGCAACCGTTCCTGGCGATGCCGTGCACGTGCCGAACACGTCGGCGACCGTGCATTGCGAGCCGTAGACCTGCCGAACACGTCGGCAACCTGCATGGCGAGCCGTAGACGTGCCGATCACGTCGGCAACCTGCATGGCGAGCCGTAGACGTGCCAACCACGTCGGCAACCGTGCCTGGCGATGCCATGGAGGTGCCGAACACGTCGGCAACCGTTCCTGGCGATGCCGTGGACGTGCCGAACACGTCGGCAACCGTGCCCGGCGATGCCATGGAGGTGCCGAACACGTCGGCAACCGTGCCTGGCGATGCCGTGGACGTGCCGAACACGTCGGCAACCGTGCCTGGCGATGCCGTGGACGTGCCGAACACGTCGGCAACCGTTCCTGTCGATGCCGTAGACGTGCCGAACACGTCGGCGACCGTGCATGGCGAGCCGTAGACGTGCCGAACACGTCGGCAACCTGCATGGCGAGCCGTAGACGTACCAACCACGTCGGCAACCGTGCCTGGCGATGCCATGGAGGTGCCGAACACGTCGGCAACCGTTCCTGGCGATGCCGTGCACGTGCCGAACACGTCGGCGACCGTGCATTGCGAGCCGTAGACCTGCCGAACACGTCGGCAACCTGCATGGCGAGCCGTAGACGTGCCGATCACGTCGGCAACCTGCATGGCGAGCCGTAGACGTGCCAACCACGTCGGCAACCGTGCCTGGCGATGCCATGGAGGTGCCGAACACGTCGGCAACCTGCATGGCGAGCCGTAGACGTACCAACCACGTCGGCAACCGTGCCTGGCGATGCCATGGAGGTGCCGAACACGTCGGCAACCGTTTCTGGCGATGCCGTGGACGTGCCGAACACGTCGGCAACCTGCATGGCGAGCCGTAGACGTGCCGATCACGTCGGCAACCTGCATGGCGAGCCGTAGACGTGCCGATCACGTCGGCGACCGTGCATTGCGAGCCGTAGACCTGCCGAACACGTCGGCAACCTGCATGGCGAGCCGTAGACGTGCCAAACACGTGGCAACCGTGCCTGGCGATGCCATGGAGGTGCCGATCACGTGGGCAACCGTTCCTGGCGATGCCGTGGACGTGCCGAACACGTCGGCGACCGTGCATTGCGAGCCGCAGACGTGCCGAACAGGTCGGCGACCGTGCATTGCGAGCCGTAGACCTGCCGAACACGTCGGCAACCTGCATGGCGAGCCGTAGACGTGCCGATCACGTCGGCAACCTGCATGGCGAGCCGTAGACGTGCCGAACACGTCGGCAACCGTGCCTGGCGATGCCGTGGACGTGCCGAACACGTCGGCAACCGTGCCTGGCGATGCCGTGGACGTGCCGAACACGTCGGCAACCGTTCCTGGCGATGCCGTGGACGTGCCGAACACGTCGGCGACCGTGCATTGCGAGCCGTAGACCTGCCGAACACGTCGGCAACCTGCATGGCGAGCCGTAGACGTGCCGATCACGTCGGCAACCTGCATGGCGAGCCGTAGGCGTGCCGAACACGTCGGCAACCGTGCCTGGCGATGCCGTGGACGTGCCGAACACGTCGGCAACCGTGCCTGGCGATGCCGTGGACGTGCCGAACACGTCGGCAACCGTTCCTGGCGATGCCATGGAGGTGCCGAACACGTTGGCAACCGTGCCTGGCGATGCCATGGAGGTGCCGAACACGTCGGCAACCGTTCCTGGCGATGCCGTGGACGTGCCGAACACGTCGGCAACAGTTCCTGGCGATGCCGTGGACGTGCCGAACACGTCGCCAACCGTGCCCGGCGATGCCATGGAGGTGCCGAACACGTCGGCAACCGTGCCTGGCGATGCCATGGACGTGCCGAACACGTCGGCAACAGTTCCTGGCGATGCCGTGGACGTGCCGAACACGTCGGCAACCGTGCCCGGCGATGCCATGGAGGTGCCGAACACGTCGGCAACCGTGCCTGGCGATGCCATGGAGGTGCCGAACACGTCGGCAACCGTTCCTGGCGATGCCGTGCACGTGCCGAACACGTCGGCGACCGTGCATTGCGAGCCGTAGACCTGCCGAACACGTCGGCAACCTGCATGGCGAGCCGTAGACGTGCCGATCACGTCGGCAACCTGCATGGCGAGCCGTAGACGTGCCGAACACGTCGGCAACCGTGCCTGGCGATGCCATGGAGGTGCCGAACACGTCGGCAACCTGCATGGCGAGCCGTAGACGTGCCGATCACGTCGGCAACCTGCATGGCGAGCCGTAGACGTGCCGAACACGTCGGCGACCGTGCATTGCGAGCCGTAGACCTGCCGAACACGTCGGCAACCGTTCCTGGCGATGCCGTGCACGTGCCGAACACGTCGGCGACCGTGCATTGCGAGCCGTAGACGTGCCGAACACGTCGGCAACCTGCATGGCGAGCCGTAGACGTGCCAACCACGTCGGCAACCGTGCCTGGCGAGCCGTAGACGTGCCGAACACGTCGGCGACCGTGCATTGCGAGCCGTAGACCTGCCGAACACGTCGGCAACCGTGCCTGGCGATGCCATGGAGGTGCCGATCACGTGGGCAACCGTTCCTGGCGATGCCGTGGACGTGCCGAACACGTCGGCGACCGTGCATTGCGAGCCGTAGACCTGCCGAACACGTCGGCAACCTGCATGGCGAGCCGTAGACGTGCCGATCACGTCGGCAACCTGCATGGCGATGCCATGGAGGTGCCGAACACGTCGGCAACCGTTTCTGGCGATGCCGTGGACGTGCCGAACACGTCGGCAACCTGCATGGCGAGCCGTAGACGTGCCGAACACGTCGGCAACCTGCATGGCGAGCCGTAGACGTACCAACCACGTCGGCAACCGTGCCTGGCGATGCCATGGAGGTGCCGAACACGTCGGCAACCGTTTCTGGCGATGCCGTGGACGTGCCGAACACGTCGGCAACCTGCATGGCGAGCCGTAGACGTGCCGATCACGTCGGCAACCTGCATGGCGAGCCGTAGACGTGCCGATCACGTCGGCGACCGTGCATTGCGAGCCGTAGACCTGCCGAACACGTCGGCAACCTGCATGGCGAGCCGTAGACGTGCCAAACACGTCGGCAACCGTGCCTGGCGATGCCATGGAGGTGCCGATCACGTGGGCAACCGTTCCTGGCGATGCCGTGGACGTGCCGAACACGTCGGCGACCGTGCATTGCGAGCCGCAGACGTGCCGAACAGGTCGGCGACCGTGCATTGCGAGCCGTAGACCTGCCGAACACGTCGGCAACCTGCATGGCGAGCCGTAGACGTGCCGATCACGTCGGCAACCTGCATGGCGAGCCGTAGACGTGCCGAACACGTCGGCAACCGTGCCTGGCGATGCCGTGGACGTGCCGAACACGTCGGCAACCGTGCCTGGCGATGCCGTGGACGTGCCGAACACGTCGGCAACCGTTCCTGGCGATGCCGTGGACGTGCCGAACACGTCGGCGACCGTGCATTGCGAGCCGTAGACCTGCCGAACACGTCGGCAACCTGCATGGCGAGCCGTAGACGTGCCGATCACGTCGGCAACCTGCATGGCGAGCCGTAGACGTGCCGATCACGTCGGCAACCTGCATGGCGATGCCATGGAGGTGCCGAACACGTCGGCAACCGTTTCTGGCGATGCCGTGGACGTGCCGAACACGTCGGCAACCTGCATGGCGAGCCGTAGACGTGCCGAACACGTCGGCAACCTGCATGGCGAGCCGTAGAGGTACCAACCACGTCGGCAACCGTGCCTGGCGATGCCATGGAGGTGCCGAACACGTCGGCAACCGTTTCTGGCGATGCCGTGGACGTGCCGAACACGTCGGCAACCTGCATGGCGAGCCGTAGACGTGCCGATCACGTCGGCAACCTGCATGGCGAGCCGTAGACGTGCCGATCACGTCGGCGACCGTGCATTGCGAGCCGTAGACCTGCCGAACACGTCGGCAACCTGCATGGCGAGCCGTAGACGTGCCAAACACGTCGGCAACCGTGCCTGGCGATGCCATGGAGGTGCCGATCACGTGGGCAACCGTTCCTGGCGATGCCGTGGACGTGCCGAACACGTCGGCGACCGTGCATTGCGAGCCGCAGACGTGCCGAACAGGTCGGCGACCGTGCATTGCGAGCCGTAGACCTGCCGAACACGTCGGCAACCTGCATGGCGAGCCGTAGACGTGCCGATCACGTCGGCAACCTGCATGGCGAGCCGTAGGCGTGCCGAACACGTCGGCAACCGTGCCTGGCGATGCCGTGGACGTGCCGAACACGTCGGCAACCGTTCCTGGCGATGCCGTGGACGTGCCGAACACGTCGGCGACCGTGCATTGCGAGCCGTAGACCTGCCGAACACGTCGGCAACCTGCATGGCGAGCCGTAGACGTGCCGATCACGTCGGCAACCTGCATGGCGAGCCGTAGGCGTGCCGAACACGTCGGCAACCGTGCCTGGCGATGCCGTGGACGTGCCGAACACGTCGGCAACCGTGCCTGGCGATGCCGTGGACGTGCCGAACACGTCGGCAACCGTTCCTGGCGATGCCATGGAGGTGCCGAACACGTTGGCAACCGTGCCTGGCGATGCCATGGAGGTGCCGAACACGTCGGCAACCGTTCCTGGCGATGCCGTGGACGTGCCGAACACGTCGGCAACAGTTCCTGGCGATGCCGTGGACGTGCCGAACACGTCGCCAACCGTGCCCGGCGATGCCATGGAGGTGCCGAACACGTCGGCAACCGTGCCTGGCGATGCCATGGAGGTGCCGAACACGTCGGCAACCGTTCCTGGCGATGCCGTGGACGTGCCGAACACGTCGGCAACCGTGCCCGGCGATGCCATGGAGGTGCCGAACACGTCGGCAACCGTGCCTGGCGATGCCATGGAGGTGCCGAACACGTCGGCAACCGTTCCTGGCGATGCCGTGCACGTGCCGAACACGTCGGCGACCGTGCATTGCGAGCCGTAGACCTGCCGAACACGTCGGCAACCTGCATGGCGAGCCGTAGACGTGCCGATCACGTCGGCAACCTGCATGGCGAGCCGTAGACGTGCCGAACACGTCGGCAACCGTGCCTGGCGATGCCATTGAGGTGCCGAACACGTCGGCAACCGTTCCTGGCGATGCCGTGCACGTGCCGAACACGTCGGCGACCGTGCATTGCGAGCCGTAGACGTGCCGAACACGTCGGCAACCTGCATGGCGAGCCGTAGACGTGCCAACCACGTCGGCAACCGTGCCTGGCGATGCCATGGAGGTGCCGAACACGTCGGAAACCGTTTCTGGCGATGCCGTGGACGTGCCGAACACGTCGGCAACCTGCATGGCGAGCCGTAGACGTGCCGATCACGTCGGCAACCTGCATGGCGAGCCGTAGACGTGCCGAACACGTCGGCGACCGTGCATTGCGAGCCGTAGACCTGCCGAACACGTCGGCAACCTGCATGGCGAGCCGTAGACGTGCCAAACACGTCGGCAACCGTGCCTGGCGATGCCATGGAGGTGCCGATCACGTGGGCAACCGTTCCTGGCGATGCCGTGGACGTGCCGAACACGTCGGCGACCGTGCATTGCGAGCCGTAGACCTGCCGAACACGTCGGCAACCTGCATTGCGAGCCGTAGACGTGCCAAACACGTCGGCAACCGTGCCTGGCGATGCCATGGAGGTGCCGAACACGTCGGCAACCGTGCCTGGCGATGCCGTGGACGTGCCGAACACGTCGGCAACCGTTCCTGGCGATGCCGTGGACGTGCCGAACACGTCGGCGACCGTGCATTGCGAGCCGTAGACCTGCCGAACACGTCGGCAACCTGCATGGCGAGCCGTAGACGTGCCGATCACGTCGGCAACCTGCATGGCGAGCCGTAGGCGTGCCGAACACGTCGGCAACCGTGCCTGGCGATGCCGTGGACGTGCCGAACACGTCGGCAACCGTGCCTGGCGATGCCGTGGACGTGCCGAACACGTCGGCAACCGTTCCTGGCGATGCAATGGAGGTGCCGAACACGTTGGCAACCGTGCCTGGCGATGCCATGGAGGTGCCGAACACGTCGGCAACCGTTCCTGGCGATGCCGTGGACGTGCCGAACACGTCGGCAACAGTTCCTGGCGATGCCGTGGACGTGCCGAACACGTCGCCAACCGTGCCCGGCGATGCCATGGAGGTGCCGAACACGTCGGCAACCGTGCCTGGCGATGCCATGGAGGTGCCGAACACGTCGGCAACCGTTCCTGGCGATGCCGTGGACGTGCCGAACACGTCGGCAACCGTGCCCGGCGATGCCATGGAGGTGCCGAACACGTCGGCAACCGTGCCTGGCGATGCCATGGAGGTGCCGAACACGTCGGCAACCGATCCTGGCGATGCCGTGCACGTGCCGAACACGTCGGCGACCGTGCATTGCGAGCCGTAGACCTGCCGAACACGTCGGCAACCTGCATGGCGAGCCGTAGACGTGCCGATCACGTCGGCAACCTGCATGGCGAGCCGTAGACGTGCCGAACACGTCGGCGACCGTGCATGGCGAGCCGTTGACGTGCCGAACACGTCGGCAACCTGCATGGCGAGCCGTAGACGTGCCGAACACGTCGGCAACCGTGCCTGGCGATGCCATGGAGGTGCCGAACACGTCGGCAACCGTTTCTGGCGATGCCGTGGACGTGCCGAACACGTCGGCAACCTGCATGGCGAGCCGTAGACGTGCCGATCACGTCGGCAACCTGCATGGCGATGCCATGGAGGTGCCGATCACGTGGGCAACCGTTCCTGGCGATGCCATGGAGGTGCCGATCACGTCGGCAACCGTGCCTGGCGATGCCATGGAGGTGCCGAACACGTCGGCAACCGTTCCTGGCGATGCCGTGGACGTGCCGAACACGTCGGCAACCGTGCCCGGCGATGCCATGGAGGTGCCGAACACGTCGGCAACCGTGCCTGGCGATGCCATGGAGGTGCCGAACACGTCGGCAACCGTTCCTGGCGATGCCGTGCACGTGCCGAACACGTCGGCGACCGTGCATTGCGAGCCGTAGACCTGCCGAACACGTCGGCAACCTGCATGGCGAGCCGTAGACGTGCCGATCACGTCGGCAACCTGCATGGCGAGCCGTAGACGTGCCGAACACGTCGGCGACCGTGCATGGCGAGCCGTTGACGTGCCGAACACGTCGGCAACCTGCATGGCGAGCCGTAGACGTGCCGAACACGTCGGCAACCGTGCCTGGCGATGCCATGGAGGTGCCGAACACGTCGGCAACCGTTTCTGGCGATGCCGTGGACGTGCCGAACACGTCGGCAACCGTTCCTGGCGATGCCGTGGACGTGCCGAACACGTCGGCGACCGTGCATTGCGAGCCGTAGACCTGCCGAACACGTCGGCAACCTGCATGGCGAGCCGTAGACGTGCCAACCACGTCGGCAACCGTGCCTGGCGATGCCATGGAGGTGCCGAACACGTCGGAAACCGTTTCTGGCGATGCCGTGGACGTGCCGAACACGTCGGCTACCTGCATGGCGAGCCGTAGACGTGCCGATCACGTCGGCAACCTGCATGGCGAGCCGTAGACGTGCCGAACACGTCGGCGACCGTGCATTGCGAGCCGTAGACCTGCCGAACACGTCGGCAACCTGCATGGCGAGCCGTAGACGTGCCAAACACGTCGGCAACCGTGCCTGGCGATGCCATGGAGGTGCCGATCACGAGGGCAACCGTTCCTGGCGATGCCGTGGACGTGCCGAACACGTCGGCGACCGTGCATTGCGAGCCGTAGACCTGCCGAACACGTCGGCAACCTGCATTGCGAGCCGTAGACGTGCCAAACACGTCGGCAACCGTGCCTGGCGATGCCATGGAGGTGCCGAACACGTCGGCAACCGTGCCTGGCGATGCCATGGAGGTGCCGAACACGTCGGCAACCGTTTCTGGCGATGCCGTGGACGTGCCGAACACGTCGGCAACCTGCATGGCGAGCCGTAGACGTGCCGATCACGTCGGCAACCTGCATGGCGATGCCATGGAGGTGCCGATCACGTGGGCAACCGTTCCTGGCGATGCCATGGAGGTGCCGATCACGTCGGCAACCGTGCCTGGCGATGCCATGGAGGTGCCGAACACGTCGGCAACCGTTCCTGGCGATGCCGTGGACGTGCCGAACACGTCGGCAACCGTGCCCGGCGATGCCATGGAGGTGCCGAACACGTCGGCAACCGTGCCTGGCGATGCCATGGAGGTGCCGAACACGTCGGCAACCGTTCCTGGCGATGCCGTGCACGTGCCGAACACGTCGGCGACCGTGCATTGCGAGCCGTAGACCTGCCGAACACGTCGGCAACCTGCATGGCGAGCCGTAGACGTGCCGATCACGTCGGCAACCTGCATGGCGAGCCGTAGACGTGCCGAACACGTCGGCGACCGTGCATGGCGAGCCGTTGACGTGCCGAACACGTCGGCAACCTGCATGGCGAGCCGTAGACGTGCCGAACACGTCGGCAACCGTGCCTGGCGATGCCATGGAGGTGCCGAACACGTCGGCAACCGTTTCTGGCGATGCCGTGGACGTGCCGAACACGTCGGCAACCGTTCCTGGCGATGCCGTGGACGTGCCGAACACGTCGGCGACCGTGCATTGCGAGCCGTAGACCTGCCGAACACGTCGGCAACCTGCATGGCGAGCCGTAGACGTGCCAACCACGTCGGCAACCGTGCCTGGCGATGCCATGGAGGTGCCGAACACGTCGGAAACCGTTTCTGGCGATGCCGTGGACGTGCCGAACACGTCGGCTACCTGCATGGCGAGCCGTAGACGTGCCGATCACGTCGGCAACCTGCATGGCGAGCCGTAGACGTGCCGAACACGTCGGCGACCGTGCATTGCGAGCCGTAGACCTGCCGAACACGTCGGCAACCTGCATGGCGAGCCGTAGACGTGCCAAACACGTCGGCAACCGTGCCTGGCGATGCCATGGAGGTGCCGATCACGTGGGCAACCGTTCCTGGCGATGCCGTGGACGTGCCGAACACGTCGGCGACCGTGCATTGCGAGCCGTAGACCTGCCGAACACGTCGGCAACCTGCATTGCGAGCCGTAGACGTGCCAAACACGTCGGCAACCGTGCCTGGCGATGCCATGGAGGTGCCGAACACGTCGGCAACCGTGCCTGGCGATGCCGTGGACGTGCCGAACACGTCGGCAACCGTTCCTGGCGATGCCGTGGACGTGCCGAACACGTCGGCGACCGTGCATTGCGAGCCGTAGACCTGCCGAACACGTCGGCAACCTGCATGGCGAGCCGTAGACGTGCCGATCACGTCGGCAACCTGCATGGCGAGCCGTAGGCGTGCCGAACACGTCGGCAACCGTGCCTGGCGATGCCGTGGACGTGCCGAACACGTCGGCAACCGTGCCTGGCGATGCCGTGGACGTGCCGAACACGTCGGCAACCGTTCCTGGCGATGCAATGGAGGTGCCGAACACGTTGGCAACCGTGCCTGGCGATGCCATGGAGGTGCCGAACACGTCGGCAACCGTTCCTGGCGATGCCGTGGACGTGCCGAACACGTCGGCAACAGTTCCTGGCGATGCCGTGGACGTGCCGAACACGTCGCCAACCGTGCCCGGCGATGCCATGGAGGTGCCGAACACGTCGGCAACCGTGCCTGGCGATGCCATGGAGGTGCCGAACACGTCGGCAACCGTTCCTGGCGATGCCGTGGACGTGCCGAACACGTCGGCAACCGTGCCCGGCGATGCCATGGAGGTGCCGAACACGTCGGCAACCGTGCCTGGCGATGCCATGGAGGTGCCGAACACGTCGGCAACCGTTCCTGGCGATGCCGTGCACGTGCCGAACACGTCGGCGACCGTGCATTGCGAGCCGTAGACCTGCCGAACACGTCGGCAACCTGCATGGCGAGCCGTAGACGTGCCGATCACGTCGGCAACCTGCATGGCGAGCCGTAGACGTGCCGAACACGTCGGCGACCGTGCATGGCGAGCCGTTGACGTGCCGAACACGTCGGCAACCTGCATGGCGAGCCGTAGACGTGCCGAACACGTCGGCAACCGTGCCTGGCGATGCCATGGAGGTGCCGAACACGTCGGCAACCGTTTCTGGCGATGCCGTAGACGTGCCGAACACGTCGGCAACCTGCATGGCGAGCCGTAGACGTGCCGATCACGTCGGCAACCTGCATGGCGATGCCATGGAGGTGCCGATCACGTGGGCAACCGTTCCTGGCGATGCCGTGGACGTGCCGAACACGTCGGCAACCTGCATGGCGAGCCGTAGACGTGCCGATCACGTCGGCAACCTGCATGGCGATGCCATGGAGGTGCCGATCACGTGGGCAACCGTTCCTGGCGATGCCGTAGACGTGCCGATCACGTCGGCAACCTGCATGGCGATGCCATGGAGGTGCCGAACACGTCGGCAACCGTTTCTGGCGATGCCGTGGACGTGCCGAACACGTCGGCGACCGTGCATTGCGAGCCGTAGACCTGCCGAACACGTCGGCAACCTGCATGGCGAGCCGTAGACGTGCCAAACACGTCGGCAACCGTGCCTGGCGATGCCATGGAGGTGCCGATCACGTGGGCAACCGTTCCTGGCGATGCCGTGGACGTGCCGAACACGTCGGCGACCGTGCATTGCGAGCCGCAGACGTGCCGAACAGGTCGGCGACCGTGCATTGCGAGCCGTAGACCTGCCGAACACGTCGGCAACCTGCATGGCGAGCCGTAGACGTGCCGTTCACGTCGGCAACCTGCATGGCGAGCCGTGGACGTGCCGAACACGTCGGCAACCGTTCCTGGCGATGCCGTGGACGTGCCGAACACGTCGGCGACCGTGCATTGCGAGCCGTAGACCTGCCGAACACGTCGGCAACCTGCATGGCGAGCCGTAGACGTGCCGATCACGTCGGCAACCTGCATGGCGAGCCGTAGGCGTGCCGAACACGTCGGCAACCGTGCCTGGCGATGCCGTGGACGTGCCGAACACGTCGGCAACCGTGCCTGGCGATGCCGTGGACGTGCCGAACACGTCGGCAACCGTTCCTGGCGATGCCATGGAGGTGCCGAACACGTTGGCAACCGTGCCTGGCGATGCCATGGAGGTGCCGAACACGTCGGCAACCGTTCCTGGCGATGCCGTGGACGTGCCGAACACGTCGCCAACCGTGCCCGGCGATGCCATGGAGGTGCCGAACACGTCGGCAACCGTGCCTGGCGATGCCATGGAGGTGCCGAACACGTCGGCAACCGTTCCTGGCGATGCCGTGGACGTGCCGAACACGTCGGCAACAGTTCCTGGCGATGCCGTGGACGTGCCGAACACGTCGGCAACCGTGCCCGGCGATGCCATGGAGGTGCCGAACACGTCGGCAACCGTGCCTGGCGATGCCATGGAGGTGCCGATCACGTCGGCAACCTGCATGGCGAGCCGTAGACGTGCCGAACACGTCGGCGACCGTGCATGGCGAGCCCTAGACGTGCCGAACACGTCGGCAACCGTGCCTGGCGATGCCATGGACGTGCCGAACACGTCGGCGACCGTGCATTGCGAGCCGCAGACGTGCCGAACAGGTCGGCGACCGTGCATTGCGAGCCGTAGACCTGCCGAACACGTCGGCAACCTGCATGGCGAGCCGTAGACGTGCCGATCACGTCGGCAACCTGCATGGCGAGCCGTGGACGTGCCGAACACGTCGGCAACCGTGCCTGGCGATGCCGTGGACGTGCCGAACACGTCGGCAACCTGCATGGCGAGCCGTGGACGTGCCGAACACGTCGGCGACCGTGCATTGCGAGCCGTAGACCTGCCGAACACGTCGGCAACCTGCATGGCGAGCCGTAGACGTGCCGATCACGTCGGCAACCCGCATGGCGAGCCGTAGGCGTGCCGAACACGTCGGCAACCGTGCCTGGCGATGCCGTGGACGTGCCGAACACGTCGGCAACCGTTCCTGGCGATGCCATGGAGGTGCCGAACACGTTGGCAACCGTGCCTGGCGATGCCATGGAGGTGCCGAACACGTCGGCAACCGTTCCTGGCGATGCCGTGGACGTGCCGAACACGTCGGCAACAGTTCCTGGCGATGCCGTGGACGTGCCGAACACGTCGCCAACCGTGCCCGGCGATGCCATGGAGGTGCCGAACACGTTGGCAACCGTGCCTGGCGATGCCATGGAGGTGCCGAACACGTCGGCAACCGTTCCTGGCGATGCCGTGGACGTGCCGAACACGTCGGCAACCGTTTCTGGCGATGCCGTGGACGTGCCGAACACGTCGGCAACCTGCATGGCGAGCCGTAGACGTGCCGATCACGTCGGCAACCTGCATGGCGAGCCGTAGACGTGCCGAACACGTCGGCGACCGTGCATTGCGAGCCGTAGACCTGCCGAACACGTCGGCAACCTGCATGGCGAGCCGTAGACGTGCCAAACACGTCGGCAACCGTGCCTGGCGATGCCATGGAGGTGCCGATCACGTGGGCAACCGTTCCTGGCGATGCCGTGGACGTGCCGAACACGTCGGCGACCGTGCATTGCGAGCCGCAGACGTGCCGAACAGGTCGGCGACCGTGCATTGCGAGCCGTAGACCTGCCGAACACGTCGGCAACCTGCATGGCGAGCCGTAGACGTGCCGATCACGTCGGCAACCTGCATGGCGAGCCGTGGACGTGCCGAACACGTCGGCAACCGTTCCTGGCGATGCCGTGGACGTGCCGAACACGTCGGCGACCGTGCATTGCGAGCCGTAGACCTGCCGAACACGTCGGCAACCTGCATGGCGAGCCGTAGACGTGCCGATCACGTCGGCAACCTGCATGGCGAGCCGTAGGCGTGCCGAACACGTCGGCAACCGTGCCTGGCGATGCCGTGGACGTGCCGAACACGTCGGCGACCGTGCATTGCGAGCCGCAGACGTGCCGAACAGGTCGGCGACCGTGCATTGCGAGCCGTAGACCTGCCGAACACGTCGGCAACCTGCATGGCGAGCCGTAGACGTGCCGATCACGTCGGCAACCTGCATGGCGAGCCGTGGACGTGCCGAACACGTCGGCAACCGTTCCTGGCGATGCCGTGGACGTGCCGAACACGTCGGCGACCGTGCATTGCGAGCCGTAGACCTGCCGAACACGTCGGCAACCTGCATGGCGAGCAGTAGACGTGCCGATCACGTCGGCAACCTGCATGGCGAGCCGTAGGCGTGCCGAACACGTCGGCAACCGTGCCTGGCGATGCCGTGGACGTGCCGAACACGTCGGCAACCGTGCCTGGCGATGCCGTGGACGTGCCGAACACGTCGGCAACCGTTCCTGGCGATGCCATGGAGGTGCCGAACACGTTGGCAACCGTGCCTGGCGATGCCATGGAGGTGCCGAACACGTCGGCAACCGTGCCTGGCGATGCCATGGAGGTGCCGAACACGTCGGCAACCGTTCCTGGCGATGCCGTGGACGTGCCGAACACGTCGGCGACCGTGCATTGCGAGCCGTAGACGTGCCGATCACGTCGGCAACCTGCATGGCGAGCCGTAGACGTGCCGAACACGTCGGCGACCGTGCATGGCGAGCCCTAGACGTGCCGAACACGTCGGCAACCGTGCCTGGCGATGCCATGGACGTGCCGAACACGTCGGCGACCGTGCATTGCGAGCCGCAGACGTGCCGAACAGGTCGGCGACCGTGCATTGCGAGCCGTAGACCTGCCGAACACGTCGGCAACCTGCATGGCGAGCCGTAGACGTGCCGATCACGTCGGCAACCTCCATGGCGAGCCGTGGACGTGCCGAACACGTCGGCAACCGTGCCTGGCGATGCCGTGGACGTGCCGAACACGTCGGCAACCGTTCCTGGCGATGCCATGGAGGTGCCGAACACGTTGGCAACCGTGCCTGGCGATGCCATGGAGGTGCCGAACACGTCGGCAACAGTTCCTGGCGATGCCGTGGACGTGCCGAACACGTCGCCAACCGTGCCCGGCGATGCCATGGAGGTGCCGAACACGTTGGCAACCGTGCCTGGCGATGCCATGGAGGTGCCGAACACGTCGGCAACCGTTCCTGGCGATGCCGTGGACGTGCCGAACACGTCGGCAACCGTTTCTGGCGATGCCGTGGACGTGCCGAACACGTCGGCAACCGTTTCTGGCGATGCCGTGGACGTGCCGAACACGTCGGCAACCTGCATGGCGAGCCGTAGACGTGCCGATCACGTCGGCAACCTGCATGGCGAGCCGTAGACGTGCCGAACACGTCGGCGACCGTGCCCGGCGATGCCATGGAGGTGCCGAACACGTTGGCAACCGTGCCTGGCGATGCCATGGAGGTGCCGAACAGGTCGGCGACCGTGCATTGCGAGCCGTAGACCTGCCGAACACGTCGGCAACCTGCATGGCGAGCCGTAGACGTGCCGATCACGTCGGCAACCTCCATGGCGAGCCGTGGACGTGCCGAACACGTCGGCAACCGTGCCTGGCGATGCCGTGGACGTGCCGAACACGTCGGCAACCGTTCCTGGCGATGCCATGGAGGTGCCGAACACGTTGGCAACCGTGCCTGGCGATGCCATGGAGGTGCCGAACACGTCGGCAACAGTTCCTGGCGATGCCGTGGACGTGCCGAACACGTCGCCAACCGTGCCCGGCGATGCCATGGAGGTGCCGAACACGTTGGCAACCGTGCCTGGCGATGCCATGGAGGTGCCGAACACGTCGGCAACCGTTCCTGGCGATGCCGTGGACGTGCCGAACACGTCGGCAACCGTTTCTGGCGATGCCGTGGACGTGCCGAACACGTCGGCAACCTGCATGGCGAGCCGTAGACGTGCCGATCACGTCGGCAACCTGCATGGCGAGCCGTAGACGTGCCGAACACGTCGGCAACCTGCATGGCGAGCCGTAGACGTGCCGATCACGTCGGCAACCTCCATGGCGAGCCGTGGACGTGCCGAACACGTCGGCAACCGTGCCTGGCGATGCCGTGGACGTGCCGAACACGTCGGCAACCTGCATGGCGAGCCGTGGACGTGCCGAACACGTTGGCAACCGTGCCTGGCGATGCCATGGAGGTGCCGAACACGTCGGCAACCTGCATGGCGAGCCGTAGACGTGCCGATCACGTCGGCAACCTCCATGGCGAGCCGTGGACGTGCCGAACACGTCGGCAACCGTGCCTGGCGATGCCGTGGACGTGCCGAACACGTCGGCAACCTGCATGGCGAGCCGTGGACGTGCCGAACACGTCGGCGACCGTGCATTGCGAGCCGTAGACCTGCCGAACACGTCGGCAACCTGCATGGCGAGCCGTAGACGTGCCGATCACGTCGGCAACCTGCATGGCGAGCCGTAGGCGTGCCGAACACGTCGGCAACCGTGCCTGGCGATGCCGTGGACGTGCCGAACACGTCGGCAACCGTTCCTGGCGATGCCATGGAGGTGCCGAACACGTTGGCAACCGTGCCTGGCGATGCCATTGAGGTGCCGAACACGTCGGCAACCGTTCCTGGCGATGCCGTGCACGTGCCGAACACGTCGGCGACCGTGCATTGCGAGCCGTAGGCGTGCCGAACACGTCGGCAACCGTGCCTGGCGATGCCGTGGACGTGCCGAACACGTCGGCAACCGTTCCTGGCGATGCCATGGAGGTGCCGAACACGTTGGCAACCGTGCCTGGCGATGCCATGGAGGTGCCGAACACGTCGGCAACCGTTCCTGGCGATGCCGTGGACGTGCCGAACACGTCGGCAACAGTTCCTGGCGATGCCGTGGACGTGCCGAACACGTCGCCAACCGTGCCCGGCGATGCCATGGAGGTGCCGAACACGTTGGCAACCGTGCCTGGCGATGCCATGGAGGTGCCGAACACGTCGGCAACCGTTCCTGGCGATGCCGTGGACGTGCCGAACACGTCGGCAACCGTTTCTGGCGATGCCGTGGACGTGCCGAACACGTCGGCAACCTGCATGGCGAGCCGTAGACGTGCCGATCACGTCGGCAACCTGCATGGCGAGCCGTAGACGTGCCGAACACGTCGGCGACCGTGCCCGGCGATGCCATGGAGGTGCCGAACACGTTGGCAACCGTGCCTGGCGATGCCATGGAGGTGCCGATCACGTCGGCAACCGTTCCTGGCGATGCCGTGGACGTGCCGAACACGTCGGCAACAGTTCCTGGCGATGCCGTGGACGTGCCGAACACGTCGCCAACCGTGCCTGGCGATGCCATGGAGGTGCCGAACACGTTGGCAACCGTGCCTGGCGATGCCATGGAGGTGCCGATCACGTCGGCAACCTGCATGGCGAGCCGTAGACGTGCCGATCACGTCGGCAACCTGCATGGCGAGCCGTAGGCGTGCCGAACACGTCGGCAACCGTGCCTGGCGATGCCGTGGACGTGCCGAACACGTCGGCAACCGTGCCTGGCGATGCCGTGGACGTGCCGAACACGTCGGCAACCGTTCCTGGCGATGCCATGGAGGTGCCGAACACGTTGGCAACCGTGCCTGGCGATGCCATGGAGGTGCCGAACACGTCGGCAACCGTGCCTGGCGATGCCATGGAGGTGCCGAACACGTTGGCAACCGTGCCTGGCGATGCCATGGAGGTGCCGAACACGTCGGCAACCGTTCCTGGCGATGCCGTGGACGTGCCGAACACGTCGGCAACCGTTTCTGGCGATGCCGTGGACGTGCCGAACACGTCGGCAACCTGCATGGCGAGCCGTAGACGTGCCGATCACGTCGGCAACCTGCATGGCGAGCCGTAGACGTGCCGAACACGTCGGCGACCGTGCATTGCGAGCCGTAGACCTGCCGAACACGTCGGCAACCTGCATGGCGAGCCGTAGACGTGCCGATCACGTCGGCAACCCGCATGGCGAGCCGTAGGCGTGCCGAACACGTCGGCAGCCGTGCCTGGCGATGCCGTGGACGTGCCGAACACGTCGGCAACCGTTCCTGGCGATGCCATGGAGGTGCCGAACACGTTGGCAACCGTGCCTGGCGATGACATGGAGGTGCCGAACACGTCGGCAACCGTTCCTGGCGATGCCGTGGACGTGCCGAACACGTCGGCAACAGTTCCTGGCGATGCCGTGGACGTGCCGAACACGTCGCCAACCGTGCCCGGCGATGCCATGGAGGTGCCGATCACGTTGGCAACCGTGCCTGGCGATGCCATGGAGGTGCCGAACACGTCGGCAACCGTTCCTGGCGATGCCGTGGACGTGCCGAACACGTCGGCAACCGTTTCTGGCGATGCCGTGGACGTGCCGAACACGTCGGCAACCTGCATGGCGAGCCGTAGACGTGCCGATCACGTCGGCAACCTGCATGGCGAGCCGTAGACGTGCCGAACACGTCGGCGACCGTGCATTGCGAGCCGTAGACCTGCCGAACACGTCGGCAACCTGCATGGCGAGCCGTAGACGTGCCAAACACGTCGGCAACCGTGCCTGGCGATGCCATGGAGGTGCCGATCACGTGGGCAACCGTTCCTGGCGATGCCGTGGACGTGCCGAACACGTCGGCGACCGTGCATTGCGAGCCGCAGACGTGCCGAACAGGTCGGCGACCGTGCATTGCGAGCCGTAGACCTGCCGAACACGTCGGCAACCGTGCCTGGCGATGCCATGGAGGTGCCGATCACGTGGGCAACCGTTCCTGGCGATGCCGTGGACGTGCCGATCACGTCGGCAACCTGCATGGCGAGCCGTGGACGTGCCGAACACGTCGGCAACCGTTCCTGGCGATGCCGTGGACGTGCCGAACACGTCGGCGACCGTGCATTGCGAGCCGTAGACCTGCCGAACACGTCGGCAACCTGCATGGCGAGCCGTAGACGTGCCGATCACGTCGGCAACCTGCATGGCGAGCCGTAGGCGTGCCGAACACGTCGGCAACCGTGCCTGGCGATGCCGTGGACGTGCCGAACACGTCGGCGACCGTGCATTGCGAGCCGCAGACGTGCCGAACAGGTCGGCGACCGTGCATTGCGAGCCGTAGACCTGCCGAACACGTCGGCAACCTGCATGGCGAGCCGTAGACGTGCCGATCACGTCGGCAACCTGCATGGCGAGCCGTGGACGTGCCGAACACGTCGGCAACCGTTCCTGGCGATGCCGTGGACGTGCCGAACACGTCGGCGACCGTGCATTGCGAGCCGTAGACCTGCCGAACACGTCGGCAACCTGCATGGCGAGCCGTAGACGTGCCGATCACGTCGGCAACCTGCATGGCGAGCCGTAGGCGTGCCGAACACGTCGGCAACCGTGCCTGGCGATGCCGTGGACGTGCCGAACACGTCGGCAACCGTGCCTGGCGATGCCGTGGACGTGCCGAACACGTCGGCAACCGTTCCTGGCGATGCCATGGAGGTGCCGAACACGTCGGCAACCGTGCCTGGCGATGCCATGGAGGTGCCGAACACGTCGGCAACCGTTCCTGGCGATGCCGTGGACGTGCCGAACACGTCGGCGACCGTGCATTGCGAGCCGTAGACGTGCCGATCACGTCGGCAACCTGCATGGCGAGCCGTAGACGTGCCGAACACGTCGGCGACCGTGCATGGCGAGCCCTAGACGTGCCGAACACGTCGGCAACCGTGCCTGGCGATGCCATGGACGTGCCGAACACGTCGGCGACCGTGCATTGCGAGCCGCAGACGTGCCGAACAGGTCGGCGACCGTGCATTGCGAGCCGTAGACCTGCCGAACACGTCGGCAACCTGCATGGCGAGCCGTAGACGTGCCGATCACGTCGGCAACCTCCATGGCGAGCCGTGGACGTGCCGAACACGTCGGCAACCGTGCCTGGCGATGCCGTGGACGTGCCGAACACGTCGGCAACCTGCATGGCGAGCCGTGGACGTGCCGAACACGTCGGCGACCGTGCATTGCGAGCCGTAGACCTGCCGAACACGTCGGCAACCTGCATGGCGAGCCGTAGACGTGCCGATCACGTCGGCAACCTGCATGGCGAGCCGTAGGCGTGCCGAACACGTCGGCAACCGTGCCTGGCGATGCCGTGGACGTGCCGAACACGTCGGCAACCGTTCCTGGCGATGCCATGGAGGTGCCGAACACGTTGGCAACCGTTCCTGGCGATGCCGTGGACGTGCCGAACACGTCGGCAACCTGCATGGCGAGCCGTAGACGTGCCGATCACGTCGGCAACCTGCATGGCGAGCCGTAGACGTGCCGAACACGTCGGCAACCTGCATGGCGAGCCGTAGACGTGCCGATCACGTCGGCAACCTCCATGGCGAGCCGTAGACGTGCCGATCACGTCGGCAACCTCCATGGCGAGCCGTGGACGTGCCGAACACGTCGGCAACCGTGCCTGGCGATGCCGTGGACGTGCCGAACACGTCGGCAACCTGCATGGCGAGCCGTGGACGTGCCGAACACGTTGGCAACCGTGCCTGGCGATGCCATGGAGGTGCCGAACACGTCGGCAACCTGCATGGCGAGCCGTAGACGTGCCGATCACGTCGGCAACCTCCATGGCGAGCCGTGGACGTGCCGAACACGTTGGCAACCGTGCCTGGCGATGCCATGGAGGTGCCGAACACGTCGGCAACCTGCATGGCGAGCCGTAGACGTGCCGATCACGTCGGCAACCTCCATGGCGAGCCGTAGACGTGCCGATCACGTCGGCAACCTGCATGGCGAGCCGTAGGCGTGCCGAACACGTCGGCAACCGTGCCTGGCGATGCCATGGAGGTGCCGAACACGTTGGCAACCGTGCCTGGCGATGCCATTGAGGTGCCGAACACGTCGGCAACCGTTCCTGGCGATGCCGTGCACGTGCCGAACACGTCGGCGACCGTGCATTGCGAGCCGTAGGCGTGCCGAACACGTCGGCAACCGTGCCTGGCGATGCCGTGGACGTGCCGAACACGTCGGCAACCGTTCCTGGCGATGCCATGGAGGTGCCGAACACGTTGGCAACCGTGCCTGGCGATGCCATGGAGGTGCCGAACACGTCGGCAACCGTTCCTGGCGATGCCGTGGACGTGCCGAACACGTCGGCAACAGTTCCTGGCGATGCCGTGGACGTGCCGAACACGTCGCCAACCGTGCCCGGCGATGCCATGGAGGTGCCGAACACGTTGGCAACCGTGCCTGGCGATGCCATGGAGGTGCCGAACACGTTGGCAACCGTGCCTGGCGATGCCATGGAGGTGCCGATCACGTCGGCAACCGTTCCTGGCGATGCCGTGGACGTGCCGAACACGTCGGCAACAGTTCCTGGCGATGCCGTGGACGTGCCGAACACGTCGCCAACCGTGCCTGGCGATGCCATGGAGGTGCCGAACACGTTGGCAACCGTGCCTGGCGATGCCATGGAGGTGCCGATCACGTCGGCAACCTGCATGGCGAGCCGTAGACGTGCCGATCACGTCGGCAACCTGCATGGCGAGCCGTAGGCGTGCCGAACACGTCGGCAACCGTGCCTGGCGATGCCGTGGACGTGCCGAACACGTCGGCAACCGTGCCTGGCGATGCCGTGGACGTGCCGAACACGTCGGCAACCGTTCCTGGCGATGCCATGGAGGTGCCGAACACGTTGGCAACCGTGCCTGGCGATGCCATGGAGGTGCCGAACACGTCGGCAACCGTGCCTGGCGATGCCATGGAGGTGCCGAACACGTCGGCAACCGTGCCTGGCGATGCTATGGAGGTGTCGAACACGTCGGCAACCGTTCCTGGCGATGCCGTGGACGTGCCGAACACGTCGGCAACAGTTCCTGGCGATGCCGTGGACGTGCCGAACACGTCGCCAACCGTGCCCGGCGATGCCATGGAGGTGCCGAACACGTCGGCAACCGTGCCTGGCGATGCCATTGAGGTGCCGAACACGTCGGCAACCGTTCCTGGCGATGCCGTGCACGTGCCGAACACGTCGGCGACCGTGCATTGCGAGCCGTAGACGTGCCGAACACGTCGGCGACCGTGCATGGCGAGCCCTAGACGTGCCGAACACGTCGGCAACCGTGCCTGGCGATGCCATGGACGTGCCGAACACGTCGGCGACCGTGCATTGCGAGCCGCAGACGTGCCGAACACGTCGGCGACCGTGCATTGCGAGCCGTAGACGTGCCGATCACGTCGGCAACCTGCATGGCGAGCCGTAGACGTGCCGAACACGTCGGCGACCGTGCATGGCGAGCCCTAGACGTGCCGAACACGTCGGCAACCGTGCCTGGCGATGGCATGGACGTGCCGAACACGTCGGCGACCGTGCATTGCGAGCCGCAGACGTGCCGAACAGGTCGGCAACCTGCATGGCGAGCCGTAGACGTGCCGATCACGTCGGCAACCTGCATGGCGAGCCGTAGGCGTGCCGAACACGTCGGCAACCGTGCCTGGCGATGCCGTGGACGTGCCGAACACGTCGGCAACCGTTCCTGGCGATGCCATGGAGGTGCCGAACACGTTGGCAACCGTGCCTGGCGATGCCATGGAGGTGCCGAACACGTCGGCAACCGTTCCTGGCGATGCCGTGGACGTGCCGAACACGTCGGCAACAGTTCCTGGCGATGCCGTGGACGTGCCGAACACGTCGCCAACCGTGCCCGGCGATGCCATGGAGGTGCCGAACACGTTGGCAACCGTGCCTGGCGATGCCATGGAGGTGCCGAACACGTTGGCAACCGTGCCTGGCGATGCCATGGAGGTGCCGAACACGTCGGCAACCGTTCCTGGCGATGCCGTGGACGTGCCGATCACGTCGGCAACCGTGCCTGGCGATGCCGTGGACGTGCCGAACACGTCGGCAACCGTTCCTGGCGATGCCATGGAGGTGCCGAACACGTTGGCAACCGTGCCTGGCGATGCCATGGAGGTGCCGAACACGTCGGCAACAGTTCCTGGCGATGCCGTGGACGTGCCGAACACGTCGCCAACCGTGCCCGGCGATGCCATGGAGGTGCCGAACACGTTGGCAACCGTGCCTGGCGATGCCATGGAGGTGCCGAACACGTTGGCAACCGTGCCTGGCGATGCCATGGAGGTGCCGAACACGTCGGCAACCGTTCCTGGCGATGCCGTGGACGTGCCGAACACGTCGGCAACAGTTCCTGGCGATGCCGTGGACGTGCCGAACACGTCGCCAACCGTGCCCGGCGATGCCATGGAGGTGCCGAACACGTCGGCGACCGTGCATTGCGAGCCGTAGACCTGCCGAACTCGTCGGCAACCTGCATGGCGAGCCGTAGACGTGCCAAACACGTCGGCAACCGTGCCTGGCGATGCCATGGAGGTGCCGATCACGTGGGCAACCGTTCCTGGCGATGCCGTGGACGTGCCGAACACGTCGGCGACCGTGCATTGCGAGCCGCAGACGTGCCGAACAGGTCGGCGACCGTGCATTGCGAGCCGTAGACCTGCCGAACACGTCGGCAACCTGCATGGCGAGCCGTAGACGTGCCGATCACGTCGGCAACCTGCATGGCGAGCCGTAGACGTGCCGAACACGTCGGCAACCGTGCCTGGCGATGCCGTGGACGTGCCGAACACGTCGGCGACCGTGCATTGCGAGCCGTAGACCTGCCGAACACGTCGGCAACCTGCATGGCGAGCCGTAGACGTGCCGATCACGTCGGCAACCTGCATGGCGATGCCATGGACGTGCCGAACACGTCGGCGACCGTGCATTGCGAGCCGTAGACCTGCCGAACACGTCGGCAACCTGCATGGCGAGCCGTAGACGTGCCGATCACGTCGGCAACCTGCATGGCGAGCCGTAGGCGTGCCGAACACGTCGGCAACCGTGCCTGGCGATGCCGTGGACGTGCCGAACACGTCGGCAACCGTGCCTGGCGATGCCGTGGACGTGCCGAACACGTCGGCAACCGTTCCTGGCGATGCCGTGGACGTGCCGAACACGTCGGCGACCGTGCATTGCGAGCCGTAGACCTGCCGAACACGTCGGCAACCTGCATGGCGAGCCGTAGACGTGCCGATCACGTCGGCAACCTGCATGGCGAGCCGTAGGCGTGCCGAACACGTCGGCAACCGTGCCTGGCGATGCCGTGGACGTGCCGAACACGTCGGCAACCGTGCCTGGCGATGCCGTGGACGTGCCGAACACGTCGGCAACCGTTCCTGGCGATGCAATGGAGGTGCCGAACACGTTGGCAACCGTGCCTGGCGATGCCATGGAGGTGCCGAACACGTCGGCAACCGTTCCTGGCGATGCCGTGGACGTGCCGAACACGTCGGCAACAGTTCCTGGCGATGCCGTGGACGTGCCGAACACGTCGCCAACCGTGCCCGGCGATGCCATGGAGGTGCCGAACACGTCGGCAACCGTGCCTGGCGATGCCATGGAGGTGCCGAACACGTCGGCAACCGTTCCTGGCGATGCCGTGGACGTGCCGAACACGTCGGCAACCGTGCCCGGCGATGCCATGGAGGTGCCGAACACGTCGGCAACCGTGCCTGGCGATGCCATGGAGGTGCCGAACACGTCGGCAACCGTTCCTGGCGATGCCGTGCACGTGCCGAACACGTCGGCGACCGTGCATTGCGAGCCGTAGACCTGCCGAACACGTCGGCAACCTGCATGGCGAGCCGTAGACGTGCCGATCACGTCGGCAACCTGCATGGCGAGCCGTAGACGTGCCGAACACGTCGGCGACCGTGCATGGCGAGCCGTTGACGTGCCGAACACGTCGGCAACCTGCATGGCGAGCCGTAGACGTGCCGAACACGTCGGCAACCGTGCCTGGCGATGCCATGGAGGTGCCGAACACGTCGGCAACCGTTTCTGGCGATGCCGTGGACGTGCCGAACACGTCGGCAACCTGCATGGCGAGCCGTAGACGTGCCGATCACGTCGGCAACCTGCATGGCGATGCCATGGAGGTGCCGATCACGTGGGCAACCGTTCCTGGCGATGCCGTGGACGTGCCGAACACGTCGGCAACCTGCATGGCGAGCCGTAGACGTGCCGATCACGTCGGCAACCTGCATGGCGATGCCATGGAGGTGCCGATCACGTGGGCAACCGTTCCTGGCGATGCCGTAGACGTGCCGATCACGTCGGCAACCTGCATGGCGATGCCATGGAGGTGCCGAACACGTCGGCAACCGTTTCTGGCGATGCCGTAGACGTGCCGAACACGTCGGCTACCGTGCATTGCGAGCCGTAGACCTGCCGAACACGTCGGCAACCTGCATGGCGAGCCGTAGACGTGCCGATCACGTCGGCAACCTGCATGGCGATGCCATGGAGGTGCCGATCACGTGGGCAACCGTTCCTGGCGATGCCGTAGACGTGCCGATCACGTCGGCAACCTGCATGGCGATGCCATGGAGGTGCCGAACACGTCGGCAACCGTTTCTGGCGATGCCGTAGACGTGCCGAACACGTCGGCGACCGTGCATTGCGAGCCGTAGACCTGCCGAACACGTCGGCAACCTGCATGGCGAGCCGTAGACGTGCCAAACACGTCGGCAACCGTGCCTGGCGATGCCATGGAGGTGCCGATCACGTGGGCAACCGTTCCTGGCGATGCCGTGGACGTGCCGAACACGTCGGCGACCGTGCATTGCGAGCCGCAGACGTGCCGAACAGGTCGGCGACCGTGCATTGCGAGCCGTAGACCTGCCGAACACGTCGGCAACCTGCATGGCGAGCCGTAGACGTGCCGATCACGTCGGCAACCTGCATGGCGAGCCGTGGACGTGCCGAACACGTCGGCAACCGTTCCTGGCGATGCCGTGGACGTGCCGAACACGTCGGCGACCGTGCATTGCGAGCCGTAGACCTGCCGAACACGTCGGCAACCTGCATGGCGAGCCGTAGACGTGCCGATCACGTCGGCAACCTGCATGGCGAGCCGTAGGCGTGCCGAACACGTCGGCAACCGTGCCTGGCGATGCCGTGGACGTGCCGAACACGTCGGCAACCGTGCCTGGCGATGCCGTGGACGTGCCGAACACGTCGGCAACCGTTCCTGGCGATGCCATGGAGGTGCCGAACACGTTGGCAACCGTGCCTGGCGATGCCATGGAGGTGCCGAACACGTCGGCAACCGTTCCTGGCGATGCCGTGGACGTGCCGAACACGTCGGCAACAGTTCCTGGCGATGCCGTGGACGTGCCGAACACGTCGCCAACCGTGCCCGGCGATGCCATGGAGGTGCCGAACACGTCGGCGACCGTGCATTGCGAGCCGTAGACCTGCCGAACTCGTCGGCAACCTGCATGGCGAGCCGTAGACGTGCCAAACACGTCGGCAACCGTGCCTGGCGATGCCATGGAGGTGCCGATCACGTGGGCAACCGTTCCTGGCGATGCCGTGGACGTGCCGAACACGTCGGCGACCGTGCATTGCGAGCCGCAGACGTGCCGAACAGGTCGGCGACCGTGCATTGCGAGCCGTAGACCTGCCGAACACGTCGGCAACCTGCATGGCGAGCCGTAGACGTGCCGATCACGTCGGCAACCTGCATGGCGAGCCGTAGACGTGCCGAACACGTCGGCAACCGTGCCTGGCGATGCCGTGGACGTGCCGAACACGTCGGCGACCGTGCATTGCGAGCCGTAGACCTGCCGAACACGTCGGCAACCTGCATGGCGAGCCGTAGACGTGCCGATCACGTCGGCAACCTGCATGGCGATGCCATGGACGTGCCGAACACGTCGGCGACCGTGCATTGCGAGCCGTAGACCTGCCGAACACGTCGGCAACCTGCATGGCGAGCCGTAGACGTGCCGATCACGTCGGCAACCTGCATGGCGAGCCGTAGGCGTGCCGAACACGTCGGCAACCGTGCCTGGCGATGCCGTGGACGTGCCGAACACGTCGGCAACCGTGCCTGGCGATGCCGTGGACGTGCCGAACACGTCGGCAACCGTTCCTGGCGATGCCGTGGACGTGCCGAACACGTCGGCGACCGTGCATTGCGAGCCGTAGACCTGCCGAACACGTCGGCAACCTGCATGGCGAGCCGTAGACGTGCCGATCACGTCGGCAACCTGCATGGCGAGCCGTAGGCGTGCCGAACACGTCGGCAACCGTGCCTGGCGATGCCGTGGACGTGCCGAACACGTCGGCAACCGTGCCTGGCGATGCCGTGGACGTGCCGAACACGTCGGCAACCGTTCCTGGCGATGCAATGGAGGTGCCGAACACGTTGGCAACCGTGCCTGGCGATGCCATGGAGGTGCCGAACACGTCGGCAACCGTTCCTGGCGATGCCGTGGACGTGCCGAACACGTCGGCAACAGTTCCTGGCGATGCCGTGGACGTGCCGAACACGTCGCCAACCGTGCCCGGCGATGCCATGGAGGTGCCGAACACGTCGGCAACCGTGCCTGGCGATGCCATGGAGGTGCCGAACACGTCGGCAACCGTTCCTGGCGATGCCGTGGACGTGCCGAACACGTCGGCAACCGTGCCCGGCGATGCCATGGAGGTGCCGAACACGTCGGCAACCGTGCCTGGCGATGCCATGGAGGTGCCGAACACGTCGGCAACCGTTCCTGGCGATGCCGTGCACGTGCCGAACACGTCGGCGACCGTGCATTGCGAGCCGTAGACCTGCCGAACACGTCGGCAACCTGCATGGCGAGCCGTAGACGTGCCGATCACGTCGGCAACCTGCATGGCGAGCCGTAGACGTGCCGAACACGTCGGCGACCGTGCATGGCGAGCCGTTGACGTGCCGAACACGTCGGCAACCTGCATGGCGAGCCGTAGACGTGCCGAACACGTCGGCAACCGTGCCTGGCGATGCCATGGAGGTGCCGAACACGTCGGCAACCGTTTCTGGCGATGCCGTGGACGTGCCGAACACGTCGGCAACCTGCATGGCGAGCCGTAGACGTGCCGATCACGTCGGCAACCTGCATGGCGATGCCATGGAGGTGCCGATCACGTGGGCAACCGTTCCTGGCGATGCCGTGGACGTGCCGAACACGTCGGCAACCTGCATGGCGAGCCGTAGACGTGCCGATCACGTCGGCAACCTGCATGGCGATGCCATGGAGGTGCCGATCACGTGGGCAACCGTTCCTGGCGATGCCGTAGACGTGCCGATCACGTCGGCAACCTGCATGGCGATGCCATGGAGGTGCCGAACACGTCGGCAACCGTTTCTGGCGATGCCGTAGACGTGCCGAACACGTCGGCTACCGTGCATTGCGAGCCGTAGACCTGCCGAACACGTCGGCAACCTGCATGGCGAGCCGTAGACGTGCCGATCACGTCGGCAACCTGCATGGCGATGCCATGGAGGTGCCGATCACGTGGGCAACCGTTCCTGGCGATGCCGTAGACGTGCCGATCACGTCGGCAACCTGCATGGCGATGCCATGGAGGTGCCGAACACGTCGGCAACCGTTTCTGGCGATGCCGTAGACGTGCCGAACACGTCGGCGACCGTGCATTGCGAGCCGTAGACCTGCCGAACACGTCGGCAACCTGCATGGCGAGCCGTAGACGTGCCAAACACGTCGGCAACCGTGCCTGGCGATGCCATGGAGGTGCCGATCACGTGGGCAACCGTTCCTGGCGATGCCGTGGACGTGCCGAACACGTCGGCGACCGTGCATTGCGAGCCGCAGACGTGCCGAACAGGTCGGCGACCGTGCATTGCGAGCCGTAGACCTGCCGAACACGTCGGCAACCTGCATGGCGAGCCGTAGACGTGCCGATCACGTCGGCAACCTGCATGGCGAGCCGTGGACGTGCCGAACACGTCGGCAACCGTTCCTGGCGATGCCGTGGACGTGCCGAACACGTCGGCGACCGTGCATTGCGAGCCGTAGACCTGCCGAACACGTCGGCAACCTGCATGGCGAGCCGTAGACGTGCCGATCACGTCGGCAACCTGCATGGCGAGCCGTAGGCGTGCCGAACACGTCGGCAACCGTGCCTGGCGATGCCGTGGACGTGCCGAACACGTCGGCAACCGTGCCTGGCGATGCCGTGGACGTGCCGAACACGTCGGCAACCGTGCATTGCGAGCCGTAGACCTGCCGAACACGTCGGCAACCTGCATGATGAGCCGTAGACGTGCCGATCACGTCGGCAACCTGCATGGCGAGCCGTAGGCGTGCCGAACACGTCGGCAACCGTGCCTGGCGATGCCGTGGACGTGCCGAACACGTCGGCAACCGTTCCTGGCGATGCCATGGAGGTGCCGAACACGTCGGCAACCGTTCCTGGCGATGCCGTGGACGTGCCGAACACGTCGCCAACCGTGCCCGGCGATGCCATGGAGGTGCCGAACACGTCGGCAACCGTGCCTGGCGATGCCATGGAGGTGCCGAACACGTCGGCAACCGTTCCTGGCGATGCCGTGGACGTGCCGAACACGTCGGCAACAGTTCCTGGCGATGCCGTGGACGTGCCGAACACGTCGGCAACCGTGCCCGGCGATGCCATGGAGGTGCCGAACACGTCGGCAACCGTGCCTGGCGATGCCATGGAGGTGCCGAACACGTCGGCAACCGTTCCTGGCGATGCCGTGGACGTGCCGAACACGTCGGCGACCGTGCATTGCGAGCCGTAGACGTGCCGATCACGTCGGCAACCTGCATGGCGAGCCGTAGACGTGCCGAACACGTCGGCGACCGTGCATGGCGAGCCCTAGACGTGCCGAACACGTCGGCAACCGTGCCTGGCGATGCCATGGACGTGCCGAACACGTCGGCGACCGTGCATTGCGAGCCGCAGACGTGCCGAACAGGTCGGCGACCGTGCATTGCGAGCCGTAGACCTGCCGAACACGTCGGCAACCTGCATGGCGAGCCGTAGACGTGCCGATCACGTCGGCAACCTGCATGGCGAGCCGTGGACGTGCCGAACACGTCGGCGACCGTGCATTGCGAGCCGTAGACCTGCCGAACACGTCGGCAACCTGCATGATGAGCCGTAGACGTGCCGATCACGTCGGCAACCTGCATGGCGAGCCGTAGGCGTGCCGAACACGTCGGCAACCGTGCCTGGCGATGCCGTGGACGTGCCGAACACGTCGGCAACCGTTCCTGGCGATGCCATGGAGGTGCCGAACACGTTGGCAACCGTGCCTGGCGATGCCATGGAGGTGCCGATCACGTCGGCAACCTGCATGGCGAGCCGTGGACGTGCCGAACACGTCGGCAACCGTGCCTGGCGATGCCGTGGACGTGCCGAACACGTCGGCAACCTGCATGGCGAGCCGTGGACGTGCCGAACACGTCGGCGACCGTGCATTGCGAGCCGTAGACCTGCCGAACACGTCGGCAACCTGCATGATGAGCCGTAGACGTGCCGATCACGTCGGCAACCTGCATGGCGAGCCGTAGGCGTGCCGAACACGTCGGCAACCGTGCCTGGCGATGCCGTGGACGTGCCGAACACGTCGCCAACCGTGCCCGGCGATGCCATGGAGGTGCCGAACACGTTGGCAACCGTGCCTGGCGATGCCATGGAGGTGCCGAACACGTCGGCAACCGTTCCTGGCGATGCCGTGGACGTGCCGAACACGTCGGCAACCGTTTCTGGCGATGCCGTGGACGTGCCGAACACGTCGGCAACCTGCATGGCGAGCCGTAGACGTGCCGATCACGTCGGCAACCTGCATGGCGAGCCGTAGACGTGCCGAACACGTCGGCGACCGTGCATTGCGAGCCGTAGACCTGCCGAACACGTCGGCAACCTGCATGGCGAGCCGTAGACGTGCCAAACACGTCGGCAACCGTGCCTGGCGATGCCATGGAGGTGCCGATCACGTGGGCAACCGTTCCTGGCGATGCCGTGGACGTGCCGAACACGTCGGCGACCGTGCATTGCGAGCCGCAGACGTGCCGAACAGGTCGGCGACCGAGCATTGCGAGCCGTAGACCTGCCGAACACGTCGGCAACCTGCATGGCGAGCCGTAGACGTGCCGATCACGTCGGCAACCTGCATGGCGAGCCGTGGACGTGCCGAACACGTCGGCAACCGTTCCTGGCGATGCCGTGGACGTGCCGAACACGTCGGCGACCGTGCATTGCGAGCCGTAGACCTGCCGAACACGTCGGCAACCTGCATGGCGAGCCGTAGACGTGCCGAACACGTCGGCGACCGTGCATGGCGAGCCCTAGACGTGCCGAACACGTCGGCAACCGTGCCTGGCGATGCCATGGACGTGCCGAACACGTCGGCGACCGTGCATTGCGAGCCGTAGACGTGCCGATCACGTCGGCAACCTGCATGGCGAGCCGTAGACGTGCCGAACACGTCGGCGACCGTGCATGGCGAGCCCTAGACGTGCCGAACACGTCGGCAACCGTGCCTGGCGATGCCATGGACGTGCCGAACACGTCGGCGACCGTGCATTGCGAGCCGCAGACGTGCCGAACAGGTCGGCGACCGTGCATTGCGAGCCGTAGACCTGCCGAACACGTCGGCAACCTGCATGGCGAGCCGTAGACGTGCCGATCACGTCGGCAACCTGCATGGCGAGCCGTGGACGTGCCGAACACGTCGGCGACCGTGCATTGCGAGCCGTAGACCTGCCGAACACGTCGGCAACCTGCATGATGAGCCGTAGACGTGCCGATCACGTCGGCAACCTGCATGGCGAGCCGTAGGCGTGCCGAACACGTCGGCAACCGTGCCTGGCGATGCCGTGGACGTGCCGAACACGTCGGCAACCGTTCCTGGCGATGCCATGGAGGTGCCGAACACGTTGGCAACCGTGCCTGGCGATGCCATGGAGGTGCCGATCACGTCGGCAACCTGCATGGCGAGCCGTGGACGTGCCGAACACGTCGGCAACCGTGCCTGGCGATGCCGTGGACGTGCCGAACACGTCGGCAACCTGCATGGCGAGCCGTGGACGTGCCGAACACGTCGGCGACCGTGCATTGCGAGCCGTAGACCTGCCGAACACGTCGGCAACCTGCATGATGAGCCGTAGACGTGCCGATCACGTCGGCAACCTGCATGGCGAGCCGTAGGCGTGCCGAACACGTCGGCAACCGTGCCTGGCGATGCCGTGGACGTGCCGAACACGTCGCCAACCGTGCCCGGCGATGCCATGGAGGTGCCGAACACGTTGGCAACCGTGCCTGGCGATGCCATGGAGGTGCCGAACACGTCGGCAACCGTTCCTGGCGATGCCGTGGACGTGCCGAACACGTCGGCAACCGTTTCTGGCGATGCCGTGGACGTGCCGAACACGTCGGCAACCTGCATGGCGAGCCGTAGACGTGCCGATCACGTCGGCAACCTGCATGGCGAGCCGTAGACGTGCCGAACACGTCGGCGACCGTGCATTGCGAGCCGTAGACCTGCCGAACACGTCGGCAACCTGCATGGCGAGCCGTAGACGTGCCAAACACGTCGGCAACCGTGCCTGGCGATGCCATGGAGGTGCCGATCACGTGGGCAACCGTTCCTGGCGATGCCGTGGACGTGCCGAACACGTCGGCGACCGTGCATTGCGAGCCGCAGACGTGCCGAACAGGTCGGCGACCGAGCATTGCGAGCCGTAGACCTGCCGAACACGTCGGCAACCTGCATGGCGAGCCGTAGACGTGCCGATCACGTCGGCAACCTGCATGGCGAGCCGTGGACGTGCCGAACACGTCGGCAACCGTTCCTGGCGATGCCGTGGACGTGCCGAACACGTCGGCGACCGTGCATTGCGAGCCGTAGACCTGCCGAACACGTCGGCAACCTGCATGGCGAGCCGTAGACGTGCCGATCACGTCGGCAACCTGCATGGCGAGCCGTAGGCGTGCCGAACACGTCGGCAACCGTGCCTGGCGATGCCGTGGACGTGCCGAACACGTCGGCGACCGTGCATTGCGAGCCGCAGACGTGCCGAACAGGTCCGCGACCGTGCATTGCGAGCCGTAGACCTGCCGAACACGTCGGCAACCTGCATGGCGAGCCGTAGACGTGCCGATCACGTCGGCAACCTGCATGGCGAGCCGTGGACGTGCCGAACACGTCGGCAACCGTTCCTGGCGATGCCGTGGACGTGCCGAACACGTCGGCGACCGTGCATTGCGAGCCGTAGACCTGCCGAACACGTCGGCAACCTGCATGGCGAGCCGTAGACGTGCCGATCACGTCGGCAACCTGCATGGCGAGCCGTAGACGTGCCGAACACGTCGGCAACCGTGCCTGGCGATGCCGTGGACGTGCCGAACACGTCGGCAACCGTGCCTGGCGATGCCGTGGACGTGCCGAACACGTCGGCAACCGTTCCTGGCGATGCCATGGAGGTGCCGAACACGTTGGCAACCGTGCCTGGCGATGCCATGGAGGTGCCGAACACGTCGGCAACCGTGCCTGGCGATGCCATGGAGGTGCCGAACACGTCGGCAACCGTTCCTGGCGATGCCGTGGACGTGCCGAACACGTCGGCGACCGTGCATTGCGAGCCGTAGACGTGCCGATCACGTCGGCAACCTGCATGGCGAGCCGTAGACGTGCCGAACACGTCGGCGACCGTGCATGGCGAGCCCTAGACGTGCCGAACACGTCGGCAACCGTGCCTGGCGATGCCATGGACGTGCCGAACACGTCGGCGACCGTGCATTGCGAGCCGCAGACGTGCCGAACAGGTCGGCGACCGTGCATTGCGAGCCGTAGACCTGCCGAACACGTCGGCAACCTGCATGGCGAGCCGTAGACGTGCCGATCACGTCGGCAACCTGCATGGCGAGCCGTGGACGTGCCGAACACGTCGGCAACCGTGCCTGGCGATGCCGTGGACGTGCCGAACACGTCGGCAACCTGCATGGCGAGCCGTGGACGTGCCGAACACGTCGGCGACCGTGCATTGCGAGCCGTAGACCTGCCGAACACGTCGGCAACCTGCATGGCGAGCCGTAGACGTGCCGATCACGTCGGCAACCTGCATGGCGAGCCGTAGGCGTGCCGAACACGTTGGCAACCGTGCCTGGCGATGCCATGGAGGTGCCGAACACGTCGGCAACCGTTCCTGGCGATGCCGTGGACGTGCCGAACACGTCGGCAACAGTTCCTGGCGATGCCGTGGACGTGCCGAACACGTCGCCAACCGTGCCCGGCGATGCCATGGAGGTGCCGAACACGTTGGCAACCGTGCCTGGCGATGCCATGGAGGTGCCGAACACGTCGGCAACCGTTCCTGGCGATGCCGTAGACGTGCCGATCACGTCGGCAACCTGCATGGCGAGCCGTAGACGTGCCGAACACGTCGGCGACCGTGCATTGCGAGCCGTAGACCTGCCGAACACGTCGGCAACCTGCATGGCGAGCCGTAGACGTGCCAAACACGTCGGCAACCGTTCCTGGCGATGCCATGGAGGTGCCGAACACGTCGGCAACCGTGCCTGGCGATGCCATGGAGGTGCCGATCACGTGGGCAACCGTTCCTGGCGATGCCGTGGACGTGCCGAACACGTCGGCGACCGTGCATTGCGAGCCGCAGACGTGCCGAACAGGTCGGCGACCGTGCATTGCGAGCCGTAGACCTGCCGAACACGTCGGCAACCTGCATGGCGAGCCGTAGACGTGCCGATCACGTCGGCAACCTGCATGGCGAGCCGTGGACGTGCCGAACACGTCGGCAACCGTTCCTGGCGATGCCGTGGACGTGCCGAACACGTCGGCGACCGTGCATTGCGAGCCGTAGACCTGCCGAACACGTCGGCAACCTGCATGGCGAGCCGTAGACGTGCCGATCACGTCGGCAACCTGCATGGCGAGCCGTAGGCGTGCCGAACACGTCGGCAACCGTGCCTGGCGATGCCGTGGACGTGCCGAACACGTCGGCAACCGTGCCTGGCGATGCCGTGGACGTGCCGAACACGTCGGCAACCGTTCCTGGCGATGCCATGGAGGTGCCGAACACGTTGGCAACCGTGCCTGGCGATGCCATGGAGGTGCCGAACACGTCGGCAACCGTTCCTGGCGATGCCGTGGACGTGCCGAACACGTCGGCAACAGTTCCTGGCGATGCCGTGGACGTGCCGAACACGTCGGCAACAGTTCCTGGCGATGCCGTGGACGTGCCGAACACGTCGGCAACCGTGCCCGGCGATGCCATGGAGGTGCCGAACACGTCGGCAACCGTGCCTGGCGATGCCATGGAGGTGCCGAACACGTCGGCAACCGTTCCTGGCGATGCCGTGGACGTGCCGAACACGTCGGCGACCGTGCATTGCGAGCCGTAGACGTGCCGATCACGTCGGCAACCTGCATGGCGAGCCGTAGACGTGCCGAACACGTCGGCGACCGTGCATGGCGAGCCCTAGACGTGCCGAACACGTCGGCAACCGTGCCTGGCGATGCCATGGACGTGCCGAACACGTCGGCGACCGTGCATTGCGAGCCGTAGACCTGCCGAACACGTCGGCAACCGTTCCTGGCGATGCCGTGGACGTGCCGAACACGTCGGCAACAGTTCCTGGCGATGCCGTGGACGTGCCGAACACGTCGCCAACCGTGCCCGGCGATGCCATGGAGGTGCCGAACACGTCGGCAACCGTGCCTGGCGATGCCATGGAGGTGCCGAACACGTCGGCAACCGTTCCTGGCGATGCCGTGGACGTGCCGAACACGTCGGCGACCGTGCATTGCGAGCCGTAGACGTGCCGATCACGCCGGCAACCTGCATGGCGAGCCGTAGACGTGCCGAACACGTCGGCGACCGTGCATGGCGAGCCCTAGACGTGCCGATCACGCCGGCAACCTGCATGGCGAGCCGTAGACGTGCCGAACACGTCGGCGACCGTGCATGGCGAGCCCTAGACGTGCCGAACACGTCGGCAACCGTGCCTGGCGATGCCATGGAGGTGCCGAACACGTCGGCAACCGTTCCTGGCGATGCCGTGGACGTGCCGAACACGTCGGCGACCGTGCATTGCGAGCCGTAGACCTGCCGAACACGTCGGCAACCTGCATGGCGAGCCGTAGACGTGCCGATCACGTCGGCAACCGTGCCTGGCGATGCCGTGGACGTGCCGAACACGTCGGCAACCGTTCCTGGCGATGCCATGGAGGTGCCGAACACGTTGGCAACCGTGCCTGGCGATGCCATGGAGGTGCCGAACACGTCGGCAACCGTTCCTGGCGATGCCGTGGACGTGCCGAACACGTCGGCAACAGTTCCTGGCGATGCCGTGGACGTGCCGAACACGTCGGCAACAGTTCCTGGCGATGCCGTGGACGTGCCGAACACGTCGGCAACCGTGCCCGGCGATGCCATGGAGGTGCCGAACACGTCGGCAACCGTGCCTGGCGATGCCATGGAGGTGCCGAACACGTCGGCAACCGTTCCTGGCGATGCCGTGGACGTGCCGAACACGTCGGCGACCGTGCATTGCGAGCCGTAGACGTGCCGATCACGTCGGCAACCTGCATGGCGAGCCGTAGACGTGCCGAACACGTCGGCGACCGTGCATGGCGAGCCCTAGACGTGCCGAACACGTCGGCAACCGTGCCTGGCGATGCCATGGACGTGCCGAACACGTCGGCGACCGTGCATTGCGAGCCGTAGACCTGCCGAACACGTCGGCAACCGTTCCTGGCGATGCCGTGGACGTGCCGAACACGTCGGCAACAGTTCCTGGCGATGCCGTGGACGTGCCGAACACGTCGCCAACCGTGCCCGGCGATGCCATGGAGGTGCCGAACACGTCGGCAACCGTGCCTGGCGATGCCATGGAGGTGCCGAACACGTCGGCAACCGTTCCTGGCGATGCCGTGGACGTGCCGAACACGTCGGCGACCGTGCATTGCGAGCCGTAGACGTGCCGATCACGCCGGCAACCTGCATGGCGAGCCGTAGACGTGCCGAACACGTCGGCGACCGTGCATGGCGAGCCCTAGACGTGCCGAACACGTCGGCAACCGTGCCTGGCGATGCCATGGAGGTGCCGAACACGTCGGCAACCGTTCCTGGCGATGCCGTGGACGTGCCGAACACGTCGGCGACCGTGCATTGCGAGCCGTAGACCTGCCGAACACGTCGGCAACCTGCATGGCGAGCCGTAGACGTGCCGATCACGTCGGCAACCTGCATGGCGAGCCGTAGACGTGCCGAACACGTCGGCAACCTGCATGGCGAGCCGTAGACGTGCCAACCACGTCGGCAACCGTGCCTGGCGATGCCATGGAGGTGCCGAACACGTCGGCAACCGTTTCTGGCGATGCCGTGGACGTGCCGAACACGTCGGCAACCTGCATGGCGAGCCGTAGACGTGCCGATCACGTCGGCAACCTGCATGGCGAGCCGTAGGCGTGCCGAACACGTCGGCAACCGTGCCTGGCGATGCCGTGGACGTGCCGAACACGTCGGCAACCGTGCCTGGCGATGCCGTGGACGTGCCGAACACGTCGGCAACCGTTCCTGGCGATGCCGTGGACGTGCCGAACACGTCGGCAACCGTGCCTGGCGATGCCATGGAGGTGCCGAACACGTCGGCGACCGTGCATTGCGAGCCGTAGACCTGCCGAACACGTCGGCAACCGTTCCTGGCGATGCCGTGGACGTGCCGAACACGTCGGCAACAGTTCCTGGCGATGCCGTGGACGTGCCGAACACGTCGCCAACCGTGCCCGGCGATGCCATGGAGGTGCCGAACACGTCGGCAACCGTGCCTGGCGATGCCATGGAGGTGCCGAACACGTCGGCAACCGTTCCTGGCGATGCCGTGGACGTGCCGAACACGTCGGCAACAGTTCCTGGCGATGCCGTGGACGTGCCGAACACGTCGGCAACCGTGCCCGGCGATGCCATGGAGGTGCCGAACACGTCGGCAACCGTGCCTGGCGATGCCATGGAGGTGCCGAACACGTCGGCAACCGTTCCTGGCGATGCCGTGGACGTGCCGAACACGTCGGCGACCTGCATGGCGAGCCGTAGACCTGCCGAACACGTAGGCAACCGTGCCTGGCGATGCCGTGGACGTGCCGAACACGTCGGCAACCGTGCCTGGCGATGCCGTGGACGTGCCGAACACGTCGGCAACCGTTCCTGGCGATGCCATGGAGGTGCCGAACACGTTGGCAACCGTGCCTGGCGATGCCATGGAGGTGCCGAACACGTCGGCAACCGTTCCTGGCGATGCCGTGGACGTGCCGAACACGTCGGCAACCGTTCCTGGCGATGCCGTAGACGTGCCGATCACGTCGGCAACCTGCATGGCGAGCCGTAGACCTGCCGAACACGTCGGCAACCGTGCCTGGCGATGCCGTGGACGTGCCGAACACGTCGGCAACCGTGCCTGGCGATGCCGTGGACGTGCCGAACACGTCGGCAACCGTTCCTGGCGATGCCATGGAGGTGCCGAACACGTTGGCAACCGTGCCTGGCGATGCCATGGAGGTGCCGAACACGTCGGCAACCGTTCCTGGCGATGCCGTGGACGTGCCGAACACGTCGGCAACAGTTCCTGGCGATGCCGTGGACGTGCCGAACACGTCGCCAACCGTGCCCGGCGATGCCATGGAGGTGCCGAACACGTCGGCAACCGTGCCTGGCGATGCCATGGAGGTGCCGAACACGTCGGCAACCGTTCCTGGCGATGCCGTGGACGTGCCGAACACGTCGGCAACAGTTCCTGGCGATGCCGTGGACGTGCCGAACACGTCGGCAACCGTGCCCGGCGATGCCATGGAGGTGCCGAACACGTCGGCAACCGTGCCTGGCGATGCCATGGAGGTGCCGAACACGTCGGCAACCGTTCCTGGCGATGCCGTGGACGTGCCGAACACGTCGGCGACCGTGCATTGCGAGCCGTAGACGTGCCGATCACGTCGGCAACCTGCATGGCGAGCCGTAGACGTGCCGAACACGTCGGCGACCGTGCATGGCGAGCCCTAGACGTGCCGAACACGTCGGCGACCGTGCATGGCGATGCCATGGAGGTGCCGAACACGTCGGCAACCGTGCATTGCGAGCCGTAGACCTGCCGAACACGTCGGCAACCGTGCCTGGCGATGCCGTGGACGTGCCGAACACGTCGGCAACCGTGCCTGGCGATGCCGTGGACGTGCCGAACACGTCGGCAACCGTTCCTGGCGATGCCATGGAGGTGCCGAACACGTTGGCAACCGTGCCTGGCGATGCCATGGAGGTGCCGAACACGTCGGCAACCGTTCCTGGCGATGCCGTGGACGTGCCGAACACGTCGGCAACAGTTCCTGGCGATGCCGTGGACGTGCCGAACACGTCGCCAACCGTGCCCGGCGATGCCATGGAGGTGCCGAACACGTCGGCAACCGTTCCTGGCGATGCCATGGAGGTGCCGAACACGTTGGCAACCGTGCCTGGCGATGCCATGGAGGTGCCGAACACGTCGGCAACCGTTCCTGGCGATGCCGTGGACGTGCCGAACACGTCGGCGACCGTGCATTGCGAGCCGTAGACGTGCCGATCACGTCGGCAACCTGCATGGCGAGCCGTAGACGTGCCGAACACGTCGGCGACCGTGCATGGCGAGCCCTAGACGTGCCGAACACGTCGGCGACCGTGCATGGCGATGCCATGGAGGTGCCGAACACGTCGGCAACCGTGCATTGCGAGCCGTAGACCTGCCGAACACGTCGGCAACCGTGCCTGGCGATGCCGTGGACGTGCCGAACACGTCGGCAACCGTGCCTGGCGATGCCGTGGACGTGCCGAACACGTCGGCAACCGTTCCTGGCGATGCCATGGAGGTGCCGAACACGTTGGCAACCGTGCCTGGCGATGCCATGGAGGTGCCGAACACGTCGGCAACCGTGCATTGCGAGCCGTAGACCTGCCGAACACCTCGGCAACCGTGCCTGGCGATGCCGTGGACGTGCCGAACACGTCGGCAACCGTGCCTGGCGATGCCGTGGACGTGCCGAACACGTCGGCAACCGTTCCTGGCGATGCCATGGAGGTGCCGAACACGTTGGCAACCGTGCCTGGCGATGCCATGGAGGTGCCGAACACGTCGGCAACCGTTCCTGGCGATGCCGTGGACGTGCCGAACACGTCGGCGACCGTGCATTGCGAGCCGCAGACGTGCCGAACAGGTCCGCGACCGTGCATTGCGAGCCGTAGACCTGCCGAACACGTCGGCAACCTGCATGGCGAGCCGTAGACGTGCCGATCACGTCGGCAACCTGCATGGCGAGCCGTGGACGTGCCGAACACGTCGGCAACCGTTCCTGGCGATGCCGTGGACGTGCCGAACACGTCGGCGACCGTGCATTGCGAGCCGTAGACCTGCCGAACACGTCGGCAACCTGCATGGCGAGCCGTAGACGTGCCGATCACGTCGGCAACCTGCATGGCGAGCCGTAGACGTGCCGAACACGTCGGCAACCGTGCCTGGCGATGCCGTGGACGTGCCGAACACGTCGGCAACCGTGCCTGGCGATGCCGTGGACGTGCCGAACACGTCGGCAACCGTTCCTGGCGATGCCATGGAGGTGCCGAACACGTTGGCAACCGTGCCTGGCGATGCCATGGAGGTGCCGAACACGTCGGCAACCGTGCCTGGCGATGCCATGGAGGTGCCGAACACGTCGGCAACCGTTCCTGGCGATGCCGTGGACGTGCCGAACACGTCGGCGACCGTGCATTGCGAGCCGTAGACGTGCCGATCACGTCGGCAACCTGCATGGCGAGCCGTAGACGTGCCGAACACGTCGGCGACCGTGCATGGCGAGCCCTAGACGTGCCGAACACGTCGGCAACCGTGCCTGGCGATGCCATGGACGTGCCGAACACGTCGGCGACCGTGCATTGCGAGCCGCAGACGTGCCGAACAGGTCGGCGACCGTGCATGGCGAGCCCTAGACGTGCCGAACACGTCGGCAACCGTTTCTGGCGATGCCGTGGACGTGCCGAACACGTCGGCAACCTGCATGGCGAGCCGTAGACGTGCCGATCACGTCGGCAACCTGCATGGCGAGCCGTAGACGTGCCGAACACGTCGGCGACCGTGCATTGCGAGCCGTAGACCTGCCGAACACGTCGGCAACCTGCATGGCGAGCCGTAGACGTGCCAAACACGTCGGCAACCGTTCCTGGCGATGCCATGGAGGTGCCGAACACGTCGGCAACCGTGCCTGGCGATGCCATGGAGGTGCCGATCACGTGGGCAACCGTTCCTGGCGATGCCGTGGACGTGCCGAACACGTCGGCGACCGTGCATTGCGAGCCGCAGACGTGCCGAACAGGTCGGCGACCGTGCATTGCGAGCCGTAGACCTGCCGAACACGTCGGCAACCTGCATGGCGAGCCGTAGACGTGCCGATCACGTCGGCAACCTGCATGGCGAGCCGTGGACGTGCCGAACACGTCGGCAACCGTTCCTGGCGATGCCGTGGACGTGCCGAACACGTCGGCGACCGTGCATTGCGAGCCGTAGACCTGCCGAACACGTCGGCAACCTGCATGGCGAGCCGTAGACGTGCCGATCACGTCGGCAACCTGCATGGCGAGCCGTAGGCGTGCCGAACACGTCGGCAACCGTGCCTGGCGATGCCGTGGACGTGCCGAACACGTCGGCAACCGTGCCTGGCGATGCCGTGGACGTGCCGAACACGTCGGCAACCGTTCCTGGCGATGCCATGGAGGTGCCGAACACGTTGGCAACCGTGCCTGGCGATGCCATGGAGGTGCCGAACACGTCGGCAACCGTTCCTGGCGATGCCGTGGACGTGCCGAACACGTCGGCAACAGTTCCTGGCGATGCCGTGGACGTGCCGAACACGTCGGCAACCGTGCCCGGCGATGCCATGGAGGTGCCGAACACGTCGGCAACCGTGCCTGGCGATGCCATGGAGGTGCCGAACACGTCGGCAACCGTTCCTGGCGATGCCGTGGACGTGCCGAACACGTCGGCGACCGTGCATTGCGAGCCGTAGACGTGCCGATCACGTCGGCAACCTGCATGGCGAGCCGTAGACGTGCCGAACACGTCGGCGACCGTGCATGGCGAGCCCTAGACGTGCCGAACACGTCGGCAACCGTGCCTGGCGATGCCATGGACGTGCCGAACACGTCGGCGACCGTGCATTGCGAGCCGTAGACCTGCCGAACACGTCGGCAACCGTTCCTGGCGATGCCGTGGACGTGCCGAACACGTCGGCAACAGTTCCTGGCGATGCCGTGGACGTGCCGAACACGTCGCCAACCGTGCCCGGCGATGCCATGGAGGTGCCGAACACGTCGGCAACCGTTCCTGGCGATGCCGTGGACGTGCCGAACACGTCGGCAACAGTTCCTGGCGATGCCGTGGACGTGCCGAACACGTCGGCAACCGTGCCCGGCGATGCCATGGAGGTGCCGAACACGTCGGCAACCGTGCCTGGCGATGCCATGGAGGTGCCGAACACGTCGGCAACCGTTCCTGGCGATGCCGTGGACGTGCCGAACACGTCGGCGACCGTGCATTGCGAGCCGTAGACGTGCCGATCACGTCGGCAACCTGCATGGCGAGCCGTAGACGTGCCGAACACGTCGGCGACCGTGCATGGCGAGCCCTAGACGTGCCGAACACGTCGGCAACCGTGCCTGGCGATGCCATGGACGTGCCGAACACGTCGGCGACCGTGCATTGCGAGCCGTAGACCTGCCGAACACGTCGGCAACCGTTCCTGGCGATGCCGTGGACGTGCCGAACACGTCGGCAACAGTTCCTGGCGATGCCGTGGACGTGCCGAACACGTCGCCAACCGTGCCCGGCGATGCCATGGAGGTGCCGAACACGTCGGCAACCGTTCCTGGCGATGCCGTGGACGTGCCGAACACGTCGGCGACCGTGCATTGCGAGCCGTAGACGTGCCGATCACGTCGGCAACCTGCATGGCGAGCCGTAGACGTGCCGAACACGTCGGCGACCGTGCATGGCGAGCCCTAGACGTGCCGAACACGTCGGCAACCGTGCCTGGCGATGCCATGGAGGTGCCGAACACGTCGGCAACCGTTCCTGGCGATGCCGTGGACGTGCCGAACACGTCGGCGACCGTGCATTGCGAGCCGTAGACCTGCCGAACACGTCGGCAACCTGCATGGCGAGCCGTAGACGTGCCGATCACGTCGGCAACCTGCATGGCGAGCCGTAGACGTGCCGAACACGTCGGCAACCTGCATGGCGAGCCGTAGACGTGCCAACCACGTCGGCAACCGTGCCTGGCGATGCCATGGAGGTGCCGAACACGTCGGCAACCGTTTCTGGCGATGCCGTGGACGTGCCGAACACGTCGGCAACCTGCATGGCGAGCCGTAGACGTGCCGATCACGTCGGCAACCTGCATGGCGAGCCGTAGGCGTGCCGAACACGTCGGCAACCGTGCCTGGCGATGCCGTGGACGTGCCGAACACGTCGGCAACCGTGCCTGGCGATGCCGTGGACGTGCCGAACACGTCGGCAACCGTTCCTGGCGATGCCGTGGACGTGCCGAACACGTCGGCAACCGTGCCTGGCGATGCCATGGAGGTGCCGAACACGTCGGCGACCGTGCATTGCGAGCCGTAGACCTGCCGAACACGTCGGCAACCGTTCCTGGCGATGCCGTGGACGTGCCGAACACGTCGGCAACAGTTCCTGGCGATGCCGTGGACGTGCCGAACACGTCGGCAACCGTGCCCGGCGATGCCATGGAGGTGCCGAACACGTCGGCAACCGTGCCTGGCGATGCCATGGAGGTGCCGAACACGTCGGCAACCGTTCCTGGCGATGCCGTGGACGTGCCGAACACGTCGGCGACCGTGCATTGCGAGCCGTAGACGTGCCGATCACGTCGGCAACCTGCATGGCGAGCCGTAGACGTGCCGAACACGTCGGCGACCGTGCATGGCGAGCCCTAGACGTGCCGAACACGTCGGCAACCGTGCCTGGCGATGCCATGGACGTGCCGAACACGTCGGCGACCGTGCATTGCGAGCCGTAGACCTGCCGAACACGTCGGCAACCGTTCCTGGCGATGCCGTGGACGTGCCGAACACGTCGGCAACAGTTCCTGGCGATGCCGTGGACGTGCCGAACACGTCGCCAACCGTGCCCGGCGATGCCATGGAGGTGCCGAACACGTCGGCAACCGTGCCTGGCGATGCCATGGAGGTGCCGAACACGTCGGCAACCGTTCCTGGCGATGCCGTGGACGTGCCGAACACGTCGGCGACCGTGCATTGCGAGCCGTAGACGTGCCGATCACGTCGGCAACCTGCATGGCGAGCCGTAGACGTGCCGAACACGTCGGCGACCGTGCATGGCGAGCCCTAGACGTGCCGAACACGTCGGCAACCGTGCCTGGCGATGCCATGGAGGTGCCGAACACGTCGGCAACCGTTCCTGGCGATGCCGTGGACGTGCCGAACACGTCGGCGACCGTGCATTGCGAGCCGTAGACCTGCCGAACACGTCGGCAACCTGCATGGCGAGCCGTAGACGTGCCGATCACGTCGGCAACCTGCATGGCGAGCCGTAGACGTGCCGAACACGTCGGCAACCTGCATGGCGAGCCGTAGACGTGCCAACCACGTCGGCAACCGTGCCTGGCGATGCCATGGAGGTGCCGAACACGTCGGCAACCGTTTCTGGCGATGCCGTGGACGTGCCGAACACGTCGGCAACCTGCATGGCGAGCCGTAGACGTGCCGATCACGTCGGCAACCTGCATGGCGAGCCGTAGGCGTGCCGAACACGTCGGCAACCGTGCCTGGCGATGCCGTGGACGTGCCGAACACGTCGGCAACCGTGCCTGGCGATGCCGTGGACGTGCCGAACACGTCGGCAACCGTTCCTGGCGATGCCGTGGACGTGCCGAACACGTCGGCAACCGTGCCTGGCGATGCCATGGAGGTGCCGAACACGTCGGCGACCGTGCATTGCGAGCCGTAGACCTGCCGAACACGTCGGCAACCGTTCCTGGCGATGCCGTGGACGTGCCGAACACGTCGGCAACAGTTCCTGGCGATGCCGTGGACGTGCCGAACACGTCGCCAACCGTGCCCGGCGATGCCATGGAGGTGCCGAACACGTCGGCAACCGTGCCTGGCGATGCCATGGAGGTGCCGAACACGTCGGCAACCGTTCCTGGCGATGCCGTGGACGTGCCGAACACGTCGGCAACAGTTCCTGGCGATGCCGTGGACGTGCCGAACACGTCGGCAACCGTGCCCGGCGATGCCATGGAGGTGCCGAACACGTCGGCAACCGTGCCTGGCGATGCCATGGAGGTGCCGAACACGTCGGCAACCGTTCCTGGCGATGCCGTGGACGTGCCGAACACGTCGGCGACCGTGCATTGCGAGCCGTAGACGTGCCGATCACGTCGGCAACCTGCATGGCGAGCCGTAGACGTGCCGAACACGTCGGCGACCGTGCATGGCGAGCCCTAGACGTGCCGAACACGTCGGCGACCGTGCATGGCGATGCCATGGAGGTGCCGAACACGTCGGCAACCGTGCATTGCGAGCCGTAGACCTGCCGAACACGTCGGCAACCGTGCCTGGCGATGCCGTGGACGTGCCGAACACGTCGGCAACCGTGCCTGGCGATGCCGTGGACGTGCCGAACACGTCGGCAACCGTTCCTGGCGATGCCATGGAGGTGCCGAACACGTTGGCAACCGTGCCTGGCGATGCCATGGAGGTGCCGAACACGTCGGCAACCGTTCCTGGCGATGCCGTGGACGTGCCGAACACGTCGGCAACAGTTCCTGGCGATGCCGTGGACGTGCCGAACACGTCGCCAACCGTGCCCGGCGATGCCATGGAGGTGCCGAACACGTCGGCAACCGTGCCTGGCGATGCCATGGAGGTGCCGAACACGTCGGCAACCGTTCCTGGCGATGCCGTGGACGTGCCGAACACGTCGGCAACAGTTCCTGGCGATGCCGTGGACGTGCCGAACACGTCGGCAACCGTGCCCGGCGATGCCATGGAGGTGCCGAACACGTCGGCAACCGTGCCTGGCGATGCCATGGAGGTGCCGAACACGTCGGCAACCGTTCCTGGCGATGCCGTGGACGTGCCGAACACGTCGGCGACCGTGCATTGCGAGCCGTAGACGTGCCGATCACGTCGGCAACCTGCATGGCGAGCCGTAGACGTGCCGAACACGTCGGCGACCGTGCATGGCGAGCCCTAGACGTGCCGAACACGTCGGCGACCGTGCATGGCGATGCCATGGAGGTGCCGAACACGTCGGCAACCGTGCATTGCGAGCCGTAGACCTGCCGAACACGTCGGCAACCGTGCCTGGCGATGCCGTGGACGTGCCGAACACGTCGGCAACCGTGCCTGGCGATGCCGTGGACGTGCCGAACACGTCGGCAACCGTTCCTGGCGATGCCATGGAGGTGCCGAACACGTTGGCAACCGTGCCTGGCGATGCCATGGAGGTGCCGAACACGTCGGCAACCGTTCCTGGCGATGCCGTGGACGTGCCGAACACGTCGGCAACAGTTCCTGGCGATGCCGTGGACGTGCCGAACACGTCGCCAACCGTGCCCGGCGATGCCATGGAGGTGCCGAACACGTCGGCAACCGTTCCTGGCGATGCCATGGAGGTGCCGAACACGTTGGCAACCGTGCCTGGCGATGCCATGGAGGTGCCGAACACGTCGGCAACCGTTCCTGGCGATGCCGTGGACGTGCCGAACACGTCGGCGACCGTGCATTGCGAGCCGTAGACGTGCCGATCACGTCGGCAACCTGCATGGCGAGCCGTAGACGTGCCGAACACGTCGGCGACCGTGCATGGCGAGCCCTAGACGTGCCGAACACGTCGGCGACCGTGCATGGCGATGCCATGGAGGTGCCGAACACGTCGGCAACCGTGCATTGCGAGCCGTAGACCTGCCGAACACGTCGGCAACCGTGCCTGGCGATGCCGTGGACGTGCCGAACACGTCGGCAACCGTGCCTGGCGATGCCGTGGACGTGCCGAACACGTCGGCAACCGTGCCTGGCGATGCCATGGAGGTGCCGAACACGTCGGCAACCGTGCATTGCGAGCCGTAGACCTGCCGAACACGTCGGCAACCGTGCCTGGCGATGCCGTGGACGTGCCGAACACGTCGGCTACCGTGCCTGGCGATGCCGTGGACGTGCCGAACACGTCGGCAACCGTTCCTGGCGATGCCATGGAGGTGCCGAACACGTTGGCAACCGTGCCTGGCGATGCCATGGAGGTGCCGAACACGTCGGCAACCGTTCCTGGCGATGCCGTGGACGTGCCGAACACGTCGGCAACAGTTCCTGGCGATGCCGTGGACGTGCCGAACACGTCGCCAACCGTGCCCGGCGATGCCATGGAGGTGCCGAACACGTCGGCAACCGTTCCTGGCGATGCCGTGGACGTGCCGAACACGTCGGCAACAGTTCCTGGCGATGCCGTGGACGTGCCGAACACGTCGCCAACCGTGCCCGGCGATGCCATGGAGGTGCCGAACACGTCGGCAACCGTTCCTGGCGATGCCGTGGACGTGCCGAACACGTCGGCAACAGTTCCTGGCGATGCCGTGGACGTGCCGAACACGTCGGCAACCGTGCCCGGCGATGCCATGGAGGTGCCGAACACGTCGGCAACCGTGCCTGGCGATGCCATGGAGGTGCCGAACACGTCGGCAACCGTTCCTGGCGATGCCGTGGACGTGCCGAACACGTCGGCGACCGTGCATTGCGAGCCGTAGACGTGCCGATCACGTCGGCAACCTGCATGGCGAGCCGTAGACGTGCCGAACACGTCGGCGACCGTGCATGGCGAGCCCTAGACGTGCCGAACACGTCGGCAACCGTGCCTGGCGATGCCATGGACGTGCCGAACACGTCGGCGACCGTGCATTGCGAGCCGTAGACCTGCCGAACACGTCGGCAACCGTTCCTGGCGATGCCGTGGACGTGCCGAACACGTCGGCAACAGTTCCTGGCGATGCCGTGGACGTGCCGAACACGTCGCCAACCGTGCCCGGCGATGCCATGGAGGTGCCGAACACGTCGGCAACCGTGCCTGGCGATGCCATGGAGGTGCCGAACACGTCGGCAACCGTTCCTGGCGATGCCGTGGACGTGCCGAACACGTCGGCGACCGTGCATTGCGAGCCGTAGACGTGCCGATCACGTCGGCAACCTGCATGGCGAGCCGTAGACGTGCCGAACACGTCGGCGACCGTGCATGGCGAGCCCTAGACGTGCCGAACACGTCGGCAACCGTGCCTGGCGATGCCATGGAGGTGCCGAACACGTCGGCAACCGTTCCTGGCGATGCCGTGGACGTGCCGAACACGTCGGCGACCGTGCATTGCGAGCCGTAGACCTGCCGATCACGTCGGCAACCTGCATGGCGAGCCGTAGACGTGCCGAACACGTCGGCGACCGTGCATGGCGAGCCCTAGACGTGCCGAACACGTCGGCGACCGTGCATGGCGATGCCATGGAGGTGCCGAACACGTCGGCAACCGTGCATGGCGAGCCGTAGACGTGCCGAACACGTCGGCAACCTGCATGGCGAGCCGTAGACGTGCCAACCACGTCGGCAACCGTGCCTGGCGATGCCATGGAGGTGCCGAACACGTCGGCAACCGTTTCTGGCGATGCCGTGGACGTGCCGAACACGTCGGCAACCTGCATGGCGAGCCGTAGACGTGCCGATCACGTCGGCAACCTGCATGGCGAGCCGTAGGCGTGCCGAACACGTCGGCAACCGTGCCTGGCGATGCCGTGGACGTGCCGAACACGTCGGCAACCGTGCCTGGCGATGCCGTGGACGTGCCGAACACGTCGGCAACCGTTCCTGGCGATGCCGTGGACGTGCCGAACACGTCGGCAACCGTGCCTGGCGATGCCATGGAGGTGCCGAACACGTCGGCGACCGTGCATTGCGAGCCGTAGACCTGCCGAACACGTCGGCAACCGTTCCTGGCGATGCCGTGGACGTGCCGAACACGTCGGCAACAGTTCCTGGCGATGCCGTGGACGTGCCGAACACGACGCCAACCGTGCCCGGCGATGCCATGGAGGTGCCGAACACGTCGGCAACCGTGCCTGGCGATGCCATGGAGGTGCCGAACACGTCGGCAACCGTTCCTGGCGATGCCGTGGACGTGCCGAACACGTCGGCAACAGTTCCTGGCGATGCCGTGGACGTGCCGAACACGTCGGCAACCGTGCCCGGCGATGCCATGGAGGTGCCGAACACGTCGGCAACCGTGCCTGGCGATGCCATGGAGGTGCCGAACACGTCGGCAACCGTTCCTGGCGATGCCGTGGACGTGCCGAACACGTCGGCGACCGTGCATTGCGAGCCGTAGACGTGCCGATCACGTCGGCAACCTGCATGGCGAGCCGTAGACGTGCCGAACACGTCGGCGACCGTGCATGGCGAGCCCTAGACGTGCCGAACACGTCGGCGACCGTGCATGGCGATGCCATGGAGGTGCCGAACACGTCGGCAACCGTGCATTGCGAGCCGTAGACCTGCCGAACACGTCGGCAACCGTGCCTGGCGATGCCGTGGACGTGCCGAACACGTCGGCAACCGTGCCTGGCGATGCCGTGGACGTGCCGAACACGTCGGCAACCGTTCCTGGCGATGCCATGGAGGTGCCGAACACGTTGGCAACCGTGCCTGGCGATGCCATGGAGGTGCCGAACACGTCGGCAACCGTTCCTGGCGATGCCGTGGACGTGCCGAACACGTCGGCAACAGTTCCTGGCGATGCCGTGGACGTGCCGAACACGTCGCCAACCGTGCCCGGCGATGCCATGGAGGTGCCGAACACGTCGGCAACCGTGCCTGGCGATGCCATGGAGGTGCCGAACACGTCGGCAACCGTTCCTGGCGATGCCGTGGACGTGCCGAACACGTCGGCAACCGTGCCCGGCGATGCCATGGAGGTGCCGAACACGTCGGCAACCGTGCCTGGCGATGCCATGGAGGTGCCGAACACGTCGGCAACCGTTCCTGGCGATGCCGTGGACGTGCCGAACACGTCGGCGACCGTGCATTGCGAGCCGTAGACGTGCCGATCACGTCGGCAACCTGCATGGCGAGCCGTAGACGTGCCGAACACGTCGGCGACCGTGCATGGCGAGCCCTAGACGTGCCGAACACGTCGGCGACCGTGCATGGCGATGCCATGGAGGTGCCGAACACGTCGGCAACCGTGCATTGCGAGCCGTAGACCTGCCGAACACGTCGGCAACCGTGCCTGGCGATGCCGTGGACGTGCCGAACACGTCGGCAACCGTGCCTGGCGATGCCGTGGACGTGCCGAACACGTCGGCAACCGTTCCTGGCGATGCCATGGAGGTGCCGAACACGTTGGCAACCGTGCCTGGCGATGCCATGGAGGTGCCGAACACGTCGGCAACCGTTCCTGGCGATGCCGTGGACGTGCCGAACACGTCGGCAACAGTTCCTGGCGATGCCGTGGACGTGCCGAACACGTCGCCAACCGTGCCCGGCGATGCCATGGAGGTGCCGAACACGTCGGCAACCGTTCCTGGCGATGCCATGGAGGTGCCGAACACGTTGGCAACCGTGCCTGGCGATGCCATGGAGGTGCCGAACACGTCGGCAACCGTTCCTGGCGATGCCGTGGACGTGCCGAACACGTCGGCGACCGTGCATTGCGAGCCGTAGACGTGCCGATCACGTCGGCAACCTGCATGGCGAGCCGTAGACGTGCCGAACACGTCGGCGACCGTGCATGGCGAGCCCTAGACGTGCCGAACACGTCGGCGACCGTGCATGGCGATGCCATGGAGGTGCCGAACACGTCGGCAACCGTGCATTGCGAGCCGTAGACCTGCCGAACACGTCGGCAACCGTGCCTGGCGATGCCGTGGACGTGCCGAACACGTCGGCAACCGTGCCTGGCGATGCCGTGGACGTGCCGAACACGTCGGCAACCGTTCCTGGCGATGCCATGGAGGTGCCGAACACGTTGGCAACCGTGCCTGGCGATGCCATGGAGGTGCCGATCACGTCGGCAACCTGCATGGCGAGCCGTAGACGTGCCGAACACGTCGGCGACCGTGCATGGCGAGCCCTAGACGTGCCGAACACGTCGGCAACCGTGCCTGGCGATGCCATGGAGGTGCCGAACACGTCGGCAACCGTTCCTGGCGATGCCGTGGACGTGCCGAACACGTCGGCGACCGTGCATTGCGAGCCGTAGACCTGCCGATCACGTCGGCAACCTGCATGGCGAGCCGTAGACGTGCCGAACACGTCGGCGACCGTGCATGGCGAGCCCTAGACGTGCCGAACACGTCGGCAACCGTGCCTGGCGATGCCATGGAGGTGCCGAACACGTCGGCAACCGTTCCTGGCGATGCCGTGGACGTGCCGAACACGTCGGCGACCGTGCATTGCGAGCCGTAGACCTGCCGATCACGTCGGCAACCTGCATGGCGAGCCGTAGACGTGCCGAACACGTCGGCGACCGTGCATGGCGAGCCCTAGACGTGCCGAACACGTCGGCGACCGTGCATGGCGATGCCATGGAGGTGCCGAACACGTCGGCAACCGTGCATGGCGAGCCGTAGACGTGCCGAACACGTCGGCAACCTGCATGGCGAGCCGTAGACGTGCCAACCACGTCGGCAACCGTGCCTGGCGATGCCATGGAGGTGCCGAACACGTCGGCAACCGTTTCTGGCGATGCCGTGGACGTGCCGAACACGTCGGCAACCTGCATGGCGAGCCGTAGACGTGCCGATCACGTCGGCAACCTGCATGGCGAGCCGTAGGCGTGCCGAACACGTCGGCAACCGTGCCTGGCGATGCCGTGGACGTGCCGAACACGTCGGCAACCGTGCCTGGCGATGCCGTGGACGTGCCGAACACGTCGGCAACCGTTCCTGGCGATGCCGTGGACGTGCCGAACACGTCGGCAACCGTGCCTGGCGATGCCATGGAGGTGCCGAACACGTCGGCGACCGTGCATTGCGAGCCGTAGACCTGCCGAACACGTCGGCAACCGTTCCTGGCGATGCCGTGGACGTGCCGAACACGTCGGCAACAGTTCCTGGCGATGCCGTGGACGTGCCGAACACGACGCCAACCGTGCCCGGCGATGCCATGGAGGTGCCGAACACGTCGGCAACCGTGCCTGGCGATGCCATGGAGGTGCCGAACACGTCGGCAACCGTTCCTGGCGATGCCGTGGACGTGCCGAACACGTCGGCAACAGTTCCTGGCGATGCCGTGGACGTGCCGAACACGTCGGCAACCGTGCCCGGCGATGCCATGGAGGTGCCGAACACGTCGGCAACCGTGCCTGGCGATGCCATGGAGGTGCCGAACACGTCGGCAACCGTTCCTGGCGATGCCGTGGACGTGCCGAACACGTCGGCGACCGTGCATTGCGAGCCGTAGACGTGCCGATCACGTCGGCAACCTGCATGGCGAGCCGTAGACGTGCCGAACACGTCGGCGACCGTGCATGGCGAGCCCTAGACGTGCCGAACACGTCGGCGACCGTGCATGGCGATGCCATGGAGGTGCCGAACACGTCGGCAACCGTGCATTGCGAGCCGTAGACCTGCCGAACACGTCGGCAACCGTGCCTGGCGATGCCGTGGACGTGCCGAACACGTCGGCAACCGTGCCTGGCGATGCCGTGGACGTGCCGAACACGTCGGCAACCGTTCCTGGCGATGCCATGGAGGTGCCGAACACGTTGGCAACCGTGCCTGGCGATGCCATGGAGGTGCCGAACACGTCGGCAACCGTTCCTGGCGATGCCGTGGACGTGCCGAACACGTCGGCAACAGTTCCTGGCGATGCCGTGGACGTGCCGAACACGTCGCCAACCGTGCCCGGCGATGCCATGGAGGTGCCGAACACGTCGGCAACCGTGCCTGGCGATGCCATGGAGGTGCCGAACACGTCGGCAACCGTTCCTGGCGATGCCGTGGACGTGCCGAACACGTCGGCAACAGTTCCTGGCGATGCCGTGGACGTGCCGAACACGTCGGCAACCGTGCCCGGCGATGCCATGGAGGTGCCGAACACGTCGGCAACCGTGCCTGGCGATGCCATGGAGGTGCCGAACACGTCGGCAACCGTTCCTGGCGATGCCGTGGACGTGCCGAACACGTCGGCGACCGTGCATTGCGAGCCGTAGACGTGCCGATCACGTCGGCAACCTGCATGGCGAGCCGTAGACGTGCCGAACACGTCGGCGACCGTGCATGGCGAGCCCTAGACGTGCCGAACACGTCGGCGACCGTGCATGGCGATGCCATGGAGGTGCCGAACACGTCGGCAACCGTGCATTGCGAGCCGTAGACCTGCCGAACACGTCGGCAACCGTGCCTGGCGATGCCGTGGACGTGCCGAACACGTCGGCAACCGTGCCTGGCGATGCCGTGGACGTGCCGAACACGTCGGCAACCGTTCCTGGCGATGCCATGGAGGTGCCGAACACGTTGGCAACCGTGCCTGGCGATGCCATGGAGGTGCCGAACACGTCGGCAACCGTTCCTGGCGATGCCGTGGACGTGCCGAACACGTCGGCAACAGTTCCTGGCGATGCCGTGGACGTGCCGAACACGTCGCCAACCGTGCCCGGCGATGCCATGGAGGTGCCGAACACGTCGGCAACCGTTCCTGGCGATGCCATGGAGGTGCCGAACACGTTGGCAACCGTGCCTGGCGATGCCATGGAGGTGCCGAACACGTCGGCAACCGTTCCTGGCGATGCCGTGGACGTGCCGAACACGTCGGCGACCGTGCATTGCGAGCCGTAGACGTGCCGATCACGTCGGCAACCTGCATGGCGAGCCGTAGACGTGCCGAACACGTCGGCGACCGTGCATGGCGAGCCCTAGACGTGCCGAACACGTCGGCGACCGTGCATGGCGATGCCATGGAGGTGCCGAACACGTCGGCAACCGTGCATTGCGAGCCGTAGACCTGCCGAACACGTCGGCAACCGTGCCTGGCGATGCCGTGGACGTGCCGAACACGTCGGCAACCGTGCCTGGCGATGCCGTGGACGTGCCGAACACGTCGGCAACCGTTCCTGGCGATGCCATGGAGGTGCCGAACACGTTGGCAACCGTGCCTGGCGATGCCATGGAGGTGCCGAACACGTCGGCAACCGTGCATTGCGAGCCGTAGACCTGCCGAACACGTCGGCAACCGTGCCTGGCGATGCCGTGGACGTGCCGAACACGTCGGCAACCGTGCCTGGCGATGCCGTGGACGTGCCGAACACGTCGGCAACCGTTCCTGGCGATGCCATGGAGGTGCCGAACACGTTGGCAACCGTGCCTGGCGATGCCATGGAGGTGCCGAACACGTCGGCAACCGTTCCTGGCGATGCCGTGGACGTGCCGAACACGTCGGCAACAGTTCCTGGCGATGCCGTGGACGTGCCGAACACGTCGCCAACCGTGCCCGGCGATGCCATGGAGGTGCCGAACACGTCGGCAACCGTTCCTGGCGATGCCGTGGACGTGCCGAACACGTCGGCAACAGTTCCTGGCGATGCCGTGGACGTGCCGAACACGTCGCCAACCGTGCCTGGCGATGCCATGGAGGTGCCGAACACGTCGGCAACCGTTCCTGGCGATGCCGTGGACGTGCCGAACACGTCGGCAACAGTTCCTGGCGATGCCGTGGACGTGCCGAACACGTCGGCAACCGTGCCCGGCGATGCCATGGAGGTGCCGAACACGTCGGCAACCGTGCCTGGCGATGCCATGGAGGTGCCGAACACGTCGGCAACCGTTCCTGGCGATGCCGTGGACGTGCCGAACACGTCGGCGACCGTGCATTGCGAGCCGTAGACGTGCCGATCACGTCGGCAACCTGCATGGCGAGCCGTAGACGTGCCGAACACGTCGGCGACCGTGCATGGCGAGCCCTAGACGTGCCGAACACGTCGGCAACCGTGCCTGGCGATGCCATGGACGTGCCGAACACGTCGGCGACCGTGCATTGCGAGCCGCAGACGTGCCGAACACGTCGGCGACCGTGCATTGCGAGCCGTAGACGTGCCGATCACGTCGGCAACCTGCATGGCGAGCCGTAGACGTGCCGAACACGTCGGCGACCGTGCATGGCGAGCCCTAGACGTGCCGAACACGTCGGCAACCGTGCCTGGCGATGCCATGGAGGTGCCGAACACGTCGGCAACCGTTTCTGGCGATGCCGTGGACGTGCCGAACACGTCGGCGACCGTGCATGGCGAGTCGTAGACGTGCCGAGCACGTCGGCGACCGTGCATGGCGAGCAGTAGATGTGCCGAACACGTCGGCAACCTGCATGACGAGCCGTAGACGTGCCGAACACGTCGGCGACCGTGCATTGGGAGCCGTAGACGTGCCGAACAGGTCGGCGGCCGTGCAAGGCGAGCCGTAGACGTGCCAAACACGTCGGCAACCGTGCCTGGCGATGCCATGGAGGTGCCGAACACGTCGGCAACCGTTTCTGGCGATGCCATGGAGGTGCCGAATACGTCGGCAACCTGCATGGCGAGCCGTAGACGTGCCGAACACGTCGGCGACCGTGCATGGCGAGCCGCAGGCGTGCCGAGCACGTCGGCGACCGTGCATGGCGATGCCATGGAGGTGCCGAACACGTCGGCAACCGTTTCTGGCGATGCCGTGGACGTGCCGAACACGTCGGCGACCGTGCATGGCGAGCCGTAGACGTGCCGATCACGTCGGCAACCTGCATGGCGAGCCGTAGGCGTGCCGAACACGTCGGCAACCGTGCCTGGCGATGCCGTGGACGTGCCGAACACGTCGGCAACCGTTTCTGGCGATGCCGTGGACGTGCCGAACACGTCGGCGACCGTGCATGGCGAGCCGTAGACGTGCCGATCACGTCGGCAACCTGCATGGCGAGCCGTAGGCGTGCCGAACACGTCGGCAACCGTGCCCGGCGATGCCATGGAGGTGCCGAACACGTCGGCAACCGTGCCTGGCGATGCCATGGAGGTGCCGAACACGTCGGCAACCGTTCCTGGCGATGCCGTGGACGTGCCGAGCACGTCGGCGACCGTGCATGGCGATGCCATGGAGGTGCCGAACACGTCGGCAACCGTTTCTGGCGATGCCGTGGACGTGCCGAACACGTCGGCGACCGTGCATGGCGAGCCGTAGACGTGCCGATCACGTCGGCAACCTGCATGGCGAGCCGTAGGCGTGCCGAACACGTCGGCAACCGTGCCTGTCGATGCCGTGGACGTGCCGAACACGTCGGCAACCGTTTCTGGCGATGCCGTAGACCTGCCGAACACGTCGGCAACCTGCATGGCGAGCCGTAGACGTGCCGATCACGTCGGCAACCTGCATGGCGAGCCGTAGACGTGCCGAACACGTCGGCGACCGTGCATGGCGAGCCCTAGACGTGCCGAACACGTCGGCAACCGTGCCTGGCGATGCCATGGAGGTGCCGAACACGTCGGCAACCGTTCCTGGCGATGCCGTGGACGTGCCGAACACGTCGGCGACCGTGCATTGCGAGCCGTAGACCTGCCGAACACGTCGGCAACCTGCATGGCGAGCCGTAGACGTGCCGATCACGTCGGCAACCTGCATGGCGAGCCGTAGACGTGCCGAACACGTCGGCGACCGTGCATGGCGAGCCGTAGACGTGCCGAACACGTCGGCAACCTGCATGGCGAGCCGTAGACCTGCCGAACACGTCGGCAACCTGCATGGCGAGCCGTAGACGTGCCGAACACGTCGGCAACCTGCATGACGAGCCGTAGACGTGCCGAACACGTCGGCAACCGTTTCTGGCGATGCCGTGGACGTGCCGAACACGTCGGCGACCGTGCATGGCGAGCCGTAGACGTGCCAAACACGTGGGCAACCGTGCCTGGCGATGCCATGGAGGTGCCGAATACGTCGGCAACCTGCATGGCGAGCCGTAGACGTGCCGAACACGTCGGCGACCGTGCATGGCGAGCCGTAGACGTGCCGAACACGTCGGCGACCGTGCATGGCGATGCCATGGAGGTGCCGAACACGCCGGCAACCTGCATGACGAGCCGTAGACGTGCCGAACACGTGGGCGAACGTGCATGGCGATGCCGTGGACGTGCCGAACACGTCGGCGACCGTGCATTGCGAGCCGTAGACCTGCCGAACACGTCGGCGACCGTGCATTGCGAGCCGTAGACCTGCCGAACACGTCGGCAACCTGCATGACGAGCCGTAGACGTGCCGAACACGTCGGCGACCGTGCATTGGGAGCCGTAGGCGTGCCGAACAGGTCGGCGGCCGTGCATGGCGAGCCGTAGACGTGCCAAGCACGTCGGCAACCGTGCCTGGCGATGCCATGGAGGTGCCGAACACGTCGGCAACCGTTTCTGGCGATGCCGTGGACGTGCCGAACACGTCGGCGACCGTGCATGGCGAGCCGTAGACCTGCCGAACACGTCGGCGACCGTGCATTGCGAGCCGTAGACCTGCCGAACACGTCGGCAACCTGCATGGCGAGCCGTAGACGTGCCGAACACGTCGGCAACCTGCATGACGAGCCGTAGACGTGCCGAACACGTCGGCGACCGTGCATTGGGAGCCGTAGACGTGCCGAACAGGTCGGCGGCCGTGCATGGCGAGCCGTAGACGTGCCAAGCACGTCGGCAACCGTGCCTGGCGATGCCATGGAGGTGCCGAACACGTCGGCAACCGTTTCTGGCGATGCCGTGGACGTGCCGAACACGTCGGCGACCGTGCATGGCGAGCCGTAGACGTGCCAAACACGTGGGCAACCGTGCCTGGCGATGCCATGGAGGTGCCGAATACGTCGGCAACCTGCATGGCGAGCCGTAGACGTGCCGAACACGTCGGCGACCGTGCATGGCGAGCCGTAGACGTGCCGAACACGTCGGCGACCGTGCATGGCGATGCCATGGAGGTGCCGAACACGCCGGCAACCTGCATGACGAGCCGTAGACGTGCCGAACACGTGGGCGAACGTGCATGGCGATGCCGTGGACGTGCCGAACACGTCGGCGACCGTGCATTGCGAGCCGTAGACCTGCCGAACACGTCGGCGACCGTGCATTGCGAGCCGTAGACCTGCCGAACACGTCGGCAACCTGCATGGCGAGCCGTAGACGTGCCGAACACGTCGGCAACCTGCATGACGAGCCGTAGACGTGCCGAACACGTCGGCGACCGTGCATTGGGGGCCGTAGGCGTGCCGAACAGGTCGGCGGCCGTGCATGGCGAGCCGTAGACGTGCCAAGCACGTCGGCAACCGTGCCTGGCGATGCCATGGAGGTGCCGAACACGTCGGCAACCGTTTCTGGCGATGCCGTGGACGTGCCGAACACGTCGGCGACCGTGCATGGCGAGCCGTAGACGTGCCGAACACGTCGGCGACCGTGCATGGCGATGCCATGGAGGTGCCGAATGCGTCGGCAACCTGCATGACGAGCCGTAGACGTGCCGAACACGTGGGCGAACGTGCATGGCGATGCCGTGGACGTGCCGAACACGTCGGCAACCGTTTCTGGCGATGCCGTGGACGTGCCGAACACGTCGGCGACCGTGCATGGCGAGCCGTAGGCGTGCCGAACACGTCGGCAACCGTGCCTGGCGATGCCGTGGACGTGCCGAACACGTCGGCAACCGTGCCTGGCGATGCCGTGGACGTGCCGAACACGTCGGCAACCGTTCCTGGCGATGCCGTGGACGTGCCGAACACGTCGGCAACCGTGCCCGGCGATGCCATGGAGGTGCCGAACTCGTCGGCAACCGTGCCTGGCGATGCCATGGAGGTGCCGAACACGTCGGCAACCGTTCCTGGCGATGCCGTGGACGTGCCGAACACGTCGGCGACCGTGCATTGCGAGCCGTAGACCTGCCGAACACGTCGGCAACCTGCATGGCGAGCCGTAGACGTGCCGAGCACGTCGGCGACCGTGCATGGCGATGCCATGGAGGTGCCGAACACGTCGGCAACCGTTTCTGGCGATGCCGTGGACGTGCCGAACACGTCGGCGACCGTGCATGGCGAGCCGTAGACGTGCCGATCACGTCGGCAACCTGCATGGCGAGCCGTAGGCGTGCCGAACACGTCGGCAACCGTGCCTGTCGATGCCGTGGACGTGCCGAACACGTCGGCAACCGTTTCTGGCGATGCCGTAGACCTGCCGAACACGTCGGCAACCTGCATGGCGAGCCATAGACGTGCCGATCACGTCGGCAACCTGCATGGCGAGCCGTAGACGTGCCGAACACGTCGGCGACCGTGCATGGCGAGCCCTAGACGTGCCGAACACGTCGGCAACCGTGCCTGGCGATGCCATGGAGGTGCCGAACACGTCGGCAACCGTTCCTGGCGATGCCGTGGACGTGCCGAACACGTCGGCGACCGTGCATTGCGAGCCGTAGACCTGCCGAACACGTCGGCAACCTGCATGGCGAGCCGTAGACGTGCCGATCACGTCGGCAACCTGCATGGCGAGCCGTGGACGTGCCGAACACGTCGGCGACCGTGCATGGCGAGCCGTAGACCTGCCGAACACGTCGGCGACCGTGCATTGCGAGCCGTAGACCTGCCGAACACGTCGGCAACCTGCATGGCGAGCCGTAGACGTGCCGAACACGTCGGCAACCTGCATGACGAGCCGTAGACGTGCCGAACACGTCGGCGACCGTGCATTGGGAGCCGTAGACGTGCCGAACAGGTCGGCGGCCGTGCATGGCGAGCCGTAGACGTGCCAAGCACGTCGGCAACCGTGCCTGGCGATGCCATGGAGGTGCCGAACACGTCGGCAACCGTTTCTGGCGATGCCGTGGACGTGCCGAACACGTCGGCGACCGTGCATGGCGAGCCGTAGACGTGCCAAACACGTGGGCAACCGTGCCTGGCGATGCCATGGAGGTGCCGAATACGTCGGCAACCTGCATGGCGAGCCGTAGACGTGCCGAACACGTCGGCGACCGTGCATGGCGAGCCGTAGACGTGCCGAACACGTCGGCGACCGTGCATGGCGATGCCATGGAGGTGCCGAACACGCCGGCAACCTGCATGACGAGCCGTAGACGTGCCGAACACGTGGGCGAACGTGCATGGCGATGCCGTGGACGTGCCGAACACGTCGGCGACCGTGCATTGCGAGCCGTAGACCTGCCGAACACGTCGGCGACCGTGCATTGCGAGCCGTAGACCTGCCGAACACGTCGGCAACCTGCATGGCGAGCCGTAGACGTGCCGAACACGTCGGCAACCTGCATGATGAGCCGTAGACGTGCCGAACACGTCGGCGACCGTGCATTGGGAGCCGTAGGCGTGCCGAACAGGTCGGCGGCCGTGCATGGCGAGCCGTAGACGTGCCAAGCACGTCGGCAACCGTGCCTGGCGATGCCATGGAGGTGCCGAACACGTCGGCAACCGTTTCTGGCGATGCCGTGGACGTGCCGAACACGTCGGCGACCGTGCATGGCGAGCCGTAGACGTGCCAAACACGTGGGCAACCGTGCCTGGCGATGCCATGGAGGTGACGAATACGTCGGCAACCTGCATGGCGAGCCGTAGACGTGCCGAACACGTCGGCGACCGTGCATGGCGAGCCGTAAACGTGCCGAACACGTCGGCGACCGTGCATGGCGATGCCATGGAGGTGCCGAATGCGTCGGCAACCTGCATGACGAGCCGTAGACGTGCCGAACACGTGGGCGAACGTGCATGGCGATGCCGTGGACGTGCCAAACACGTCGGCAACCGTTTCTGGCGATGCCGTGGACGTGCCGAACACGTCGGCGACCGTGCATGGCGAGCCGTAGGCGTGCCGAACACGTCGGCAACCGTGCCTGGCGATGCCGTGGACGTGCCGAACACGTCGGCAACCGTGCCTGGCGATGCCGTGGACGTGCCGAACACGTCGGCAACCGTTCCTGGCGATGCCGTGGACGTGCCGAACACGTCGGCAACCGTGCCCGGCGATGCCATGGAGGTGCCGAACTCGTCGGCAACCGTGCCTGGCGATGCCATGGAGGTGCCGAACACGTCGGCAACCGTTCCTGGCGATGCCGTGGACGTGCCGAACACGTCGGCGACCGTGCATTGCGAGCCGTAGACCTGCCGAACACGTCGGCAACCTGCATGGCGAGCCGTAGACGTGCCGATCACGTCGGCAACCTGCATGGCGAGCCGTAGACGTGCCGAACACGTCGGCGACCGTGCATGGCGAGCCGTAGACGTGCCGAACAGGTCGGCGGCCGTGCATGGCGAGCCGTAGACGTGCCAAGCACGTCGGCAACCGTGCCTGGCGATGCCATGGAGGTGCCAAGCACGTCGGCAACCGTGCCTGGCGATGCCATGGAGGTGCCGAACACGTCGGCAACCGTTTCTGGCGATGCCGTGGACGTGCCGAACACGTCGGCGACCGTGCATGGCGAGCCGTAGACGTGCCGAACACGTCGGCAACCTGCATGACGAGCCGTAGACGTGCCGAACACGTCGGCGACCGTGCATTGGGAGCCGTAGACGTGCCGAACAGGTCGGCGGCCGTGCATGGCGAGCCGTAGACGTGCCAAGCACGTCGGCAACCGTGCCTGGCGATGCCATGGAGGTGCCGAACACGTCGGCAACCGTTTCTGGCGATGCCGTGGACGTGCCGAACACGTCGGCGACCGTGCATGGCGAGCCGTAGACGTGCCAAACACGTGGGCAACCGTGCCTGGCGATGCCATGGAGGTGCCGAATACGTCGGCAACCTGCATGGCGAGCCGTAGACGTGCCGAACACGTCGGCGACCGTGCATGGCGAGCCGTAGACGTGCCGAACACGTCGGCGACCGTGCATGGCGATGCCATGGAGGTGCCGAACACGCCGGCAACCTGCATGACGAGCCGTAGACGTGCCGAACACGTGGGCGAACGTGCATGGCGATGCCGTGGACGTGCCGAACACGTCGGCGACCGTGCATTGCGAGCCGTAGACCTGCCGAACACGTCGGCGACCGTGCATTGCGAGCCGTAGACCTGCCGAACACGTCGGCAACCTGCATGGCGAGCCGTAGACGTGCCGAACACGTCGGCAACCTGCATGACGAGCCGTAGACGTGCCGAACACGTCGGCGACCGTGCATTGGGAGCCGTAGGCGTGCCGAACAGGTCGGCGGCCGTGCATGGCGAGCCGTAGACGTGCCAAGCACGTCGGCAACCGTGCCTGGCGATGCCATGGAGGTGCCGAACACGTCGGCAACCGTTTCTGGCGATGCCGTGGACGTGCCGAACACGTCGGCGACCGTGCATGGCGAGCCGTAGACGTGCCAAACACGTGGGCAACCGTGCCTGGCGATGCCATGGAGGTGACGAATACGTCGGCAACCTGCATGGCGAGCCGTAGACGTGCCGAACACGTCGGCGACCGTGCATGGCGAGCCGTAGACGTGCCGAACACGTCGGCGACCGTGCATGGCGATGCCATGGAGGTGCCGAATGCGTCGGCAACCTGCATGACGAGCCGTAGACGTGCCGAACACGTGGGCGAACGTGCATGGCGATGCCGTGGACGTGCCGAACACGTCGGCAACCGTTTCTGGCGATGCCGTGGACGTGCCGAACACGTCGGCGACCGTGCATGGCGAGCCGTAGGCGTGCCGAACACGTCGGCAACCGTGCCTGGCGATGCCGTGGACGTGCCGAACACGTCGGCAACCGTGCCTGGCGATGCCGTGGACGTGCCGAACACGTCGGCAACCGTTCCTGGCGATGCCGTGGACGTGCCGAACACGTCGGCAACCGTGCCCGGCGATGCCATGGAGGTGCCGAACTCGTCGGCAACCGTGCCTGGCGATGCCATGGAGGTGCCGAACACGTCGGCAACCGTTCCTGGCGATGCCGTGGACGTGCCGAACACGTCGGCGACCGTGCATTGCGAGCCGTAGACCTGCCGAACACGTCGGCAACCTGCATGGCGAGCCGTAGACGTGCCGATCACGTCGGCAACCTGCATGGCGAGCCGTAGACGTGCCGAACACGTCGGCGACCGTGCATGGCGAGCCGTAGACGTGCCGAACAGGTCGGCGGCCGTGCATGGCGAGCCGTAGACGTGCCAAGCACGTCGGCAACCGTGCCTGGCGATGCCATGGAGGTGCCAAGCACGTCGGCAACCGTGCCTGGCGATGCCATGGAGGTGCCGAACACGTCGGCAACCGTTTCTGGCGATGCCGTGGACGTGCCGAACACGTCGGCGACCGTGCATGGCGAGCCGTAGACGTGCCGATCACGTCGGCAACCTGCATGGCGAGCCGTAGGCGTGCCGAACACGTCGGCAACCGTGCCCGGCGATGCCATGGAGGTGCCGAACACGTCGGCAACCGTGCCTGGCGATGCCATGGAGGTGCCGAACACGTCGGCAACCGTTCCTGGCGATGCCGTGGACGTGCCGAGCACGTCGGCGACCGTGCATGGCGATGCCATGGAGGTGCCGAACACGTCGGCAACCGTTTCTGGCGATGCCGTGGACGTGCCGAACACGTCGGCGACCGTGCATGGCGAGCCGTAGACGTGCCGATCACGTCGGCAACCTGCATGGCGAGCCGTAGGCGTGCCGAACACGTCGGCAACCGTGCCTGTCGATGCCGTGGACGTGCCGAACACGTCGGCAACCGTTTCTGGCGATGCCGTAGACCTGCCGAACACGTCGGCAACCTGCATGGCGAGCCGTAGACGTGCCGATCACGTCGGCAACCTGCATGGCGAGCCGTAGACGTGCCGAACACGTCGGCGACCGTGCATGGCGAGCCCTAGACGTGCCGAACACGTCGGCAACCGTGCCTGGCGATGCCATGGAGGTGCCGAACACGTCGGCAACCGTTCCTGGCGATGCCGTGGACGTGCCGAACACGTCGGCGACCGTGCATTGCGAGCCGTAGACCTGCCGAACACGTCGGCAACCTGCATGGCGAGCCGTAGACGTGCCGATCACGTCGGCAACCTGCATGGCGAGCCGTAGACGTGCCGAACACGTCGGCGACCGTGCATGGCGAGCCGTAGACGTGCCGAACACGTCGGCAACCTGCATGGCGAGCCGTAGACCTGCCGAACACGTCGGCAACCTGCATGGCGAGCCGTAGACGTGCCGAACACGTCGGCAACCTGCATGACGAGCCGTAGACGTGCCGAACACGTCGGCAACCGTTTCTGGCGATGCCGTGGACGTGCCGAACACGTCGGCGACCGTGCATGGCGAGCCGTAGACGTGCCAAACACGTGGGCAACCGTGCCTGGCGATGCCATGGAGGTGCCGAATACGTCGGCAACCTGCATGGCGAGCCGTAGACGTGCCGAACACGTCGGCGACCGTGCATGGCGAGCCGTAGACGTGCCGAACACGTCGGCGACCGTGCATGGCGATGCCATGGAGGTGCCGAACACGCCGGCAACCTGCATGACGAGCCGTAGACGTGCCGAACACGTGGGCGAACGTGCATGGCGATGCCGTGGACGTGCCGAACACGTCGGCGACCGTGCATTGCGAGCCGTAGACCTGCCGAACACGTCGGCGACCGTGCATTGCGAGCCGTAGACCTGCCGAACACGTCGGCAACCTGCATGACGAGCCGTAGACGTGCCGAACACGTCGGCGACCGTGCATTGGGAGCCGTAGGCGTGCCGAACAGGTCGGCGGCCGTGCATGGCGAGCCGTAGACGTGCCAAGCACGTCGGCAACCGTGCCTGGCGATGCCATGGAGGTGCCGAACACGTCGGCAACCGTTTCTGGCGATGCCGTGGACGTGCCGAACACGTCGGCGACCGTGCATGGCGAGCCGTAGACCTGCCGAACACGTCGGCGACCGTGCATTGCGAGCCGTAGACCTGCCGAACACGTCGGCAACCTGCATGGCGAGCCGTAGACGTGCCGAACACGTCGGCAACCTGCATGACGAGCCGTAGACGTGCCGAACACGTCGGCGACCGTGCATTGGGAGCCGTAGACGTGCCGAACAGGTCGGCGGCCGTGCATGGCGAGCCGTAGACGTGCCAAGCACGTCGGCAACCGTGCCTGGCGATGCCATGGAGGTGCCGAACACGTCGGCAACCGTTTCTGGCGATGCCGTGGACGTGCCGAACACGTCGGCGACCGTGCATGGCGAGCCGTAGACGTGCCAAACACGTGGGCAACCGTGCCTGGCGATGCCATGGAGGTGCCGAATACGTCGGCAACCTGCATGGCGAGCCGTAGACGTGCCGAACACGTCGGCGACCGTGCATGGCGAGCCGTAGACGTGCCGAACACGTCGGCGACCGTGCATGGCGATGCCATGGAGGTGCCGAACACGCCGGCAACCTGCATGACGAGCCGTAGACGTGCCGAACACGTGGGCGAACGTGCATGGCGATGCCGTGGACGTGCCGAACACGTCGGCGACCGTGCATTGCGAGCCGTAGACCTGCCGAACACGTCGGCGACCGTGCATTGCGAGCCGTAGACCTGCCGAACACGTCGGCAACCTGCATGGCGAGCCGTAGACGTGCCGAACACGTCGGCAACCTGCATGACGAGCCGTAGACGTGCCGAACACGTCGGCGACCGTGCATTGGGGGCCGTAGGCGTGCCGAACAGGTCGGCGGCCGTGCATGGCGAGCCGTAGACGTGCCAAGCACGTCGGCAACCGTGCCTGGCGATGCCATGGAGGTGCCGAACACGTCGGCAACCGTTTCTGGCGATGCCGTGGACGTGCCGAACACGTCGGCGACCGTGCATGGCGAGCCGTAGACGTGCCGAACACGTCGGCGACCGTGCATGGCGATGCCATGGAGGTGCCGAATGCGTCGGCAACCTGCATGACGAGCCGTAGACGTGCCGAACACGTGGGCGAACGTGCATGGCGATGCCGTGGACGTGCCGAACACGTCGGCAACCGTTTCTGGCGATGCCGTGGACGTGCCGAACACGTCGGCGACCGTGCATGGCGAGCCGTAGGCGTGCCGAACACGTCGGCAACCGTGCCTGGCGATGCCGTGGACGTGCCGAACACGTCGGCAACCGTGCCTGGCGATGCCGTGGACGTGCCGAACACGTCGGCAACCGTTCCTGGCGATGCCGTGGACGTGCCGAACACGTCGGCAACCGTGCCCGGCGATGCCATGGAGGTGCCGAACTCGTCGGCAACCGTGCCTGGCGATGCCATGGAGGTGCCGAACACGTCGGCAACCGTTCCTGGCGATGCCGTGGACGTGCCGAACACGTCGGCGACCGTGCATTGCGAGCCGTAGACCTGCCGAACACGTCGGCAACCTGCATGGCGAGCCGTAGACGTGCCGAGCACGTCGGCGACCGTGCATGGCGATGCCATGGAGGTGCCGAACACGTCGGCAACCGTTTCTGGCGATGCCGTGGACGTGCCGAACACGTCGGCGACCGTGCATGGCGAGCCGTAGACGTGCCGATCACGTCGGCAACCTGCATGGCGAGCCGTAGGCGTGCCGAACACGTCGGCAACCGTGCCTGTCGATGCCGTGGACGTGCCGAACACGTCGGCAACCGTTTCTGGCGATGCCGTAGACCTGCCGAACACGTCGGCAACCTGCATGGCGAGCCATAGACGTGCCGATCACGTCGGCAACCTGCATGGCGAGCCGTAGACGTGCCGAACACGTCGGCGACCGTGCATGGCGAGCCCTAGACGTGCCGAACACGTCGGCAACCGTGCCTGGCGATGCCATGGAGGTGCCGAACACGTCGGCAACCGTTCCTGGCGATGCCGTGGACGTGCCGAACACGTCGGCGACCGTGCATTGCGAGCCGTAGACCTGCCGAACACGTCGGCAACCTGCATGGCGAGCCGTAGACGTGCCGATCACGTCGGCAACCTGCATGGCGAGCCGTAGACGTGCCGAACACGTCGGCGACCGTGCATGGCGAGCCGTAGACGTGCCGAACACGTCGGCAACCTGCATGGCGAGCCGTAGACGTGCCGATCACGTCGGCAACCTGCATGGCGAGCCGTGGACGTGCCGAACACGTCGGCGACCGTGCATGGCGAGCCGTAGACCTGCCGAACACGTCGGCGACCGTGCATTGCGAGCCGTAGACCTGCCGAACACGTCGGCAACCTGCATGGCGAGCCGTAGACGTGCCGAACACGTCGGCAACCTGCATGACGAGCCGTAGACGTGCCGAACACGTCGGCGACCGTGCATTGGGAGCCGTAGACGTGCCGAACAGGTCGGCGGCCGTGCATGGCGAGCCGTAGACGTGCCAAGCACGTCGGCAACCGTGCCTGGCGATGCCATGGAGGTGCCGAACACGTCGGCAACCGTTTCTGGCGATGCCGTGGACGTGCCGAACACGTCGGCGACCGTGCATGGCGAGCCGTAGACGTGCCAAACACGTGGGCAACCGTGCCTGGCGATGCCATGGAGGTGCCGAATACGTCGGCAACCTGCATGGCGAGCCGTAGACGTGCCGAACACGTCGGCGACCGTGCATGGCGAGCCGTAGACGTGCCGAACACGTCGGCGACCGTGCATGGCGATGCCATGGAGGTGCCGAACACGCCGGCAACCTGCATGACGAGCCGTAGACGTGCCGAACACGTGGGCGAACGTGCATGGCGATGCCGTGGACGTGCCGAACACGTCGGCGACCGTGCATTGCGAGCCGTAGACCTGCCGAACACGTCGGCGACCGTGCATTGCGAGCCGTAGACCTGCCGAACACGTCGGCAACCTGCATGGCGAGCCGTAGACGTGCCGAACACGTCGGCAACCTGCATGATGAGCCGTAGACGTGCCGAACACGTCGGCGACCGTGCATTGGGAGCCGTAGGCGTGCCGAACAGGTCGGCGGCCGTGCATGGCGAGCCGTAGACGTGCCAAGCACGTCGGCAACCGTGCCTGGCGATGCCATGGAGGTGCCGAACACGTCGGCAACCGTTTCTGGCGATGCCGTGGACGTGCCGAACACGTCGGCGACCGTGCATGGCGAGCCGTAGACGTGCCAAACACGTGGGCAACCGTGCCTGGCGATGCCATGGAGGTGACGAATACGTCGGCAACCTGCATGGCGAGCCGTAGACGTGCCGAACACGTCGGCGACCGTGCATGGCGAGCCGTAGACGTGCCGAACACGTCGGCGACCGTGCATGGCGATGCCATGGAGGTGCCGAATGCGTCGGCAACCTGCATGACGAGCCGTAGACGTGCCGAACACGTGGGCGAACGTGCATGGCGATGCCGTGGACGTGCCAAACACGTCGGCAACCGTTTCTGGCGATGCCGTGGACGTGCCGAACACGTCGGCGACCGTGCATGGCGAGCCGTAGGCGTGCCGAACACGTCGGCAACCGTGCCTGGCGATGCCGTGGACGTGCCGAACACGTCGGCAACCGTGCCTGGCGATGCCGTGGACGTGCCGAACACGTCGGCAACCGTTCCTGGCGATGCCGTGGACGTGCCGAACACGTCGGCAACCGTGCCCGGCGATGCCATGGAGGTGCCGAACTCGTCGGCAACCGTGCCTGGCGATGCCATGGAGGTGCCGAACACGTCGGCAACCGTTCCTGGCGATGCCGTGGACGTGCCGAACACGTCGGCGACCGTGCATTGCGAGCCGTAGACCTGCCGAACACGTCGGCAACCTGCATGGCGAGCCGTAGACGTGCCGATCACGTCGGCAACCTGCATGGCGAGCCGTAGACGTGCCGAACACGTCGGCGACCGTGCATGGCGAGCCGTAGACGTGCCGAACAGGTCGGCGGCCGTGCATGGCGAGCCGTAGACGTGCCAAGCACGTCGGCAACCGTGCCTGGCGATGCCATGGAGGTGCCAAGCACGTCGGCAACCGTGCCTGGCGATGCCATGGAGGTGCCGAACACGTCGGCAACCGTTTCTGGCGATGCCGTGGACGTGCCGAACACGTCGGCGACCGTGCATGGCGAGCCGTAGACGTGCCGAACACGTCGGCAACCTGCATGACGAGCCGTAGACGTGCCGAACACGTCGGCGACCGTGCATTGGGAGCCGTAGACGTGCCGAACAGGTCGGCGGCCGTGCATGGCGAGCCGTAGACGTGCCAAGCACGTCGGCAACCGTGCCTGGCGATGCCATGGAGGTGCCGAACACGTCGGCAACCGTTTCTGGCGATGCCGTGGACGTGCCGAACACGTCGGCGACCGTGCATGGCGAGCCGTAGACGTGCCGATCACGTCGGCAACCTGCATGGCGAGCCGTAGGCGTGCCGAACACGTCGGCAACCGTGCCTGTCGATGCCGTGGACGTGCCGAACACGTCGGCAACCGTTTCTGGCGATGCCGTAGACCTGCCGAACACGTCGGCAACCTGCATGGCGAGCCATAGACGTGCCGATCACGTCGGCAACCTGCATGGCGAGCCGTAGACGTGCCGAACACGTCGGCGACCGTGCATGGCGAGCCCTAGACGTGCCGAACACGTCGGCAACCGTGCCTGGCGATGCCATGGAGGTGCCGAACACGTCGGCAACCGTTCCTGGCGATGCCGTGGACGTGCCGAACACGTCGGCGACCGTGCATTGCGAGCCGTAGACCTGCCGAACACGTCGGCAACCTGCATGGCGAGCCGTAGACGTGCCGATCACGTCGGCAACCTGCATGGCGAGCCGTAGACGTGCCGAACACGTCGGCGACCGTGCATGGCGAGCCGTAGACGTGCCGAACACGTCGGCAACCTGCATGGCGAGCCGTAGACGTGCCGATCACGTCGGCAACCTGCATGGCGAGCCGTGGACGTGCCGAACACGTCGGCGACCGTGCATGGCGAGCCGTAGACCTGCCGAACACGTCGGCAACCGTGCCTGTCGATGCCGTGGACGTGCCGAACACGTCGGCAACCGTTTCTGGCGATGCCGTAGACCTGCCGAACACGTCGGCAACCTGCATGGCGAGCCATAGACGTGCCGATCACGTCGGCAACCTGCATGGCGAGCCGTAGACGTGCCGAACACGTCGGCGACCGTGCATGGCGAGCCCTAGACGTGCCGAACACGTCGGCAACCGTGCCTGGCGATGCCATGGAGGTGCCGAACACGTCGGCAACCGTTCCTGGCGATGCCGTGGACGTGCCGAACACGTCGGCGACCGTGCATTGCGAGCCGTAGACCTGCCGAACACGTCGGCAACCTGCATGGCGAGCCGTAGACGTGCCGATCACGTCGGCAACCTGCATGGCGAGCCGTAGACGTGCCGAACACGTCGGCGGCCGTGCATGGCGAGCCGTAGACGTGCCAAGCACGTCGGCAACCGTGCCTGGCGATGCCATGGAGGTGCCGAACACGTCGGCAACCGTTTCTGGCGATGCCGTGGACGTGCCGAACACGTCGGCGACCGTGCATGGCGAGCCGTAGACCTGCCGAACACGTCGGCGACCGTGCATTGCGAGCCGTAGACCTGCCGAACACGTCGGCAACCTGCATGGCGAGCCGTAGACGTGCCGAACACGTCGGCAACCTGCATGACGAGCCGTAGACGTGCCGAACACGTCGGCGACCGTGCATTGGGAGCCGTAGACGTGCCGAACAGGTCGGCGGCCGTGCATGGCGAGCCGTAGACGTGCCAAGCACGTCGGCAACCGTGCCTGGCGATGCCATGGAGGTGCCGAACACGTCGGCAACCGTTTCTGGCGATGCCGTGGACGTGCCGAACACGTCGGCGACCGTGCATGGCGAGCCGTAGACGTGCCAAACACGTGGGCAACCGTGCCTGGCGATGCCATGGAGGTGCCGAATACGTCGGCAACCTGCATGGCGAGCCGTAGACGTGCCGAACACGTCGGCGACCGTGCATGGCGAGCCGTAGACGTGCCGAACACGTCGGCGACCGTGCATGGCGATGCCATGGAGGTGCCGAACACGCCGGCAACCTGCATGACGAGCCGTAGACGTGCCGAACACGTGGGCGAACGTGCATGGCGATGCCGTGGACGTGCCGAACACGTCGGCGACCGTGCATTGCGAGCCGTAGACCTGCCGAACACGTCGGCGACCGTGCATTGCGAGCCGTAGACCTGCCGAACACGTCGGCAACCTGCATGGCGAGCCGTAGACGTGCCGAACACGTCGGCAACCTGCATGACGAGCCGTAGACGTGCCGAACACGTCGGCGACCGTGCATTGGGGGCCGTAGGCGTGCCGAACAGGTCGGCGGCCGTGCATGGCGAGCCGTAGACGTGCCAAGCACGTCGGCAACCGTGCCTGGCGATGCCATGGAGGTGCCGAACACGTCGGCAACCGTTTCTGGCGATGCCGTGGACGTGCCGAACACGTCGGCGACCGTGCATGGCGAGCCGTAGACGTGCCGAACACGTCGGCGACCGTGCATGGCGATGCCATGGAGGTGCCGAATGCGTCGGCAACCTGCATGACGAGCCGTAGACGTGCCGAACACGTGGGCGAACGTGCATGGCGATGCCGTGGACGTGCCGAACACGTCGGCAACCGTTTCTGGCGATGCCGTGGACGTGCCGAACACGTCGGCGACCGTGCATGGCGAGCCGTAGGCGTGCCGAACACGTCGGCAACCGTGCCTGGCGATGCCGTGGACGTGCCGAACACGTCGGCAACCGTGCCTGGCGATGCCGTGGACGTGCCGAACACGTCGGCAACCGTTCCTGGCGATGCCGTGGACGTGCCGAACACGTCGGCAACCGTGCCCGGCGATGCCATGGAGGTGCCGAACTCGTCGGCAACCGTGCCTGGCGATGCCATGGAGGTGCCGAACACGTCGGCAACCGTTCCTGGCGATGCCGTGGACGTGCCGAACACGTCGGCGACCGTGCATTGCGAGCCGTAGACCTGCCGAACACGTCGGCAACCTGCATGGCGAGCCGTAGACGTGCCGAGCACGTCGGCGACCGTGCATGGCGATGCCATGGAGGTGCCGAACACGTCGGCAACCGTTTCTGGCGATGCCGTGGACGTGCCGAACACGTCGGCGACCGTGCATGGCGAGCCGTAGACGTGCCGATCACGTCGGCAACCTGCATGGCGAGCCGTAGGCGTGCCGAACACGTCGGCAACCGTGCCTGTCGATGCCGTGGACGTGCCGAACACGTCGGCAACCGTTTCTGGCGATGCCGTAGACCTGCCGAACACGTCGGCAACCTGCATGGCGAGCCATAGACGTGCCGATCACGTCGGCAACCTGCATGGCGAGCCGTAGACGTGCCGAACACGTCGGCGACCGTGCATGGCGAGCCCTAGACGTGCCGAACACGTCGGCAACCGTGCCTGGCGATGCCATGGAGGTGCCGAACACGTCGGCAACCGTTCCTGGCGATGCCGTGGACGTGCCGAACACGTCGGCGACCGTGCATTGCGAGCCGTAGACCTGCCGAACACGTCGGCAACCTGCATGGCGAGCCGTAGACGTGCCGATCACGTCGGCAACCTGCATGGCGAGCCGTAGACGTGCCGAACACGTCGGCGACCGTGCATGGCGAGCCGTAGACGTGCCGAACACGTCGGCAACCTGCATGGCGAGCCGTAGACGTGCCGATCACGTCGGCAACCTGCATGGCGAGCCGTGGACGTGCCGAACACGTCGGCGACCGTGCATGGCGAGCCGTAGACCTGCCGAACACGTCGGCGACCGTGCATTGCGAGCCGTAGACCTGCCGAACACGTCGGCAACCTGCATGGCGAGCCGTAGACGTGCCGAACACGTCGGCAACCTGCATGACGAGCCGTAGACGTGCCGAACACGTCGGCGACCGTGCATTGGGAGCCGTAGACGTGCCGAACAGGTCGGCGGCCGTGCATGGCGAGCCGTAGACGTGCCAAGCACGTCGGCAACCGTGCCTGGCGATGCCATGGAGGTGCCGAACACGTCGGCAACCGTTTCTGGCGATGCCGTGGACGTGCCGAACACGTCGGCGACCGTGCATGGCGAGCCGTAGACGTGCCAAACACGTGGGCAACCGTGCCTGGCGATGCCATGGAGGTGCCGAATACGTCGGCAACCTGCATGGCGAGCCGTAGACGTGCCGAACACGTCGGCGACCGTGCATGGCGAGCCGTAGACGTGCCGAACACGTCGGCGACCGTGCATGGCGATGCCATGGAGGTGCCGAACACGCCGGCAACCTGCATGACGAGCCGTAGACGTGCCGAACACGTGGGCGAACGTGCATGGCGATGCCGTGGACGTGCCGAACACGTCGGCGACCGTGCATTGCGAGCCGTAGACCTGCCGAACACGTCGGCGACCGTGCATTGCGAGCCGTAGACCTGCCGAACACGTCGGCAACCTGCATGGCGAGCCGTAGACGTGCCGAACACGTCGGCAACCTGCATGATGAGCCGTAGACGTGCCGAACACGTCGGCGACCGTGCATTGGGAGCCGTAGGCGTGCCGAACAGGTCGGCGGCCGTGCATGGCGAGCCGTAGACGTGCCAAGCACGTCGGCAACCGTGCCTGGCGATGCCATGGAGGTGCCGAACACGTCGGCAACCGTTTCTGGCGATGCCGTGGACGTGCCGAACACGTCGGCGACCGTGCATGGCGAGCCGTAGACGTGCCAAACACGTGGGCAACCGTGCCTGGCGATGCCATGGAGGTGACGAATACGTCGGCAACCTGCATGGCGAGCCGTAGACGTGCCGAACACGTCGGCGACCGTGCATGGCGAGCCGTAGACGTGCCGAACACGTCGGCGACCGTGCATGGCGATGCCATGGAGGTGCCGAATGCGTCGGCAACCTGCATGACGAGCCGTAGACGTGCCGAACACGTGGGCGAACGTGCATGGCGATGCCGTGGACGTGCCAAACACGTCGGCAACCGTTTCTGGCGATGCCGTGGACGTGCCGAACACGTCGGCGACCGTGCATGGCGAGCCGTAGGCGTGCCGAACACGTCGGCAACCGTGCCTGGCGATGCCGTGGACGTGCCGAACACGTCGGCAACCGTGCCTGGCGATGCCGTGGACGTGCCGAACACGTCGGCAACCGTTCCTGGCGATGCCGTGGACGTGCCGAACACGTCGGCAACCGTGCCCGGCGATGCCATGGAGGTGCCGAACTCGTCGGCAACCGTGCCTGGCGATGCCATGGAGGTGCCGAACACGTCGGCAACCGTTCCTGGCGATGCCGTGGACGTGCCGAACACGTCGGCGACCGTGCATTGCGAGCCGTAGACCTGCCGAACACGTCGGCAACCTGCATGGCGAGCCGTAGACGTGCCGATCACGTCGGCAACCTGCATGGCGAGCCGTAGACGTGCCGAACACGTCGGCGACCGTGCATGGCGAGCCGTAGACGTGCCGAACAGGTCGGCGGCCGTGCATGGCGAGCCGTAGACGTGCCAAGCACGTCGGCAACCGTGCCTGGCGATGCCATGGAGGTGCCAAGCACGTCGGCAACCGTGCCTGGCGATGCCATGGAGGTGCCGAACACGTCGGCAACCGTTTCTGGCGATGCCGTGGACGTGCCGAACACGTCGGCGACCGTGCATGGCGAGCCGTAGACGTGCCGAACACGTCGGCAACCTGCATGACGAGCCGTAGACGTGCCGAACACGTCGGCGACCGTGCATTGGGAGCCGTAGACGTGCCGAACAGGTCGGCGGCCGTGCATGGCGAGCCGTAGACGTGCCAAGCACGTCGGCAACCGTGCCTGGCGATGCCATGGAGGTGCCGAACACGTCGGCAACCGTTTCTGGCGATGCCGTGGACGTGCCGAACACGTCGGCGACCGTGCATGGCGAGCCGTAGACGTGCCAAACACGTGGGCAACCGTGCCTGGCGATGCCATGGAGGTGCCGAATACGTCGGCAACCTGCATGGCGAGCCGTAGACGTGCCGAACACGTCGGCGACCGTGCATGGCGAGCCGTAGACGTGCCGAACACGTCGGCGACCGTGCATGGCGATGCCATGGAGGTGCCGAACACGCCGGCAACCTGCATGACGAGCCGTAGACGTGCCGAACACGTGGGCGAACGTGCATGGCGATGCCGTGGACGTGCCGAACACGTCGGCGACCGTGCATTGCGAGCCGTAGACCTGCCGAACACGTCGGCGACCGTGCATTGCGAGCCGTAGACCTGCCGAACACGTCGGCAACCTGCATGGCGAGCCGTAGACGTGCCGAACACGTCGGCAACCTGCATGACGAGCCGTAGACGTGCCGAACACGTCGGCGACCGTGCATTGGGAGCCGTAGGCGTGCCGAACAGGTCGGCGGCCGTGCATGGCGAGCCGTAGACGTGCCAAGCACGTCGGCAACCGTGCCTGGCGATGCCATGGAGGTGCCGAACACGTCGGCAACCGTTTCTGGCGATGCCGTGGACGTGCCGAACACGTCGGCGACCGTGCATGGCGAGCCGTAGACGTGCCAAACACGTGGGCAACCGTGCCTGGCGATGCCATGGAGGTGACGAATACGTCGGCAACCTGCATGGCGAGCCGTAGACGTGCCGAACACGTCGGCGACCGTGCATGGCGAGCCGTAGACGTGCCGAACACGTCGGCGACCGTGCATGGCGATGCCATGGAGGTGCCGAATGCGTCGGCAACCTGCATGACGAGCCGTAGACGTGCCGAACACGTGGGCGAACGTGCATGGCGATGCCGTGGACGTGCCGAACACGTCGGCAACCGTTTCTGGCGATGCCGTGGACGTGCCGAACACGTCGGCGACCGTGCATGGCGAGCCGTAGGCGTGCCGAACACGTCGGCAACCGTGCCTGGCGATGCCGTGGACGTGCCGAACACGTCGGCAACCGTGCCTGGCGATGCCGTGGACGTGCCGAACACGTCGGCAACCGTTCCTGGCGATGCCGTGGACGTGCCGAACACGTCGGCAACCGTGCCCGGCGATGCCATGGAGGTGCCGAACTCGTCGGCAACCGTGCCTGGCGATGCCATGGAGGTGCCGAACACGTCGGCAACCGTTCCTGGCGATGCCGTGGACGTGCCGAACACGTCGGCGACCGTGCATTGCGAGCCGTAGACCTGCCGAACACGTCGGCAACCTGCATGGCGAGCCGTAGACGTGCCGATCACGTCGGCAACCTGCATGGCGAGCCGTAGACGTGCCGAACACGTCGGCGACCGTGCATGGCGAGCCGTAGACGTGCCGAACAGGTCGGCGGCCGTGCATGGCGAGCCGTAGACGTGCCAAGCACGTCGGCAACCGTGCCTGGCGATGCCATGGAGGTGCCAAGCACGTCGGCAACCGTGCCTGGCGATGCCATGGAGGTGCCGAACACGTCGGCAACCGTTTCTGGCGATGCCGTGGACGTGCCGAACACGTCGGCGACCGTGCATGGCGAGCCGTAGACGTGCCAAACACGTGGGCAACCGTGCCTGGCGAGCCGTAGACGTGCCGAACACGTCGGAGACCGTGCATGGCGATGCCATGGAGGTGCCGAACACGCCGGCAACGTGCATGACGAGCCGTAGACGTGCCGAACACGTGGGCGAACGTGCATGGCGATGCCGTGGACGTGCCGAACACGTCGGCGACCGTGCATTGCGAGCCGTAGACCTGCCGAACACGTCGGCGACCGTGCATTGCGAGCCGTAGACCTTCCGAACACGTCGGCAACCTGCATGGCGAGCCGTAGACGTGCCGAACACGTCGGCAACCTGCATGACGAGCCGTAGACGTGCCGAACACGTCGGCGACCGTGCATTGGGAGCCGTAGACGTGCCGAACAGGTCGGCGGCCGTGCATGGCGAGCCGTAGACGTGCCAAGCACGTCGGCAACCGTGCCTGGCGATGCCATGGACGTGCCGAACACGTCGGCGACCGTGCATGGCGATGCCATGGAGGTGCCGAACACGCCGGCAACCTGCATGACGAGCCGTAGACGTGCCGAACACGTGGGCGAACGTGCATGGCGATGCCGTGGACGTGCCGAACACGTCGGCGACCGTGCATTGCGAGCCGTAGACGTGCCGAACACGTCGGCAACCGTTTCTGGCGATGCCGTGGACGTGCCGAACACGTCGGCGACCGTGCATGGCGAGCCGTAGGCGTGCCGAACACGTCGGCAACCGTGCCTGGCGATGCCGTGGACGTGCCGAACACGTCGGCAACCGTGCCTGGCGATGCCGTGGACGTGCCGAACACGTCGGCAACCGTTCCTGGCGATGCCGTGGACGTGCCGAACACGTCGGCAACCGTGCCCGGCGATGCCATGGAGGTGCCGAACTCGTCGGCAACCGTGCCTGGCGATGCCATGGAGGTGCCGAACACGTCGGCAACCGTTCCTGGCGATGCCGTGGACGTGCCGAACACGTCGGCGACCGTGCATTGCGAGCCGTAGACCTGCCGAACACGTCGGCAACCTGCATGGCGAGCCGTAGACGTGCCGATCACGTCGGCAACCTGCATGGCGAGCCGTAGACGTGCCGAACACGTCGGCGACCGTGCATGGCGAGCCGTAGACGTGCCGAACAGGTCGGCGGCCGTGCATGGCGAGCCGTAGACGTGCCAAGCACGTCGGCAACCGTGCCTGGCGATGCCATGGAGGTGCCAAGCACGTCGGCAACCGTGCCTGGCGATGCCATGGAGGTGCCGAACACGTCGGCGACCGTGCATGGCGAGCCGTAGACGTGCCAAACACGTGGGCAACCGTGCCTGGCGAGCCGTAGACGTGCCGAACACGTCGGAGACCGTGCATGGCGATGCCATGGAGGTGCCGAACACGCCGGCAACCTGCATGACGAGCCGTAGACGTGCCGAACACGTGGGCGAACGTGCATGGCGATGCCGTGGACGTGCCGAACACGTCGGCGACCGTGCATTGCGAGCCGTAGACCTGCCGAACACGTCGGCGACCGTGCATTGCGAGCCGTAGACCTTCCGAACACGTCGGCAACCTGCATGGCGAGCCGTAGACGTGCCGAACACGTCGGCAACCTGCATGACGAGCCGTAGACGTGCCGAACACGTCGGCGACCGTGCATTGGGAGCCGTAGACGTGCCGAACAGGTCGGCGGCCGTGCATGGCGAGCCGTAGACGTGCCAAGCACGTCGGCAACCGTGCCTGGCGATGCCATGGACGTGCCGAACACGTCGGCGACCGTGCATGGCGATGCCATGGAGGTGCCGAACACGCCGGCAACCTGCATGACGAGCCGTAGACGTGCCGAACACGTGGGCGAACGTGCATGGCGATGCCGTGGACGTGCCGAACACGTCGGCGACCGTGCATTGCGAGCCGTAGACGTGCCGAACACGTCGGCAACCTGCATGGCGAGCCGTAGACGTGCCGAACACGTCGGCGACCGTGCATGGCGAGCCGTAGACGTGCCGAGCACGTCGGCGACCGTGCATGGCGATGCCATGGAGGTGCCGAACACGTCGGCAACCGTTTCTGGCGATGCCGTGGACGTGCCGAACACGTCGGCGACCGTGCATGGCGAGCCGTAGACGTGCCGAACACGTCGGCAACCTGCATGGCGAGCCGTAGACGTGCCGAACACGTCGGCAACCGTTCCTGGCGATGCCGTGGACGTGCCGAACACGTCGGCAACCGTGCCCGGCGATGCCATGGAGGTGCCGAACTCGTCGGCAACCGTGCCCGGCGATGCCGTGGAGGTGCCGAACTCGTCGGCAACCGTGCCTGGCGATGCCATGGAGGTGCCGAACACGTCGGCAACCGTTCCTGGCGATGCCGTGGACGTGCCGAACACGTCGGCGACCGTGCATTGCGAGCCGTAGACCTGCCGAACACGTCGGCAACCTGCATGGCGAGCCGTAGACGTGCCGATCACGTCGGCAACCTGCATGGCGAGCCGTAGACGTGCCGAACACGTCGGCGACCGTGCATGGCGAGCCCTAGACGTGCCGAACACGTCGGCAACCGTGCCTGGCGATGCCATGGAGGTGCCGAACACGTCGGCAACCGTTCCTGGCGATGCCGTGGACGTGCCGAACACGTCGGCGACCGTGCATTGCGAGCCGTAGACCTGCCGAACACGTCGGCAACCTGCATGGCGAGCCGTAGACGTGCCGATCACGTCGGCAACCTGCATGGCGAGCCGTAGACGTGCCGAACACGTCGGCGACCGTGCATGGCGAGCCGTAGACGTGCCGAACACGTCGGCAACCTGCATGGCGAGCCGTAGACGTGCCGAACACGTCGGCGACCGTGCATGGCGAGTCGTAGACGTGCCGAGCACGTCGGCGACCGTGCATGGCGAGCCGTAGACGTGCCGAACACGTCGGCAACCTGCATGACGAGCCGTAGACGTGCCGAACACGTCGGCGACCGTGCATTGGGAGCCGTAGACGTGCCGAACAGGTCGGCGGCCGTGCATGGCGAGCCGTAGACCTGCCGAACACGTCGGCAACCTGCATGGCGAGCCGTAGACGTGCCAAACACGTCGGCAACCGTGCCTGGCGATGCCATGGAGGTGCCGAACACGTCGGCAACCGTTTCTGGCGATGCCGTGGACGTGCCGAACACGTCGGCGACCGTGCATGGCGAGCCGTAGACGTGCCAAACACGTGGGCAACCGTGCCTGGCGATGCCATGGAGGTGCCGAACACGTCGGCAACCGTGCCTGGCGATGCCATGGAGGTGCCGAACACGTCGGCAACCGTTCCTGGCGATGCCGTGGACGTGCCGAACACGTCGGCGACCGTACATTGCGAGCCGTAGACCTGCCGAACACGTCGGCAACCTGCATGGCGAGCCGTAGACGTGCCAAACACGTGGGCAACCGTGCCTGGCGATGCCATGGAGGTGCCGAACACGCCGGCAACCTGCATGACGAGCCGTAGACGTGCCGAACACGTCGGCGAACGTGCCTGGCGATGCCGTGGACGTGCCGAACACGTCGGCAACCGTTCCTGGCGATGCCGTGGACGTGCCGAACACGTCGGCAACCGTGCCCGGCGATGCCATGGAGGTGCCGAACTCGTCGGCAACCGTGCCTGGCGATGCCATGGAGGTGCCGAACACGTCGGCAACCGTTCCTGGCGATGCCGTGGACGTGCCGAACACGTCGGCGACCGTGCATTGCGAGCCGTAGACCTGCCGAACACGTCGGCAACCTGCATGGCGAGCCGTAGACGTGCCGATCACGTCGGCAACCTGCATGGCGAGCCGTAGACGTGCCGAACACGTCGGCGACCGTGCATGGCGAGCCGTAGACGTGCCGAACAGGTCGGCGGCCGTGCATGGCGAGCCGTAGACGTGCCAAGCACGTCGGCAACCGTGCCTGGCGATGCCATGGAGGTGCCAAGCACGTCGGCAACCGTGCCTGGCGATGCCATGGAGGTGCCGAACACGTCGGCAACCGTTTCTGGCGATGCCGTGGACGTGCCGAACACGTCGGCGACCGTGCATGGCGAGCCGTAGACGTGCCAAACACGTGGGCAACCGTGCCTGGCGAGCCGTAGACGTGCCGAACACGTCGGAGACCGTGCATGGCGATGCCATGGAGGTGCCGAACACGCCGGCAACCTGCATGACGAGCCGTAGACGTGCCGAACACGTGGGCGAACGTGCATGGCGATGCCGTGGACGTGCCGAACACGTCGGCGACCGTGCATTGCGAGCCGTAGACCTGCCGAACACGTCGGCGACCGTGCATTGCGAGCCGTAGACCTTCCGAACACGTCGGCAACCTGCATGGCGAGCCGTAGACGTGCCGAACACGTCGGCAACCTGCATGACGAGCCGTAGACGTGCCGAACACGTCGGCGACCGTGCATTGGGAGCCGTAGACGTGCCGAACAGGTCGGTGGCCGTGCATGGCGAGCCGTAGACGTGCCAAGCACGTCGGCAACCGTGCCTGGCGATGCCATGGACGTGCCGAACACGTCGGCGACCGTGCATGGCGAGCCGTAGACGTGCCGAACACGTGGGCGACCGTGCATGGCGAGCCGTAGACGTGCCGAACACGTCGGCGACCGTGCATGGCGATGCCATGGAGGTGCCGAACACGCCGGCAACCTGCATGACGAGCCGTAGACGTGCCGAACACGTGGGCGAACGTGCATGGCGATGCCGTGGACGTGCCGAACACGTCGGCGACCGTGCATTGCGAGCCGTAGACGTGCCGAACACGTCGGCAACCTGCATGGCGAGCCGTAGACGTGCCGAACACGTCGGCGACCGTGCATGGCGAGCCGTAGACGTGCCGAGCACGTCGGCGACCGTGCATGGCGATGCCATGGAGGTGCCGAACACGTCGGCAACCGTTTCTGGCGATGCCGTGGACGTGCCGAACACGTCGGCGACCGTGCATGGCGAGCCGTAGACGTGCCGATCACGTCGGCAACCTGCATGGCGAGCCGTAGACCTGCCGAACACGTCGGCAACCTGCATGGCGAGCCGTAGACGTGCCGAACACGTCGGCAACCGTTCCTGGCGATGCCGTGGACGTGCCGAACACGTCGGCAACCGTGCCCGGCGATGCCATGGAGGTGCCGAACTCGTCGGCAACCGTGCCCGGCGATGCCATGGAGGTGCCGAACTCGTCGGCAACCGTGCCTGGCGATGCCATGGAGGTGCCGAACACGTCGGCAACCGTTCCTGGCGATGCCGTGGACGTGCCGAACACGTCGGCGACCGTGCATTGCGAGCCGTAGACCTGCCGAACACGTCGGCAACCTGCATGGCGAGCCGTAGACGTGCCGATCACGTCGGCGACCGTGCATGGCGAGTCGTAGACGTGCCGAGCACGTCGGCAACCTGCATGGCGAGCCGTAGACGTGCCGAACACGTCGGCGACCGTGCATGGCGAGCCGTAGACGTGCCGAACACGTCGGCAACCTGCATGGCGAGCCGTAGACGTGCCGAACACGTCGGCAACCGTTCCTGGCGATGCCGTGGACGTGCCGAACACGTCGGCAACCGTTCCTGGCGATGCCGTGGACGTGCCGAACACGTCGGCGACCGTGCATTGCGAGCCGTAGACCTGCCGAACACGTCGGCAACCTGCATGGCGAGCCGTAGACGTGCCGATCACGTCGGCAACCTGCATGGCGAGCCGTAGACGTGCCGAACACGTCGGCGACCGTGCATGGCGAGCCGTAGACGTGCCGAACACGTCGGCAACCTGCATGGCGAGCCGTAGACGTGCCGAACACGTCGGCGACCGTGCATGGCGAGTCGTAGACGTGCCGAGCACGTCGGCGACCGTGCATGGCGAGCCGTAGACGTGCCGAACACGTCGGCAACCTGCATGACGAGCCGTAGACGTGCCGAACACGTCGGCGACCGTGCATTGGGAGCCGTAGACGTGCCGAACAGGTCGGCGGCCGTGCATGGCGAGCCGTAGACGTGCCAAACACGTCGGCAACCGTGCCTGGCGATGCCATGGAGGTGCCGAACACGTCGGCAACCGTTTCTGGCGATGCCGTGGACGTGCCGAACACGTCGGCGACCGTGCATGGCGAGCCGTAGACGTGCCAAACACGTGGGCAACCGTGCCTGGCGATGCCATGGAGGTGCCGAACACGTCGGCAACCGTGCCTGGCGATGCCATGGAGGTGCCGAACACGTCGGCGACCGTACATTGCGAGCCGTAGACCTGCCGAACACGTCGGCAACCTGCATGACGAGCCGTAGACGTGCCGAACACGTGGGCGAACGTGCATGGCGATGCCGTGGACGTGCCGAACACGTCGGCGACCGTGCATTGCGAGCCGTAGACCTGCCGAACACGTCGGCGACCGTGCATTGCGAGCCGTAGACCTTCCGAACACGTCGGCAACCTGCATGGCGAGCCGTAGACGTGCCGAACACGTCGGCAACCTGCATGACGAGCCGTAGACGTGCCGAACACGTCGGCGACCGTGCATTGGGAGCCGTAGACGTGCCGAACAGGTCGGTGGCCGTGCATGGCGAGCCGTAGACGTGCCAAGCACGTCGGCAACCGTGCCTGGCGATGCCATGGACGTGCCGAACACGTCGGCGACCGTGCATGGCGAGCCGTAGACGTGCCGAACACGTGGGCGACCGTGCATGGCGAGCCGTAGACGTGCCGAACACGTCGGCGACCGTGCATGGCGATGCCATGGAGGTGCCGAACACGCCGGCAACCTGCATGACGAGCCGTAGACGTGCCGAACACGTGGGCGAACGTGCATGGCGATGCCGTGGACGTGCCGAACACGTCGGCGACCGTGCATTGCGAGCCGTAGACGTGCCGAACACGTCGGCAACCTGCATGGCGAGCCGTAGACGTGCCGAACACGTCGGCGACCGTGCATGGCGAGCCGTAGACGTGCCGAGCACGTGGGCAACCGTGCCTGGCGATGCCATGGAGGTGCCGAACACGTCGGCAACCGTGCCTGGCGATGCCATGGAGGTGCCGAACACGTCGGCGACCGTACATTGCGAGCCGTAGACCTGCCGAACACGTCGGCAACCTGCATGACGAGCCGTAGACGTGCCGAACACGTGGGCGAACGTGCATGGCGATGCCGTGGACGTGCCGAACACGTCGGCGACCGTGCATTGCGAGCCGTAGACCTGCCGAACACGTCGGCGACCGTGCATTGCGAGCCGTAGACCTTCCGAACACGTCGGCAACCTGCATGGCGAGCCGTAGACGTGCCGAACACGTCGGCAACCTGCATGACGAGCCGTAGACGTGCCGAACACGTCGGCGACCGTGCATTGGGAGCCGTAGACGTGCCGAACAGGTCGGTGGCCGTGCATGGCGAGCCGTAGACGTGCCAAGCACGTCGGCAACCGTGCCTGGCGATGCCATGGACGTGCCGAACACGTCGGCGACCGTGCATGGCGAGCCGTAGACGTGCCAAACACGTGGGCAACCGTGCCTGGCGATGCCATGGAGGTGCCGAACACGTCGGCAACCGTGCCTGGCGATGCCATGGAGGTGCCGAACACGTCGGCGACCGTACATTGCGAGCCGTAGACCTGCCGAACACGTCGGCAACCTGCATGACGAGCCGTAGACGTGCCGAACACGTGGGCGAACGTGCATGGCGATGCCGTGGACGTGCCGAACACGTCGGCGACCGTGCATTGCGAGCCGTAGACCTGCCGAACACGTCGGCGACCGTGCATTGCGAGCCGTAGACCTTCCGAACACGTCGGCAACCTGCATGGCGAGCCGTAGACGTGCCGAACACGTCGGCAACCTGCATGACGAGCCGTAGACGTGCCGAACACGTCGGCGACCGTGCATTGGGAGCCGTAGACGTGCCGAACAGGTCGGTGGCCGTGCATGGCGAGCCGTAGACGTGCCAAGCACGTCGGCAACCGTGCCTGGCGATGCCATGGACGTGCCGAACACGTCGGCGACCGTGCATGGCGAGCCGTAGACGTGCCGAACACGTGGGCGACCGTGCATGGCGAGCCGTAGACGTGCCGAACACGTCGGCGACCGTGCATGGCGATGCCATGGAGGTGCCGAACACGCCGGCAACCTGCATGACGAGCCGTAGACGTGCCGAACACGTGGGCGAACGTGCATGGCGATGCCGTGGACGTGCCGAACACGTCGGCGACCGTGCATTGCGAGCCGTAGACGTGCCGAACACGTCGGCAACCTGCATGGCGAGCCGTAGACGTGCCGAACACGTCGGCGACCGTGCATGGCGAGCCGTAGACGTGCCGAGCACGTCGGCGACCGTGCATGGCGATGCCATGGAGGTGCCGAACACGTCGGCAACCGTTTCTGGCGATGCCGTGGACGTGCCGAACACGTCGGCGACCGTGCATGGCGAGCCGTAGACGTGCCGATCACGTCGGCAACCTGCATGGCGAGCCGTAGACCTGCCGAACACGTCGGCAACCTGCATGGCGAGCCGTAGACGTGCCGAACACGTCGGCAACCGTTCCTGGCGATGCCGTGGACGTGCCGAACACGTCGGCAACCGTGCCCGGCGATGCCATGGAGGTGCCGAACTCGTCGGCAACCGTGCCCGGCGATGCCATGGAGGTGCCGAACTCGTCGGCAACCGTGCCTGGCGATGCCATGGAGGTGCCGAACACGTCGGCAACCGTTCCTGGCGATGCCGTGGACGTGCCGAACACGTCGGCGACCGTGCATTGCGAGCCGTAGACCTGCCGAACACGTCGGCAACCTGCATGGCGAGCCGTAGACGTGCCGATCACGTCGGCGACCGTGCATGGCGAGTCGTAGACGTGCCGAGCACGTCGGCAACCTGCATGGCGAGCCGTAGACGTGCCGAACACGTCGGCGACCGTGCATGGCGAGCCGTAGACGTGCCGAACACGTCGGCAACCTGCATGGCGAGCCGTAGACGTGCCGAACACGTCGGCAACCGTTCCTGGCGATGCCGTGGACGTGCCGAACACGTCGGCAACCGTTCCTGGCGATGCCGTGGACGTGCCGAACACGTCGGCGACCGTGCATTGCGAGCCGTAGACCTGCCGAACACGTCGGCAACCTGCATGGCGAGCCGTAGACGTGCCGATCACGTCGGCAACCTGCATGGCGAGCCGTAGACGTGCCGAACACGTCGGCGACCGTGCATGGCGAGCCGTAGACGTGCCGAACACGTCGGCAACCTGCATGGCGAGCCGTAGACGTGCCGAACACGTCGGCGACCGTGCATGGCGAGTCGTAGACGTGCCGAGCACGTCGGCGACCGTGCATGGCGAGCCGTAGACGTGCCGAACACGTCGGCAACCTGCATGACGAGCCGTAGACGTGCCGAACACGTCGGCGACCGTGCATTGGGAGCCGTAGACGTGCCGAACAGGTCGGCGGCCGTGCATGGCGAGCCGTAGACGTGCCAAACACGTCGGCAACCGTGCCTGGCGATGCCATGGAGGTGCCGAACACGTCGGCAACCGTTTCTGGCGATGCCGTGGACGTGCCGAACACGTCGGCGACCGTGCATGGCGAGCCGTAGACGTGCCAAACACGTGGGCAACCGTGCCTGGCGATGCCATGGAGGTGCCGAACACGTCGGCAACCGTGCCTGGCGATGCCATGGAGGTGCCGAACACGTCGGCGACCGTACATTGCGAGCCGTAGACCTGCCGAACACGTCGGCAACCTGCATGGCGAGCCGTAGACGTGCCAAACACGTGGGCAACCGTGCCTGGCGATGCCATGGAGGTGCCGAACACGCCGGCAACCTGCATGACGAGCCGTAGACGTGCCGAACACGTCGGCGAACGTGCATGGCGATGCCGTGGACGTGCCGAACACGTCGGCGACCGTGCATTGCGAGCCGTAGACGTGCCGAACACGTCGGCAACCTGCATGGCGAGCCGTAGACGTGCCGAACACGTCGACGACCGTGCATGGCGAGCCGTAGACGTGCCGAGCACGTCGGCGACCGTGCATGGCGATGCCATGGAGGTGCCGAACACGTCGGCAACCGTTCCTGGCGATGCCGTGGACGTGCCGAACACGTCGGCGACCGTGCATGGCGAGCCGTAGACGTGCCAAACACGTGGGCAACCGTGCCTGGCGATGCCATGGAGGTGCCGAACACGTCGGCAACCGTGCCTGGCGATGCCATGGAGGTGCCGAACACGTCGGCAACCGTTCCTGGCGATGCCGTGGACGTGCCGAACACGTCGGCGACCGTACATTGCGAGCCGTAGACCTGCCGAACACGTCGGCAACCTGCATGGCGAGCCGTAGACGTGCCGATCACGTCGGCAACCTGCATGGCGAGCCGTAGACGTGCCGAACACGTCGGCGACCGTGCATGGCGAGCCCTAGACGTGCAGAACACGTCGGCAACCTGCATGGCGAGCCGAAGACGTGCCGATCACGTCGGCAACCTGCATGGCGAGCCGTAGACGTGCCGAACACGTCGGCGACCGTGCATGGCGAGCCGTAGACGTGCCGAACACGTCGGCAACCTGCATGGCGAGCCGTAGACGTGCCGAACACGTCGGCGACCGTGCATGGCGAGTCGTAGACGTGCCGAGCACGTCGGCGACCGTGCATGGCGAGCCGTAGACGTGCCGATCACGTCGGCAACCTGCATGGCGAGCCGTGGACGTGCCGAACACGTCGGCGACCGTGCATGGCGAGCCGTAGACCTGCCGAACACGTCGGCAACCTGCATGGCGAGCCGTAGACGTGCCGATCACGTCGGCGACCGTGCATGGCGAGTCGTAGACGTGCCGAGCACGTCGGCAACCTGCATGGCGAGCCGTAGACGTGCCGAACACGTCGGCGACCGTGCATGGCGAGCCGTAGACGTGCCGAACACGTCGGCAACCTGCATGGCGAGCCGTAGACGTGCCGAACACGTCGGCAACCGTTCCTGGCGATGCCGTGGACGTGCCGAACACGTCGGCAACCGTTCCTGGCGATGCCGTGGACGTGCCGAACACGTCGGCGACCGTGCATTGCGAGCCGTAGACCTGCCGAACACGTCGGCAACCTGCATGGCGAGCCGTAGACGTGCCGATCACGTCGGCAACCTGCATGGCGAGCCGTAGACGTGCCGAACACGTCGGCGACCGTGCATGGCGAGCCGTAGACGTGCCGAACACGTCGGCAACCTGCATGGCGAGCCGTAGACGTGCCGAACACGTCGGCGACCGTGCATGGCGAGTCGTAGACGTGCCGAGCACGTCGGCGACCGTGCATGGCGAGCCGTAGACGTGCCGAACACGTCGGCAACCTGCATGACGAGCCGTAGACGTGCCGAACACGTCGGCGACCGTGCATTGGGAGCCGTAGACGTGCCGAACAGGTCGGCGGCCGTGCATGGCGAGCCGTAGACGTGCCAAACACGTCGGCAACCGTGCCTGGCGATGCCATGGAGGTGCCGAACACGTCGGCAACCGTTTCTGGCGATGCCGTGGACGTGCCGAACACGTCGGCGACCGTGCATGGCGAGCCGTAGACGTGCCAAACACGTGGGCAGCCGTGCCTGGCGATGCCATGGAGGTGCCGAACACGTCGGCAACCGTGCCTGGCGATGCCATGGAGGTGCCGAACACGTCGGCGACCGTACATTGCGAGCCGTAGACCTGCCGAACACGTCGGCAACCTGCATGGCGAGCCGTAGACGTGCCAAACACGTGGGCAACCGTGCCTGGCGATGCCATGGAGGTGCCGAACACGCCGGCAACCTGCATGACGAGCCGTAGACGTGCCGAACACGTCGGCGAACGTGCATGGCGATGCCGTGGACGTGCCGAACACGTCGGCGACCGTGCATTGCGAGCCGTAGACGTGCCGAACACGTCGGCAACCTGCATGGCGAGCCGTAGACGTGCCGAACACGTCGACGACCGTGCATGGCGAGCCGTAGACGTGCCGAGCACGTCGGCGACCGTGCATGGCGAGCCGTAGACGTGCCGAACACGTCGGCAACCTGCATGACGAGCCGTAGACGTGCCGAACACGTCGGCGACCGTGCATTGGGAGCCGTAGACGTGCCGAACAGGTCGGCGGCCGTGCATGGCGAGCCGTAGACGTGCCAAACACGTCGGCAACCGTGCCTGGCGATGCCATGGAGGTGCCGAACACGTCGGCGACCGTGCATGGCGATGCCATGGAGGTGCCGAACACGTCGGCAACCGTTCCTGGCGATGCCGTGGACGTGCCGAACACGTCGGCGACCGTGCATGGCGAGCCGTAGACGTGCCAAACACGTGGGCAACCGTGCCTGGCGATGCCATGGAGGTGCCGAACACGTCGGCAACCGTGCCTGGCGATGCCATGGAGGTGCCGAACACGTCGGCAACCGTTCCTGGCGATGCCGTGGACGTGCCGAACACGTCGGCGACCGTACATTGCGAGCCGTAGACCTGCCGAACACGTCGGCAACCTGCATGGCGAGCCGTAGACGTGCCGATCACGTCGGCAACCTGCATGGCGAGCCGTAGACGTGCCGAACACGTCGGCGACCGTGCATGGCGAGCCCTAGACGTGCAGAACACGTCGGCAACCTGCATGGCGAGCCGTAGACGTGCCGATCACGTCGGCAACCTGCATGGCGAGCCGTAGACGTGCCGAACACGTCGGCGACCGTGCATGGCGAGCCGTAGACGTGCCGAACACGTCGGCAACCTGCATGGCGAGCCGTAGACGTGCCGAACACGTCGGCGACCGTGCATGGCGAGTCGTAGACGTGCCGAGCACGTCGGCGACCGTGCATGGCGAGCCGTAGACGTGCCGATCACGTCGGCAACCTGCATGGCGAGCCGTGGACGTGCCGAACACGTCGGCGACCGTGCATGGCGAGCCGTAGACCTGCCGAACACGTCGGCAACCTGCATGGCGAGCCGTAGACGTGCCGATCACGTCGGCGACCGTGCATGGCGAGCCGTAGACGTGCCGAACACGTCGGCAACCTGCATGGCGAGCCGTAGACGTGCCGAACACGTCGGCGACCGTGCATGGCGAGCCGTAGACGTGCCGAACACGTCGGCAACCTGCATGGCGAGCCGTAGACGTGCCGAACACGTCGGCGACCGTGCATGGCGAGTCGTAGACGTGCCGAGCACGTCGGCGACCGTGCATGGCGAGCCGTAGACGTGCCGATCACGTCGGCAACCTGCATGGCGAGCCGTGGACGTGCCGAACACGTCGGCGACCGTGCATGGCGAGCCGTAGACCTGCCGAACACGTCGGCAACCTGCATGGCGAGCCGTAGACGTGCCGAACACGTCGGCGACCGTGCATGGCGAGCCGTAGACGTGCCGAACACGTCGGCAACCTGCATGGCGAGCCGTAGACGTGCCGAACACGTCGGCGACCGTGCATGGCGAGTCGTAGACGTGCCGAGCACGTCGGCGACCGTGCATGGCGAGCCGTAGACGTGCCGATCACGTCGGCAACCTGCATGGCGAGCCGTGGACGTGCCGAACACGTCGGCGACCGTGCATGGCGAGCCGTAGACCTGCCGAACACGTCGGCAACCTGCATGGCGAGCCGTAGACGTGCCGAACACGTCGGCGACCGTGCATGGCGAGCCGTAGACGTGCCGAACACGTCGGCAACCTGCATGGCGAGCCGTAGACGTGCCGAACACGTCGGCGACCGTGCATGGCGAGTCGTAGACGTGCCGAGCACGTCGGCGACCGTGCATGGCGAGCAGTAGACGTGCCGATCACGTCGGCAACCTGCATGGCGAGCCGTGGACGTGCCGAACACGTCGGCGACCGTGCATGGCGAGCCGTAGACCTGCCGAACACGTCGGCAACCTGCATGGCGAGCCGTAGACGTGCCGATCACGTCGGCGACCGTGCATGGCGAGCCGTAGACGTGCCGAACACGTCGGCAACCTGCATGGCGAGCCGTAGACGTGCCGAACACGTCGGCGACCGTGCATGGCGAGCCGTAGACGTGCCGAACACGTCGGCAACCTGCATGGCGAGCCGTAGACGTGCCGAACACGTCGGCGACCGTGCATGGCGAGTCGTAGACGTGCCGAGCACGTCGGCGACCGTGCATGGCGAGCCGTAGACGTGCCGATCACGTCGGCAACCTGCATGGCGAGCCGTGGACGTGCCGAACACGTCGGCGACCGTGCATGGCGAGCCGTAGACCTGCCGAACACGTCGGCAACCTGCATGGCGAGCCGTAGACGTGCCGATCACGTCGGCGACCGTGCATGGCGAGCCGTAGACGTGCCGAACACGTCGGCAACCTGCATGGCGAGCCGTAGACGTGCCGAACACGTCGGCGACCGTGCATGGCGAGTCGTAGACGTGCCGAGCACGTCGGCGACCGTGCATGGCGAGCCGTAGACGTGCCGAACACGTCGGCAACCTGCATGACGAGCCGTAGACGTGCCGAACACGTCGGCGACCGTGCATTGGGAGCCGTAGACGTGCCGAACAGGTCGGCGGCCGTGCATGGCGAGCCGTAGACGTGCCAAACACGTCGGCAACCGTGCCTGGCGATGCCATGGAGGTGCCGAACACGTCGGCAACCGTTTCTGGCGATGCCGTGGACGTGCCGAACACGTCGGCGACCGTGCATGACGAGCCGTAGACGTGCCAAACACGTGGGCTACCGTGCCTGGCGATGCCATGGAGGTGCCGAACACGTCGGCAACCGTGCCTGGCGATGCCGTGGACGTGCCGAACACGTCGGCAATCGTGCCTGGCGATGCCGTGGACGTGCCGAACACGTCGGCAACCGTGCCTGGCGATGCCGTGGACGTGCCGAACACGTCGGCAATCGTGCCTGGCGATGCCGTGGACGTGCCGAACACGTCGGCAACCTGCATGGCGAGCCGTGGACGTGCCGAACACGTCGGCGACCGTGCATGGCGAGCCGTAGACCTGCCGAACACGTCGGCAACCTGCATGGCGAGCCGTAGACGTGCCGATCACGTCGGCGACCGTGCATGGCGAGCCGTAGACGTGCCGAACACGTCGGCAACCTGCATGGCGAGCCGTAGACGTGCCGAACACGTCGGCGACCGTGCATGGCGAGCCGTAGACGTGCCGAACACGTCGGCAACCTGCATGGCGAGCCGTAGACGTGCCGAACACGTCGGCGACCGTGCATGGCGAGTCGTAGACGTGCCGAGCACGTCGGCGACCGTGCATGGCGAGCCGTAGACGTGCCGATCACGTCGGCAACCTGCATGGCGAGCCGTGGACGTGCCGAACACGTCGGCGACCGTGCATGGCGAGCCGTAGACCTGCCGAACACGTCGGCAACCTGCATGGCGAGCCGTAGACGTGCCGAACACGTCGGCGACCGTGCATGGCGAGCCGTAGACGTGCCGAACACGTCGGCAACCTGCATGGCGAGCCGTAGACGTGCCGAACACGTCGGCGACCGTGCATGGCGAGTCGTAGACGTGCCGAGCACGTCGGCGACCGTGCATGGCGAGCCGTAGACGTGCCGATCACGTCGGCAACCTGCATGGCGAGCCGTGGACGTGCCGAACACGTCGGCGACCGTGCATGGCGAGCCGTAGACCTGCCGAACACGTCGGCAACCTGCATGGCGAGCCGTAGACGTGCCGATCACGTCGGCGACCGTGCATGGCGAGCCGTAGACGTGCCGATCACGTCGGCAACCTGCATGGCGAGCCGTGGACGTGCCGAACACGTCGGCGACCGTGCATGGCGGGCCGTAGACCTGCCGAACACGTCGGCAACCTGCATGGCGAGCCGTAGACGTGCCGAACACGTCGGCGACCGTGCATGGCGAGCCGTAGACGTGCCGAACACGTCGGCAACCTGCATGGCGAGCCGTAGACGTGCCGAACACGTCGGCGACCGTGCATGGCGAGTCGTAGACGTGCCGAGCACGTCGGCGACCGTGCATGGCGAGCCGTAGACGTGCCGATCACGTCGGCAACCTGCATGGCGAGCCGTGGACGTGCCGAACACGTCGGCGACCGTGCATGGCGAGCCGTAGACCTGCCGAACACGTCGGCAACCTGCATGGCGAGCCGTAGACGTGCCGATCACGTCGGCGACCGTGCATGGCGAGCCGTAGACGTGCCGAACACGTCGGCAACCTGCATGGCGAGCCGTAGACGTGCCGAACACGTCGGCGACCGTGCATGGCGAGCCGTAGACGTGCCGAACACGTCGGCAACCTGCATGGCGAGCCGTAGACGTGCCGAACACGTCGGCGACCGTGCATGGCGAGTCGTAGACGTGCCGAGCACGTCGGCGACCGTGCATGGCGAGCCGTAGACGTGCCGATCACGTCGGCAACCTGCATGGCGAGCCGTGGACGTGCCGAACACGTCGGCGACCGTGCATGGCGAGCCGTAGACCTGCCGAACACGTCGGCAACCTGCATGGCGAGCCGTAGACGTGCCGATCACGTCGGCGACCGTGCATGGCGAGCCGTAGACGTGCCGAACACGTCGGCAACCTGCATGGCGAGCCGTAGACGTGCCGAACACGTCGGCGACCGTGCATGGCGAGTCGTAGACGTGCCGAGCACGTCGGCGACCGTGCATGGCGAGCCGTAGACGTGCCGAACACGTCGGCAACCTGCATGACGAGCCGTAGACGTGCCGAACACGTCGGCGACCGTGCATTGGGAGCCGTAGACGTGCCGAACAGGTCGGCGGCCGTGCATGGCGAGCCGTAGACGTGCCAAACACGTCGGCAACCGTGCCTGGCGATGCCATGGAGGTGCCGAACACGTCGGCAACCGTTTCTGGCGATGCCGTGGACGTGCCGAACACGTCGGCGACCGTGCATGACGAGCCGTAGACGTGCCAAACACGTGGGCTACCGTGCCTGGCGATGCCATGGAGGTGCCGAACACGTCGGCAACCGTGCCTGGCGATGCCGTGGACGTGCCGAACACGTCGGCAATCGTGCCTGGCGATGCCGTGGACGTGCCGAACACGTCGGCAACCGTGCCTGGCGATGCCGTGGACGTGCCGAACACGTCGGCAATCGTGCCTGGCGATGCCGTGGACGTGCCGAACACGTCGGCAACCTGCATGGCGAGCCGTAGACGTGCCGAACACGTCGGTAACCGTGCCTGGCGATGCCATGGAGGTGCCGAACACGTCGGCGACCGTACATTGCGAGCCGTAGACCTGCCGAACACGTCGGCAACCTGCATGGCGAGCCGTAGACGTGCCGATCACGTCGGCAACCTGCATGGCGAGCCGTGGACGTGCCGAACACGTCGGCGACCGTGCATGGCGAGCCGTAGACGTGCCGATCACGTCGGCAACCTGCATGGCGAGCCGTAGACGTGCCGAACACGTCGGCGACCGTGCATGGCGAGCCCTAGACGTGCCGAACACGTCGGCAACCGTTCCTGGCGATGCCGTGGACGTGCCGAACACGTCGGCGACCGTGCATTGCGAGCCGTAGACCTGCCGAACACGTCGGCAACCTGCATGGCGAGCCGTAGACGTGCCGATCACGTCGGCGACCGTGCATGGCGAGCCGTAGACGTGCCGAACACGTCGGCGACCGTGCATGGCGAGCCGTAGACGTGCCGAACACGTCGGCAACCTGCATGGCGAGCCGTAGACGTGCCGAACACGTCGGCGACCGTGCATGGCGAGTCGTAGACGTGCCGAGCACGTCGGCGACCGTGCATGGCGAGCCGTAGACGTGCCGATCACGTCGGCAACCTGCATGGCGAGCCGTGGACGTGCCGAACACGTCGGCGACCGTGCATGGCGAGCCGTAGACCTGCCGAACACGTCGGCAACCTGCATGGCGAGCCGTAGACGTGCCGATCACGTCGGCGACCGTGCATGGCGAGCCGTAGACGTGCCGATCACGTCGGCAACCTGCATGGCGAGCCGTGGACGTGCCGAACACGTCGGCGACCGTGCATGGCGAGCCGTAGACCTGCCGAACACGTCGGCAACCTGCATGGCGAGCCGTAGACGTGCCGAACACGTCGGCGACCGTGCATGGCGAGCCGTAGACGTGCCGAACACGTCGGCAACCTGCATGGCGAGCCGTAGACGTGCCGAACACGTCGGCGACCGTGCATGGCGAGTCGTAGACGTGCCGAGCACGTCGGCGACCGTGCATGGCGAGCCGTAGACGTGCCGATCACGTCGGCAACCTGCATGGCGAGCCGTGGACGTGCCGAACACGTCGGCGACCGTGCATGGCGAGCCGTAGACCTGCCGAACACGTCGGCAACCTGCATGGCGAGCCGTAGACGTGCCGATCACGTCGGCGACCGTGCATGGCGAGCCGTAGACGTGCCGAACACGTCGGCAACCTGCATGGCGAGCCGTAGACGTGCCGAACACGTCGGCGACCGTGCATGGCGAGCCGTAGACGTGCCGAACACGTCGGCAACCTGCATGGCGAGCCGTAGACGTGCCGAACACGTCGGCGACCGTGCATGGCGAGTCGTAGACGTGCCGAGCACGTCGGCGACCGTGCATGGCGAGCCGTAGACGTGCCGATCACGTCGGCAACCTGCATGGCGAGCCGTGGACGTGCCGAACACGTCGGCGACCGTGCATGGCGAGCCGTAGACCTGCCGAACACGTCGGCAACCTGCATGGCGAGCCGTAGACGTGCCGATCACGTCGGCGACCGTGCATGGCGAGCCGTAGACGTGCCGAACACGTCGGCAACCTGCATGGCGAGCCGTAGACGTGCCGAACACGTCGGCGACCGTGCATGGCGAGTCGTAGACGTGCCGAGCACGTCGGCGACCGTGCATGGCGAGCCGTAGACGTGCCGAACACGTCGGCAACCTGCATGACGAGCCGTAGACGTGCCGAACACGTCGGCGACCGTGCATTGGGAGCCTTAGACGTGCCGAACAGGTCGGCGGCCGTGCATGGCGAGCCGTAGACGTGCCAAACACGTCGGCAACCGTGCCTGGCGATGCCATGGAGGTGCCGAACACGTCGGCAACCGTTTCTGGCGATGCCGTGGACGTGCCGAACACGTCGGCGACCGTGCATGACGAGCCGTAGACGTGCCAAACACGTGGGCAACCGTGCCTGGCGATGCCATGGAGGTGCCGAACACGTCGGCAACCGTGCCTGGCGATGCCGTGGACGTGCCGAACACGTCGGCAATCGTGCCTGGCGATGCCGTGGACGTGCCGAACACGTCGGCAACCGTGCCTGGCGATGCCGTGGACGTGCCGAACACGTCGGCAATCGTGCCTGGCGATGCCGTGGACGTGCCGAACACGTCGGCAACCTGCATGGCGAGCCGTAGACGTGCCGAACACGTCGGTAACCGTGCCTGGCGATGCCACGGAGGTGCCGAACACGTCGGCGACCGTACATTGCGAGCCGTAGACCTGCCGAACACGTCGGCAACCTGCATGGCGAGCCGTAGACGTGCCGATCACGTCGGCAACCTGCATGGCGAGCCGTGGACGTGCCGAACACGTCGGCGACCGTGCATGGCGAGCCGTAGACGTGCCGAACACGTCGGCAACCTGCATGGCGAGCCGTAGACGTGCCGAACACGTCGGCGACCGTGCATGGCGAGCCGTAGACGTGCCGAACACGTCGGCAACCTGCATGGCGAGCCGTAGACGTGCCGAACACGTCGGCGACCGTGCATGGCGAGTCGTAGACGTGCCGAGCACGTCGGCGACCGTGCATGGCGAGCCGTAGACGTGCCGATCACGTCGGCAACCTGCATGGCGAGCCGTGGACGTGCCGAACACGTCGGCGACCGTGCATGGCGAGCCGTAGACCTGCCGAACACGTCGGCAACCTGCATGGCGAGCCGTAGACGTGCCGATCACGTCGGCGACCGTGCATGGCGAGCCGTAGACGTGCCGAACACGTCGGCAACCTGCATGGCGAGCCGTAGACGTGCCGATCACGTCGGCAACCTGCATGGCGAGCCGTGGACGTGCCGAACACGTCGGCGACCGTGCATGGCGAGCCGTAGACCTGCCGAACACGTCGGCAACCTGCATGGCGAGCCGTAGACGTGCCGATCACGTCGGCGACCGTGCATGGCGAGCCGTAGACGTGCCGAACACGTCGGCAACCTGCATGGCGAGCCGTAGACGTGCCGAACACGTCGGCGACCGTGCATGGCGAGTCGTAGACGTGCCGAGCACGTCGGCGACCGTGCATGGCGAGCCGTAGACGTGCCGAACACGTCGGCAACCTGCATGACGAGCCGTAGACGTGCCGAACACGTCGGCGACCGTGCATTGGGAGCCTTAGACGTGCCGAACAGGTCGGCGGCCGTGCATGGCGAGCCGTAGACGTGCCAAACACGTCGGCAACCGTGCCTGGCGATGCCATGGAGGTGCCGAACACGTCGGCAACCGTTTCTGGCGATGCCGTGGACGTGCCGAACACGTCGGCAATCGTGCCTGGCGATGCCGTGGACGTGCCGAACACGTCGGCAACCGTGCCTGGCGATGCCGTGGACGTGCCGAACACGTCGGCAATCGTGCCTGGCGATGCCGTGGACGTGCCGAACACGTCGGCAACCTGCATGGCGAGCCGTAGACGTGCCGAACACGTCGGTAACCGTGCCTGGCGATGCCATGGAGGTGCCGAACACGTCGGCGACCGTACATTGCGAGCCGTAGACCTGCCGAACACGTCGGCAACCTGCATGGCGAGCCGTAGACGTGCCGATCACGTCGGCAACCTGCATGGCGAGCCGTGGACGTGCCGAACACGTCGGCGACCGTGCATGGCGAGCCGTAGACGTGCCGATCACGTCGGCAACCTGCATGGCGAGCCGTAGACGTGCCGAACACGTCGGCGACCGTGCATGGCGAGCCCTAGACGTGCCGAACACGTCGGCAACCGTTCCTGGCGATGCCGTGGACGTGCCGAACACGTCGGCGACCGTGCATTGCGAGCCGTAGACCTGCCGAACACGTCGGCAACCTGCATGGCGAGCCGTAGACGTGCCGATCACGTCGGCGACCGTGCATGGCGAGCCGTAGACGTGCCGAACACGTCGGCGACCGTGCATGGCGAGCCGTAGACGTGCCGAACACGTCGGCAACCTGCATGGCGAGCCGTAGACGTGCCGAACACGTCGGCGACCGTGCATGGCGAGTCGTAGACGTGCCGAGCACGTCGGCGACCGTGCATGGCGAGCCGTAGACGTGCCGATCACGTCGGCAACCTGCATGGCGAGCCGTGGACGTGCCGAACACGTCGGCGACCGTGCATGGCGAGCCGTAGACCTGCCGAACACGTCGGCAACCTGCATGGCGAGCCGTAGACGTGCCGATCACGTCGGCGACCGTGCATGGCGAGCCGTAGACGTGCCGATCACGTCGGCAACCTGCATGGCGAGCCGTGGACGTGCCGAACACGTCGGCGACCGTGCATGGCGAGCCGTAGACCTGCCGATCACGTCGGCAACCTGCATGGCGAGCCGTAGACGTGCCGAACACGTCGGCGACCGTGCATGGCGAGCCGTAGACGTGCCGAACACGTCGGCAACCTGCATGGCGAGCCGTAGACGTGCCGAACACGTCGGCGACCGTGCATGGCGAGTCGTAGACGTGCCGAGCACGTCGGCGACCGTGCATGGCGAGCCGTAGACGTGCCGATCACGTCGGCAACCTGCATGGCGAGCCGTGGACGTGCCGAACACGTCGGCGACCGTGCATGGCGAGCCGTAGACCTGCCGAACACGTCGGCAACCTGCATGGCGAGCCGTAGACGTGCCGATCACGTCGGCGACCGTGCATGGCGAGCCGTAGACGTGCCGAACACGTCGGCAACCTGCATGGCGAGCCGTAGACGTGCCGAACACGTCGGCGACCGTGCATGGCGAGCCGTAGACGTGCCGAACACGTCGGCAACCTGCATGGCGAGCCGTAGACGTGCCGAACACGTCGGCGACCGTGCATGGCGAGTCGTAGACGTGCCGAGCACGTCGGCGACCGTGCATGGCGAGCCGTAGACGTGCCGATCACGTCGGCAACCTGCATGGCGAGCCGTGGACGTGCCGAACACGTCGGCGACCGTGCATGGCGAGCCGTAGACCTGCCGAACACGTCGGCAACCTGCATGGCGAGCCGTAGACGTGCCGATCACGTCGGCGACCGTGCATGGCGAGCCGTAGACGTGCCGAACACGTCGGCAACCTGCATGGCGAGCCGTAGACGTGCCGAACACGTCGGCGACCGTGCATGGCGAGTCGTAGACGTGCCGAGCACGTCGGCGACCGTGCATGGCGAGCCGTAGACGTGCCGAACACGTCGGCAACCTGCATGACGAGCCGTAGACGTGCCGAACACGTCGGCGACCGTGCATTGGGAGCCGTAGACGTGCCGAACAGGTCGGCGGCCGTGCATGGCGAGCCGTAGACGTGCCAAACACGTCGGCAACCGTGCCTGGCGATGCCATGGAGGTGCCGAACACGTCGGCAACCGTTTCTGGCGATGCCGTGGACGTGCCGAACACGTCGGCGACCGTGCATGACGAGCCGTAGACGTGCCAAACACGTGGGCAACCGTGCCTGGCGATGCCATGGAGGTGCCGAACACGTCGGCAACCGTGCCTGGCGATGCCGTGGACGTGCCGAACACGTCGGCAATCGTGCCTGGCGATGCCGTGGACGTGCCGAACACGTCGGCAACCGTGCCTGGCGATGCCGTGGACGTGCCGAACACGTCGGCAATCGTGCCTGGCGATGCCGTGGACGTGCCGAACACGTCGGCAACCTGCATGGCGAGCCGTAGACGTGCCGAACACGTCGGTAACCGTGCCTGGCGATGCCATGGAGGTGCCGAACACGTCGGCGACCGTACATTGCGAGCCGTAGACCTGCCGAACACGTCGGCAACCTGCATGGCGAGCCGTAGACGTGCCGATCACGTCGGCAACCTGCATGGCGAGCCGTGGACGTGCCGAACACGTCGGCGACCGTGCATGGCGAGCCGTAGACGTGCCGATCACGTCGGCAACCTGCATGGCGAGCCGTAGACGTGCCGAACACGTCGGCGACCGTGCATGGCGAGCCCTAGACGTGCCGAACACGTCGGCAACCGTTCCTGGCGATGACGTGGACGTGCCGAACACGTCGGCGACCGTGCATTGCGAGCCGTAGACCTGCCGAACACGTCGGCAACCTGCATGGCGAGCCGTAGACGTGCCGATCACGTCGGCGACCGTGCATGGCGAGCCGTAGACGTGCCGAACACGTCGGCAACCTGCATGGCGAGCCGTAGACGTGCCGAACACGTCGGCGACCGTGCATGGCGAGTCGTAGACGTGCCGAGCACGTCGGCGACCGTGCATGGCGAGCCGTAGACGTGCCGAACACGTCGGCAACCTGCATGACGAGCCGTAGACGTGCCGAACACGTCGGCGACCGTGCATTTGGAGCCGTAGACGTGCCGAACAGGTCGGCGGCCGTGCATGGCGAGCCGTAGACGTGCCAAACACGTCGGCAACCGTGCCTGGCGATGCCATGGAGGTGCCGAACACGTCGGCAACCGTTTCTGGCGATGCCGTGGACGTGCCGAACACGTCGGCGACCGTGCATGGCGAGCCGTAGACGTGCCAAACACGTGGGCAACCGTGCCTGGCGATGCCATGGAGGTGCCGAACACGTCGGCAACCGTGCCTGGCGATGCCATGGAGGTGCCGAACACGTCGGCAACCGTTCCTGGCGATGCCGTGGACGTGCCGAACACGTCGGCGACCGTACATTGCGAGCCGTAGACCTGCCGAACACGTCGGCAACCTGCATGGCGAGCCGTGGACGTGCCGAACACGTCGGCGACCGTGCATGGCGAGCCGTAGACCTGCCGAACACGTCGGCAACCTGCATGGCGAGCCGTAGACGTGCCGAACACGTCGGCGACCGTGCATGGCGAGCCGTAGACGTGCCGAACACGTCGGCAACCTGCATGGCGAGCCGTAGACGTGCCGAACACGTCGGCGACCGTGCATGGCGAGCCGTAGACGTGCCAAACACGTGGGCAACCGTGCCTGGCGATGCCATGGAGGTGCCGAACACGTCGGCAACCGTGCCTGGCGATGCCATGGAGGTGCCGAACACGTCGGCGACCGTGCATGGCGAGTCGTAGACGTGCCGAGCACGTCGGCGACCGTGCATGGCGAGCCGTAGACGTGCCGATCACGTCGGCAACCTGCATGGCGAGCCGTGGACGTGCCGAACACGTCGGCGACCGTGCATGGCGAGCCGTAGACCTGCCGAACACGTCGGCAACCTGCATGGCGAGCCGTAGACGTGCCGAACACGTCGGCGACCGTGCATGGCGAGCCGTAGACGTGCCGAACACGTCGGCAACCTGCATGGCGAGCCGTAGACGTGCCGAACACGTCGGCGACCGTGCATGGCGAGTCGTAGACGTGCCGAGCACGTCGGCGACCGTGCATGGCGAGCCGTAGACGTGCCGATCACGTCGGCAACCTGCATGGCGAGCCGTGGACGTGCCGAACACGTCGGCGACCGTGCATGGCGAGCCGTAGACCTGCCGAACACGTCGGCAACCTGCATGGCGAGCCGTAGACGTGCCGATCACGTCGGCGACCGTGCATGGCGAGCCGTAGACGTGCCGATCACGTCGGCAACCTGCATGGCGAGCCGTGGACGTGCCGAACACGTCGGCGACCGTGCATGGCGGGCCGTAGACCTGCCGAACACGTCGGCAACCTGCATGGCGAGCCGTAGACGTGCCGAACACGTCGGCGACCGTGCATGGCGAGCCGTAGACGTGCCGAACACGTCGGCAACCTGCATGGCGAGCCGTAGACGTGCCGAACACGTCGGCGACCGTGCATGGCGAGTCGTAGACGTGCCGAGCACGTCGGCGACCGTGCATGGCGAGCCGTAGACGTGCCGATCACGTCGGCAACCTGCATGGCGAGCCGTGGACGTGCCGAACACGTCGGCGACCGTGCATGGCGAGCCGTAGACCTGCCGAACACGTCGGCAACCTGCATGGCGAGCCGTAGACGTGCCGATCACGTCGGCGACCGTGCATGGCGAGCCGTAGACGTGCCGAACACGTCGGCAACCTGCATGGCGAGCCGTAGACGTGCCGAACACGTCGGCGACCGTGCATGGCGAGCCGTAGACGTGCCGAACACGTCGGCAACCTGCATGGCGAGCCGTAGACGTGCCGAACACGTCGGCGACCGTGCATGGCGAGTCGTAGACGTGCCGAGCACGTCGGCGACCGTGCATGGCGAGCCGTAGACGTGCCGAACACGTCGGCGACCGTGCATGACGAGCCGTAGACGTGCCAAACACGTGGGCTACCGTGCCTGGCGATGCCATGGAGGTGCCGAACACGTCGGCAACCGTGCCTGGCGATGCCGTGGACGTGCCGAACACGTCGGCAATCGTGCCTGGCGATGCCGTGGACGTGCCGAACACGTCGGCAACCGTGCCTGGCGATGCCGTGGACGTGCCGAACACGTCGGCAATCGTGCCTGGCGATGCCGTGGACGTGCCGAACACGTCGGCAACCTGCATGGCGAGCCGTAGACGTGCCGAACACGTCGGCGACCGTGCATGGCGAGTCGTAGACGTGCCGAGCACGTCGGCGACCGTGCATGGCGAGCCGTAGACGTGCCGATCACGTCGGCAACCTGCATGGCGAGCCGTGGACGTGCCGAACACGTCGGCGACCGTGCATGGCGAGCCGTAGACCTGCCGAACACGTCGGCAACCTGCATGGCGAGCCGTAGACGTGCCGATCACGTCGGCGACCGTGCATGGCGAGCCGTAGACGTGCCGAACACGTCGGCAACCTGCATGGCGAGCCGTAGACGTGCCGAACACGTCGGCGACCGTGCATGGCGAGTCGTAGACGTGCCGAGCACGTCGGCGACCGTGCATGGCGAGCCGTAGACGTGCCGAACACGTCGGCAACCTGCATGACGAGCCGTAGACGTGCCGAACACGTCGGCGACCGTGCATTGGGAGCCGTAGACGTGCCGAACAGGTCGGCGGCCGTGCATGGCGAGCCGTAGACGTGCCAAACACGTCGGCAACCGTGCCTGGCGATGCCATGGAGGTGCCGAACACGTCGGCAACCGTTTCTGGCGATGCCGTGGACGTGCCGAACACGTCGGCGACCGTGCATGACGAGCCGTAGACGTGCCAAACACGTGGGCTACCGTGCCTGGCGATGCCATGGAGGTGCCGAACACGTCGGCAACCGTGCCTGGCGATGCCGTGGACGTGCCGAACACGTCGGCAATCGTGCCTGGCGATGCCGTGGACGTGCCGAACACGTCGGCAACCGTGCCTGGCGATGCCGTGGACGTGCCGAACACGTCGGCAATCGTGCCTGGCGATGCCGTGGACGTGCCGAACACGTCGGCAACCTGCATGGCGAGCCGTAGACGTGCCGAACACGTCGGTAACCGTGCCTGGCGATGCCATGGAGGTGCCGAACACGTCGGCGACCGTACATTGCGAGCCGTAGACCTGCCGAACACGTCGGCAACCTGCATGGCGAGCCGTAGACGTGCCGATCACGTCGGCAACCTGCATGGCGAGCCGTGGACGTGCCGAACACGTCGGCGACCGTGCATGGCGAGCCGTAGACGTGCCGATCACGTCGGCAACCTGCATGGCGAGCCGTAGACGTGCCGAACACGTTGGCGACCGTGCATGGCGAGCCCTAGACGTGCCGAACACGTCGGCAACCGTTCCTGGCGATGCCGTGGACGTGCCGAACACGTCGGCGACCGTGCATTGCGAGCCGTAGACCTGCCGAACACGTCGGCAACCTGCATGGCGAGCCGTAGACGTGCCGATCACGTCGGCGACCGTGCATGGCGAGCCGTAGACGTGCCGAACACGTCGGCGACCGTGCATGGCGAGCCGTAGACGTGCCGAACACGTCGGCAACCTGCATGGCGAGCCGTAGACGTGCCGAACACGTCGGCGACCGTGCATGGCGAGCCGTAGACGTGCCGAACACGTCGGCGACCGTGCATGGCGAGCCGTAGACGTGCCGAACACGTCGGCAACCTGCATGGCGAGCCGTAGACGTGCCGAACACGTCGGCGACCGTACATTGCGAGCCGTAGACCTGCCGAACACGTCGGCAACCTGCATGGCGAGCCGTAGACGTGCCGAACACGTCGGCGACCGTGCATGGCGAGTCGTAGACGTGCCGAGCACGTCGGCGACCGTGCATGGCGAGCCGTAGACCTGCCGAACACGTCGGCAACCTGCATGGCGAGCCGTAGACGTGCCGAACACGTCGGCGACCGTGCATGGCGAGTCGTAGACGTGCCGAGCACGTCGGCGACCGTGCATGGCGAGCCGTAGACGTGCCGAACACGTCGGCAACCTGCATGACGAGCCGTAGACGTGCCGAACACGTCGGCGACCGTGCATTGGGAGCCGTAGACGTGCCGAACAGGTCGGCGGCCGTGCATGGCGAGCCGTAGACGTGCCAAACACGTCGGCAACCGTGCCTGGCGATGCCATGGAGGTGCCGAACACGTCGGCAACCGTTTCTGGCGATGCCGTGGACGTGCCGAACACGTCGGCGACCGTGCATGACGAGCCGTAGACGTGCCAAACACGTGGGCTACCGTGCCTGGCGATGCCATGGAGGTGCCGAACACGTCGGCAACCGTGCCTGGCGATGCCGTGGACGTGCCGAACACGTCGGCAATCGTGCCTGGCGATGCCGTGGACGTGCCGAACACGTCGGCAACCGTGCCTGGCGATGCCGTGGACGTGCCGAACACGTCGGCAATCGTGCCTGGCGATGCCGTGGACGTGCCGAACACGTCGGCAACCTGCATGGCGAGCCGTAGACGTGCCGAACACGTCGGTAACCGTGCCTGGCGATGCCATGGAGGTGCCGAACACGTCGGCGACCGTACATTGCGAGCCGTAGACCTGCCGAACACGTCGGCAACCTGCATGGCGAGCCGTAGACGTGCCGATCACGTCGGCAACCTGCATGGCGAGCCGTGGACGTGCCGAACACGTCGGCGACCGTGCATGGCGAGCCGTAGACGTGCCGATCACGTCGGCAACCTGCATGGCGAGCCGTAGACGTGCCGAACACGTTGGCGACCGTGCATGGCGAGCCCTAGACGTGCCGAACACGTCGGCAACCGTTCCTGGCGATGCCGTGGACGTGCCGAACACGTCGGCGACCGTGCATTGCGAGCCGTAGACCTGCCGAACACGTCGGCAACCTGCATGGCGAGCCGTAGACGTGCCGATCACGTCGGCGACCGTGCATGGCGAGCCGTAGACGTGCCGAACACGTCGGCGACCGTGCATGGCGAGCCGTAGACGTGCCGAACACGTCGGCAACCTGCATGGCGAGCCGTAGACGTGCCGAACACGTCGGCGACCGTGCATGGCGAGTCGTAGACGTGCCGAGCACGTCGGCGACCGTGCATGGCGAGCCGTAGACGTGCCGATCACGTCGGCAACCTGCATGGCGAGCCGTGGACGTGCCGAACACGTCGGCGACCGTGCATGGCGAGCCGTAGACCTGCCGAACACGTCGGCAACCTGCATGGCGAGCCGTAGACGTGCCGATCACGTCGGCGACCGTGCATGGCGAGCCGTAGACGTGCCGATCACGTCGGCAACCTGCATGGCGAGCCGTGGACGTGCCGAACACGTCGGCGACCGTGCATGGCGAGCCGTAGACCTGCCGAACACGTCGGCAACCTGCATGGCGAGCCGTAGACGTGCCGAACACGTCGGCGACCGTGCATGGCGAGCCGTAGACGTGCCGAACACGTCGGCAACCTGCATGGCGAGCCGTAGACGTGCCGAACACGTCGGCGACCGTGCATGGCGAGTCGTAGACGTGCCGAGCACGTCGGCGACCGTGCATGGCGAGCCGTAGACGTGCCGATCACGTCGGCAACCTGCATGGCGAGCCGTGGACGTGCCGAACACGTCGGCGACCGTGCATGGCGAGCCGTAGACCTGCCGAACACGTCGGCAACCTGCATGGCGAGCCGTAGACGTGCCGATCACGTCGGCGACCGTGCATGGCGAGCCGTAGACGTGCCGAACACGTCGGCAACCTGCATGGCGAGCCGTAGACGTGCCGAACACGTCGGCGACCGTGCATGGCGAGCCGTAGACGTGCCGAACACGTCGGCAACCTGCATGGCGAGCCGTAGACGTGCCGAACACGTCGGCGACCGTGCATGGCGAGTCGTAGACGTGCCGAGCACGTCGGCGACCGTGCATGGCGAGCCGTAGACGTGCCGATCACGTCGGCAACCTGCATGGCGAGCCGTGGACGTGCCGAACACGTCGGCGACCGTGCATGGCGAGCCGTAGACCTGCCGAACACGTCGGCAACCTGCATGGCGAGCCGTAGACGTGCCGATCACGTCGGCGACCGTGCATGGCGAGCCGTAGACGTGCCGAACACGTCGGCAACCTGCATGGCGAGCCGTAGACGTGCCGAACACGTCGGCGACCGTGCATGGCGAGTCGTAGACGTGCCGAGCACGTCGGCGACCGTGCATGGCGAGCCGTAGACGTGCCGAACACGTCGGCAACCTGCATGACGAGCCGTAGACGTGCCGAACACGTCGGCGACCGTGCATGGCGAGCCGTAGACCTGCCGAACACGTCGGCAACCTGCATGGCGAGCCGTAGACGTGCCGAACACGTCGGCAACCGTGCCTGGCGATGCCATGGAGGTGCCGAACACGTCGGCAACCGTTTCTGGCGATGCCGTGGACGTGCCGAACACGTCGGCGACCGTGCATGACGAGCCGTAGACGTGCCAAACACGTGGGCAACCGTGCCTGGCGATGCCATGGAGGTGCCGAACACGTCGGCAACCGTGCCTGGCGATGCCGTGGACGTGCCGAACACGTCGGCAATCGTGCCTGGCGATGCCGTGGACGTGCCGAACACGTCGGCAACCGTGCCTGGCGATGCCGTGGACGTGCCGAACACGTCGGCAATCGTGCCTGGCGATGCCGTGGACGTGCCGAACACGTCGGCAACCTGCATGGCGAGCCGTAGACGTGCCGAACACGTCGGTAACCGTGCCTGGCGATGCCATGGAGGTGCCGAACACGTCGGCGACCGTACATTGCGAGCCGTAGACCTGCCGAACACGTCGGCAACCTGCATGGCGAGCCGTAGACGTGCCGATCACGTCGGCAACCTGCATGGCGAGCCGTGGACGTGCCGAACACGTCGGCGACCGTGCATGGCGAGCCGTAGACGTGCCGATCACGTCGGCAACCTGCATGGCGAGCCGTAGACGTGCCGAACACGTCGGCGACCGTGCATGGCGAGCCCTAGACGTGCCGAACACGTCGGCAACCGTTCCTGGCGATGCCGTGGACGTGCCGAACACGTCGGCGACCGTGCATTGCGAGCCGTAGACCTGCCGAACACGTCGGCAACCTGCATGGCGAGCCGTAGACGTGCCGATCACGTCGGCGACCGTGCATGGCGAGCCGTAGACGTGCCGAACACGTCGGCGACCGTGCATGGCGAGCCGTAGACGTGCCGAACACGTCGGCAACCTGCATGGCGAGCCGTAGACGTGCCGAACACGTCGGCGACCGTGCATGGCGAGTCGTAGACGTGCCGAGCACGTCGGCGACCGTGCATGGCGAGCCGTAGACGTGCCGATCACGTCGGCAACCTGCATGGCGAGCCGTGGACGTGCCGAACACGTCGGCGACCGTGCATGGCGAGCCGTAGACCTGCCGAACACGTCGGCAACCTGCATGGCGAGCCGTAGACGTGCCGAACACGTCGGCGACCGTGCATGGCGAGCCGTAGACGTGCCGAACACGTCGGCAACCTGCATGGCGAGCCGTAGACGTGCCGAACACGTCGGCGACCGTGCATGGCGAGTCGTAGACGTGCCGAGCACGTCGGCGACCGTGCATGGCGAGCCGTAGACGTGCCGATCACGTCGGCAACCTGCATGGCGAGCCGTGGACGTGCCGAACACGTCGGCGACCGTGCATGGCGAGCCGTAGACCTGCCGAACACGTCGGCAACCTGCATGGCGAGCCGTAGACGTGCCGATCACGTCGGCGACCGTGCATGGCGAGCCGTAGACGTGCCGAACACGTCGGCAACCTGCATGGCGAGCCGTAGACGTGCCGAACACGTCGGCGACCGTGCATGGCGAGTCGTAGACGTGCCGAGCACGTCGGCGACCGTGCATGGCGAGCCGTAGACGTGCCGAACACGTCGGCAACCTGCATGACGAGCCGTAGACGTGCCGAACACGTCGGCGACCGTGCATTGGGAGCCTTAGACGTGCCGAACAGGTCGGCGGCCGTGCATGGCGAGCCGTAGACGTGCCAAACACGTCGGCAACCGTGCCTGGCGATGCCATGGAGGTGCCGAACACGTCGGCAACCGTTTCTGGCGATGCCGTGGACGTGCCGAACACGTCGGCGACCGTGCATGACGAGCCGTAGACGTGCCAAACACGTGGGCAACCGTGCCTGGCGATGCCATGGAGGTGCCGAACACGTCGGCAACCGTGCCTGGCGATGCCGTGGACGTGCCGAACACGTCGGCAATCGTGCCTGGCGATGCCGTGGACGTGCCGAACACGTCGGCAACCGTGCCTGGCGATGCCGTGGACGTGCCGAACACGTCGGCAATCGTGCCTGGCGATGCCGTGGACGTGCCGAACACGTCGGCAACCTGCATGGCGAGCCGTAGACGTGCCGAACACGTCGGTAACCGTGCCTGGCGATGCCATGGAGGTGCCGAACACGTCGGCGACCGTACATTGCGAGCCGTAGACCTGCCGAACACGTCGGCAACCTGCATGGCGAGCCGTAGACGTGCCGATCACGTCGGCAACCTGCATGGCGAGCCGTGGACGTGCCGAACACGTCGGCGACCGTGCATGGCGAGCCGTAGACGTGCCGATCACGTCGGCAACCTGCATGGCGAGCCGTAGACGTGCCGAACACGTCGGCGACCGTGCATGGCGAGCCCTAGACGTGCCGAACACGTCGGCAACCGTTCCTGGCGATGCCGTGGACGTGCCGAACACGTCGGCGACCGTGCATTGCGAGCCGTAGACCTGCCGAACACGTCGGCAACCTGCATGGCGAGCCGTAGACGTGCCGAACACGTCGGCGACCGTGCATGGCGAGTCGTAGACGTGCCGAGCACGTCGGCGACCGTGCATGGCGAGCCGTAGACGTGCCGAACACGTCGGCAACCTGCATGACGAGCCGTAGACGTGCCGAACACGTCGGCGACCGTGCATTGGGAGCCTTAGACGTGCCGAACAGGTCGGCGGCCGTGCATGGCGAGCCGTAGACGTGCCAAACACGTCGGCAACCGTGCCTGGCGATGCCATGGAGGTGCCGAACACGTCGGCAACCGTTTCTGGCGATGCCGTGGACGTGCCGAACACGTCGGCGACCGTGCATGACGAGCCGTAGACGTGCCAAACACGTGGGCAACCGTGCCTGGCGATGCCATGGAGGTGCCGAACACGTCGGCAACCGTGCCTGGCGATGCCGTGGACGTGCCGAACACGTCGGCAATCGTGCCTGGCGATGCCGTGGACGTGCCGAACACGTCGGCAACCGTGCCTGGCGATGCCGTGGACGTGCCGAACACGTCGGCAATCGTGCCTGGCGATGCCGTGGACGTGCCGAACACGTCGGCAACCTGCATGGCGAGCCGTAGACGTGCCGAACACGTCGGTAACCGTGCCTGGCGATGCCATGGAGGTGCCGAACACGTCGGCGACCGTACATTGCGAGCCGTAGACCTGCCGAACACGTCGGCAACCTGCATGGCGAGCCGTAGACGTGCCGATCACGTCGGCAACCTGCATGGCGAGCCGTGGACGTGCCGAACACGTCGGCGACCGTGCATGGCGAGCCGTAGACGTGCCGATCACGTCGGCAACCTGCATGGCGAGCCGTAGACGTGCCGAACACGTCGGCGACCGTGCATGGCGAGCCCTAGACGTGCCGAACACGTCGGCAACCGTTCCTGGCGATGCCGTGGACGTGCCGAACACGTCGGCGACCGTGCATTGCGAGCCGTAGACCTGCCGAACACGTCGTCAACCTGCATGGCGAGCCGTAGACGTGCCGATCACGTCGGCGACCGTGCATGGCGAGCCGTAGACGTGCCGAACACGTCGGCGACCGTGCATGGCGAGCCGTAGACGTGCCGAACACGTCGGCAACCTGCATGGCGAGCCGTAGACGTGCCGAACACGTCGGCGACCGTGCATGGCGAGTCGTAGACGTGCCGAGCACGTCGGCGACCGTGCATGGCGAGCCGTAGACGTGCCGATCACGTCGGCAACCTGCATGGCGAGCCGTGGACGTGCCGAACACGTCGGCGACCGTGCATGGCGAGCCGTAGACCTGCCGAACACGTCGGCAACCTGCATGGCGAGCCGTAGACGTGCCGATCACGTCGGCGACCGTGCATGGCGAGCCGTAGACGTGCCGATCACGTCGGCAACCTGCATGGCGAGACGTGGACGTGCCGAACACGTCGGCGACCGTGCATGGCGAGCCGTAGACCTGCCGAACACGTCGGCAACCTGCATGGCGAGCCGTAGACGTGCCGAACACGTCGGCGACCGTGCATGGCGAGCCGTAGACGTGCCGAACACGTCGGCAACCTGCATGGCGAGCCGTAGACGTGCCGAACACGTCGGCGACCGTGCATGGCGAGTCGTAGACGTGCCGAGCACGTCGGCGACCGTGCATGGCGAGCCCTAGACGTGCCGATCACGTCGGCAACCTGCATGGCGAGCCGTGGACGTGCCGAACACGTCGGCGACCGTGCATGGCGAGCCGTAGACCTGCCGAACACGTCGGCAACCTGCATGGCGAGCCGTAGACGTGCCGATCACGTCGGCGACCGTGCATGGCGAGCCGTAGACGTGCCGAACACGTCGGCAACCTGCATGGCGAGCCGTAGACGTGCCGAACACGTCGGCGACCGTGCATGGCGAGCCGTAGACGTGCCGAACACGTCGGCAACCTGCATGGCGAGCCGTAGACGTGCCGAACACGTCGGCGACCGTGCATGGCGAGTCGTAGACGTGCCGAGCACGTCGGCGACCGTGCATGGCGAGCCGTAGACGTGCCGATCACGTCGGCAACCTGCATGGCGAGCCGTGGACGTGCCGAACACGTCGGCGACCGTGCATGGCGAGCCGTAGACCTGCCGAACACGTCGGCAACCTGCATGGCGAGCCGTAGACGTGCCGATCACGTCGGCGACCGTGCATGGCGAGCCGTAGACGTGCCGAACACGTCGGCAACCTGCATGGCGAGCCGTAGACGTGCCGAACACGTCGGCGACCGTGCATGGCGAGTCGTAGACGTGCCGAGCACGTCGGCGACCGTGCATGGCGAGCCGTAGACGTGCCGAACACGTCGGCAACCTGCATGACGAGCCGTAGACGTGCCGAACACGTCGGCGACCGTGCATTGGGAGCCGTAGACGTGCCGAACAGGTCGGCGGCCGTGCATGGCGAGCCGTAGACGTGCCAAACACGTCGGCAACCGTGCCTGGCGATGCCATGGAGGTGCCGAACACGTCGGCAACCGTTTCTGGCGATGCCGTGGACGTGCCGAACACGTCGGCGACCGTGCATGACGAGCCGTAGACGTGCCAAACACGTGGGCAACCGTGCCTGGCGATGCCATGGAGGTGCCGAACACGTCGGCAACCGTGCCTGGCGATGCCGTGGACGTGCCGAACACGTCGGCAATCGTGCCTGGCGATGCCGTGGACGTGCCGAACACGTCGGCAACCGTGCCCGGCGATGCCATGGAGGTGCCGAACTCGTCGGCAACCGTGCCTGGCGATGCCATGGAGGTGCCGAACACGTCGGCAACCGTTCCTGGCGATGCCGTGGACGTGCCGAACACGTCGGCGACCGTGCATTGCGAGCCGTAGACCTGCCGAACACGTCGGCAACCTGCATGGCGAGCCGTAGACGTGCCGATCACGTCGGCAACCTGCATGGCGAGCCGTAGACGTGCCGAACACGTCGGCAACCGTGCCTGGCGATGCCATGGAGGTGCCAAACACGTCGGCAACCGTTCCTGGCGATGCCGTGGACGTGCCGAACACGTCGGCGACCGTACATTGCGAGCCGTAGACCTGCCGAACACGTCGGCAACCTGCATGGCGAGCCGTAGACGTGCCGATCACGTCGGCAACCTGCATGGCGAGCCGTGGACGTGCCGAACACGTCGGCGACCGTGCATGGCGAGCCGTAGACGTGCCGATCACGTCGGCAACCTGCATGGCGAGCCGTAGACGTGCCGAACACGTCGGCGACCGTGCATGGCGAGCCCTAGACGTGCCGAACACGTCGGCAACCGTTCCTGGCGATGCCGTGGACGTGCCGAACACGTCGGCGACCGTGCATTGCGAGCCGTAGACCTGCCGAACACGTCGGCAACCTGCATGGCGAGCCGTAGACGTGCCGAACACGTCGGCGACCGTGCATGGCGAGCCGTAGACGTGCCAAACACGTGGGCAACCGTGCCTGGCGATGCCATGGAGGTGCCGAACACGTCGGCAACCGTGCCTGGCGATGCCATGGAGGTGCCGAACACGTCGGCAACCGTTCCTGGCGATGCCGTGGACGTGCCGAACACGTCGGCGACCGTACATTGCGAGCCGTAGACCTGCCGAACACGTCGGCAACCTGCATGGCGAGCCGTAGACGTGCCAAACACGTGGGCAACCGTGCCTGGCGATGCCATGGAGGTGCCGAACACGCCGGCAACCTGCATGACGAGCCGTAGACGTGCCGAACACGTCGGCGAACGTGCATGGCGATGCCGTGGACGTGCCGAACACGTCGGCTACCGTGCATTGCCAGCCGTAGACGTGCCGAACACGTCGGCAACCTGCATGGCGAGCCGTAGACGTGCCGAACACGTCGACGACCGTGCATGGCGAGCCGTAGACGTGCCGAGCACGTCGGCGACCGTGCATGGCGATGCCATGGAGGTGCCGAACACGTCGGCAACCGTTCCTGGCGATGCCGTGGACGTGCCCAACACGTCGGCGACCGTGCATGGCGAGCCGTAGACGTGCCAAACACGTGGGCAACCGTGCCTGGCGATGCCATGGAGGTGCCGAACACGTCGGCAACCGTGCCTGGCGATGCCATGGAGGTCCCGAACACGTCGGCTACCGTTCCTGGCGATGCCGTGGACGTGCCGAACACGTCGGCGACCGTACATTGCGAGCCGTAGACGTGCCGATCACGTCGGCAACCTGCATGGCGAGCCGTAGTCGTGCCGATCACGTCGGCGACCGTGCATGGCGAGCCCTAGACGTGCCGAACACGTCGGCAACCTGCACGGCGAGCCGTAGGCGTGCCGAACACGTCGGCAACCGTGCCTGGCGATGCCGTGGACGTGCCGAACACGTCGGCAACCGTGCCTGGCGATGCCGTGGACGTGCCGAACACGTCGGCAACCTGCATGGCGAGCCGTAGACGTGCCGAACACGTCGGCGACCGTGCATGGCGAGCCGTAGACGTGCCGAACACGTCGGCAACCTGCATGGCGAGCCGTAGACGTGCCGAACACGTCGGCGACCGTGCATGGCGAGTCGTAGACGTGCCGAGCACGTCGGCGACCGTGCATGGCGAGCCGTAGACGTGCCGAACACGTCGGCGGCCGTGCATGGCGAGCCGTAGACGTGCCAAACACGTCGGCAACCGTGCCTGGCGATGCCATGGAGGTGCCGAACACGTCGGCAACCGTTTCTGGCGATGCCGTGGACGTGCCGAACACGTCGGCGACCGTGCATGGCGAGCCGTAGACGTGCCAAACACGTGGGCAACCGTGCCTGGCGATGCCATGGAGGTGCCGAACACGTCGGCAACCGTGCCTGGCGATGCCATGGAGGTGCCGAACACGTCGGCAACCGTTCCTGGCGATGCCGTGGACGTGCCGAACACGTCGGCGACCGTACATTGCGAGCCGTAGACCTGCCGAACACGTCGGCAACCTGCATGGCGAGCCGTAGACGTGCCAAACACGTGGGCAACCGTGCCTGGCGATGCCATGGAGGTGCCGAACACGCCGGCAACCTGCATGACGAGCCGTAGACGTGCCGAACATGTCGGCGAACGTGCATGGCGATGCCGTGGACGTGCCGAACACGTCGGCTACCGTGCATTGCCAGCCGTAGACGTGCCGAACACGTCGGCAACCTGCATGGCGAGCCGTAGACGTGCCGAACACGTCGGCGACCGTGCATGGCGAGCCCTAGACGTGCCGAACACGTCGGCAACCTGCACGGCGAGCCGTAGGCGTGCCGAACACGTCGGCAACCGTGCCTGGCGATGCCGTGGACGTGCCGAACACGTCGGCAACCGTGCCTGGCGATGCCGTGGACGTGCCGAACACGTCGGCAACCGTGCCTGGCGATGCCGTGGACGTGCCGAACACGTCGGCGACCGTACATTGCGAGCCGTAGACCTGCCGAACACGTCGGCAACCTGCATGGCGAGCCGTAGACGTGCCGATCACGTCGGCAACCTGCATGGCGAGCCGTGGACGTGCCGAACACGTCGGCGACCGTGCATGGCGAGTCGTAGACGTGCCGAGCACGTCGGCGACCGTGCATGGCGAGCCGTAGACGTGCCGAACACGTCGGCAACCTGCATGACGAGCCGTAGACGTGCCGAACACGTCGGCGACCGTGCATTGGGAGCCGTAGACGTGCCGAACAGGTCGGCGGCCGTGCATGGCGAGCCGTAGACGTGCCAAACACGTCGGCAACCGTGCCTGGCGATGCCATGGAGGTGCCGAACACGTCGGCAACCGTTTCTGGCGATGCCGTGGACGTGCCGAACACGTCGGCGACCGTGCATGGCGAGCCGTAGACGTGCCAAACACGTGGGCAACCGTGCCTGGCGATGCCATGGAGGTGCCGAACACGTCGGCAACCGTGCCTGGCGATGCCATGGAGGTGCCGAACACGTCGGCAACCGTTCCTGGCGATGCCGTGGACGTGCCGAACACGTCGGCGACCGTACATTGCGAGCCGTAGACCTGCCGAACACGTCGGCAACCTGCATGGCGAGCCGTAGACGTGCCAAACACGTGGGCAACCGTGCCTGGCGATGCCATGGAGGTGCCGAACACGCCGGCAACCTGCATGACGAGCCGTAGACGTGCCGAACACGTCGGCGAACGTGCATGGCGATGCCGTGGACGTGCCGAACACGTCGGCGACCGTGCATTGCCAGCCGTAGACGTGCCGAACACGTCGGCAACCTGCATGGCGAGCCGTAGACGTGCCGAACACGTCGACGACCGTGCATGGCGAGCCGTAGACGTGCCAAGCACGTCGGCAACCGTGCCTGGCGATGCCATGGAGGTGCCGAACACGTCGGCAACCGTTTCTGGCGATGCCGTGGACGTGCCGAACACGTCGGCGACCGTGCATGGCGAGCCGTAGACGTGCCAAGCACGTGGGCAACCGTGCATGGCGAGCCGTAGACGTGCCGAACACGTCGGCGACCGTGCATGGCGATGCCATGGAGGTGCCGAACACGCCGGCAACCTGCATGACGAGCCGTAGACGTGCCGAACACGTGGGCGAACGTGCATGGCGATGCCGTGGACGTGCCGAACACGTCGACGACCGTGCATTGCGAGCCGTAGACGTGCCGAACACGTCGGCAACCTGCATGGCGAGCCGTAGACGTGCCGAACACGTCGGCGACCGTGCATGGCGAGCCGTAGACGTGCCGAGCACGTCGGCGACCGTGCATGGCGATGCCATGGAGGTGCCGAACACGTCGGCAACCGTTTCTGGCGATGCCGTGGACGTGCCGAACACGTCGGCGACCGTGCATGGCGAGCCGTAGACGTGCCGATCACGTCGGCAACCTGCATGGCGAGCCGTAGGCGTGCCGAACACGTCGGCAACCGTGCCTGGCGATGCCGTGGACGTGCCGAACACGTCGGCAACCGTGCCTGGCGATGCCGTGGAGGTGCCGAACACGTCGGCAACCGTTCCTGGCGATGCCGTGGACGTGCCGAACACGTCGGCGACCGTACATTGCGAGCCGTAGACCTGCCGAACACGTCGGCAACCTGCATGGCGAGCCGTAGACGTGCCAAACACGTGGGCAACCGTGCCTGGCGATGCCGTGGACGTGCCGAACACGCCGGCAACCTGCATGACGAGCCGTAGACGTGCCGAACACGTCGGCGAACGTGCATGGCGATGCCGTGGACGTGCCGAACACGTCGGCGGCCGTGCATTGCGAGCCGTAGACGTGCCGAACACGTCGGCAACCTGCATGGCGAGCCGTAGACGTGCCGAACACGTCGGCGACCGTGCATTGGGAGCCGTAGACGTGCCGAACAGGTCGGCGGCCGTGCATGGCGAGCCGTAGACGTGCCAAACACGTCGGCAACCGTGCCTGGCGATGCCATGGAGGTGCCGAACACGTCGGCAACCGTTTCTGGCGATGCCGTGGACGTGCCGAACACGTCGGCGACCGTGCATGGCGAGCCGTAGACGTGCCAAACACGTGGGCAACCGTGCCTGGCGATGCCATGGAGGTGCCGAACACGTCGGCAACCGTGCCTGGCGATGCCGTGGACGTGCCGAACACGTCGGCAATCGTGCCTGGCGATGCCATGGAGGTGCCGAACACGCCGGCAACCTGCATGACGAGCCGTAGACGTGCCGAACACGTGGGCGAACGTGCATGGCGATGCCGTGGACGTGCCGAACACGTCGGCGACCGTACATTGCGAGCCGTAGACCTGCCGAACACGTCGGCAACCTGCATGGCGAGCCGTAGACGTGCCAAACACGTGGGCAACCGTGCCTGGCGATGCCGTGGACGTGCCGAACACGCCGGCAACCTGCATGGCGAGCCGTAGACGTGCCGAACACGTCGGCGACCGTGCATGGCGAGCCGTAGACGTGCCAAACACGTGGGCAACCGTGCATGGCGAGCCGTAGACGTGCCGAACACGTCGGCGACCGTGCATGGCGATGCCATGGAGGTGCCGAACACGCCGGCAACCTGCATGACGAGCCGTAGACGTGCCGAACACGTCGGCGAACGTGCATGGCGATGCCGTGGACGTGCCGAACACGTCGGCGACCGTGCATTGCCAGCCGTAGACGTGCCGAACACGTCGGCAACCTGCATGGCGAGCCGTAGACGTGCCGAACACGTCGACGACCGTGCATGGCGAGCCGTAGACGTGCCAAGCACGTCGGCAACCGTGCCTGGCGATGCCATGGAGGTGCCGAACACGTCGGCAACCGTTTCTGGCGATGCCGTGGACGTGCCGAACACGTCGGCGACCGTGCATGGCGAGCCGTAGACGTGCCAAGCACGTGGGCAACCGTGCATGGCGAGCCGTAGACGTGCCGAACACGTCGGCGACCGTGCATGGCGATGCCATGGAGGTGCCGAACACGCCGGCAACCTGCATGACGAGCCGTAGACGTGCCGAACACGTGGGCGAACGTGCATGGCGATGCCGTGGACGTGCCGAACACGTCGGCGACCGTACATTGCGAGCCGTAGACCTGCCGAACACGTCGGCAACCTGCATGGCGAGCCGTAGACGTGCCAAACACGTGGGCAACCGTGCCTGGCGATGCCGTGGACGTGCCGAACACGCCGGCAACCTGCATGGCGAGCCGTAGACGTGCCGAACACGTCGGCGACCGTGCATGGCGAGCCGTAGACGTGCCAAACACGTGGGCAACCGTGCATGGCGAGCCGTAGACGTGCCGAACACGTCGGCGACCGTGCATGGCGATGCCATGGAGGTGCCGAACACGCCGGCAACCTGCATGACGAGCCGTAGACGTGCCGAACACGTCGGCGAACGTGCATGGCGATGCCGTGGACGTGCCGAACACGTCGGCGACCGTGCATTGCCAGCCGTAGACGTGCCGAACACGTCGGCAACCTGCATGGCGAGCCGTAGACGTGCCGAACACGTCGACGACCGTGCATGGCGAGCCGTAGACGTGCCAAGCACGTCGGCAACCGTGCCTGGCGATGCCATGGAGGTGCCGAACACGTCGGCAACCGTTTCTGGCGATGCCGTGGACGTGCCGAACACGTCGGCGACCGTGCATGGCGAGCCGTAGACGTGCCAAGCACGTGGGCAACCGTGCATGGCGAGCCGTAGACGTGCCGAACACGTCGGCGACCGTGCATGGCGATGCCATGGAGGTGCCGAACACGCCGGCAACCTGCATGACGAGCCGTAGACGTGCCGAACACGTGGGCGAACGTGCATGGCGATGCCGTGGACGTGCCGAACACGTCGGCGACCGTGCATTGCGAGCCGTAGACGTGCCGAACACGTCGGCAACCTGCATGGCGAGCCGTAGACGTGCCGAACACGTCGGCGACCGTGCATGGCGAGCCGTAGACGTGCCGAGCACGTCGGCGACCGTGCATGGCGATGCCATGGAGGTGCCGAACACGTCGGCAACCGTTTCTGGCGATGCCGTGGACGTGCCGAACACGTCGGCGACCGTACATTGCGAGCCGTAGACCTGCCGAACACGTCGGCAACCTGCATGGCGAGCCGTAGACGTGCCAAACACGTGGGCAACCGTGCCTGGCGATGCCATGGAGGTGCCGAACACGTCGGCAACCGTGCCTGTCGATGCCATGGAGGTGCCGAACACGTCGGCAACCGTTCCTGGCGATGCCGTGGACGTGCCGAACACGTCGGCGACCGTACATTGCGAGCCGTAGACCTGCCGAACACGTCGGCAACCTGCATGGCGAGCCGTAGACGTGCCAAACACGTGGGCAACCGTGCCTGGCGATGCCATGGAGGTGCCGAACACGCCGGCAACCTGCATGACGAGCCGTAGACGTGCCGAACACGTCGGCGAACGTGCATGGCGATGCCGTGGACGTGCCGAACACGTCGGCGACCGTGCATTGCCAGCCGTAGACGTGCCGAACACGTCGGCAACCTGCATGGCGAGCCGTAGACGTGCCGAACACGTCGACGACCGTGCATGGCGAGCCGTAGACGTGCCAAGCACGTCGGCAACCGTGCCTGGCGATGCCATGGAGGTGCCGAACACGTCGGCAACCGTTTCTGGCGATGCCGTGGACGTGCCGAACACGTCGGCGACCGTGCATGGCGAGCCGTAGACGTGCCAAGCACGTGGGCAACCGTGCATGGCGAGCCGTAGACGTGCCGAACACGTCGGCGACCGTGCATGGCGATGCCATGGAGGTGCCGAACACGCCGGCAACCTGCATGACGAGCCGTAGACGTGCCGAACACGTGGGCGAACGTGCATGGCGATGCCGTGGACGTGCCGAACACGTCGACGACCGTGCATTGCGAGCCGTAGACGTGCCGAACACGTCGGCAACCTGCATGGCGAGCCGTAGACGTGCCGAACACGTCGGCGACCGTGCATGGCGAGCCGTAGACGTGCCGAGCACGTCGGCGACCGTGCATGGCGATGCCATGGAGGTGGCGAACACGTCGGCAACCGTTTCTGGCGATGCCGTGGACGTGCCGAACACGTCGGCGACCGTGCATGGCGAGCCGTAGACGTGCCGATCACGTCGGCAACCTGCATGGCGAGCCGTAGGCGTGCCGAACACGTCGGCAACCGTGCCTGGCGATGCCGTGGACGTGCCGAACACGTCGGCAACCGTGCCTGGCGATGCCGTGGAGGTGCCGAACACGTCGGCAACCGTTCCTGGCGATGCCGTGGACGTGCCGAACACGTCGGCGACCGTACATTGCGAGCCGTAGACCTGCCGAACACGTCGGCAACCTGCATGGCGAGCCGTAGACGTGCCAAACACGTGGGCAACCGTGCCTGGCGATGCCGTGGACGTGCCGAACACGCCGGCAACCTGCATGACGAGCCGTAGACGTGCCGAACACGTCGGCGAACGTGCATGGCGATGCCGTGGACGTGCCGAACACGTCGGCGGCCGTGCATTGCGAGCCGTAGACGTGCCGAACACGTCGGCAACCTGCATGGCGAGCCGTAGACGTGCCGAACACGTCGGCGACCGTGCATTGGGAGCCGTAGACGTGCCGAACAGGTCGGCGGCCGTGCATGGCGAGCCGTAGACGTGCCAAACACGTCGGCAACCGTGCCTGGCGATGCCATGGAGGTGCCGAACACGTCGGCAACCGTTTCTGGCGATGCCGTGGACGTGCCGAACACGTCGGCGACCGTGCATGGCGAGCCGTAGACGTGCCAAACACGTGGGCAACCGTGCCTGGCGATGCCATGGAGGTGCCGAACACGTCGGCAACCGTGCCTGGCGATGCCGTGGACGTGCCGAACACGTCGGCAATCGTGCCTGGCGATGCCATGGAGGTGCCGAACACGCCGGCAACCTGCATGACGAGCCGTAGACGTGCCGAACACGTGGGCGAACGTGCATGGCGATGCCGTGGACGTGCCGAACACGTCGGCGACCGTACATTGCGAGCCGTAGACCTGCCGAACACGTCGGCAACCTGCATGGCGAGCCGTAGACGTGCCAAACACGTGGGCAACCGTGCCTGGCGATGCCGTGGACGTGCCGAACACGCCGGCAACCTGCATGGCGAGCCGTAGACGTGCCGAACACGTCGGCGACCGTGCATGGCGAGCCGTAGACGTGCCAAACACGTGGGCAACCGTGCATGGCGAGCCGTAGACGTGCCGAACACGTCGGCGACCGTGCATGGCGATGCCATGGAGGTGCCGAACACGCCGGCAACCTGCATGACGAGCCGTAGACGTGCCGAACACGTCGGCGAACGTGCATGGCGATGCCGTGGACGTGCCGAACACGTCGGCGACCGTGCATTGCCAGCCGTAGACGTGCCGAACACGTCGGCAACCTGCATGGCGAGCCGTAGACGTGCCGAACACGTCGACGACCGTGCATGGCGAGCCGTAGACGTGCCAAGCACGTCGGCAACCGTGCCTGGCGATGCCATGGAGGTGCCGAACACGTCGGCAACCGTTTCTGGCGATGCCGTGGACGTGCCGAACACGTCGGCGACCGTGCATGGCGAGCCGTAGACGTGCCAAGCACGTGGGCAACCGTGCATGGCGAGCCGTAGACGTGCCGAACACGTCGGCGACCGTGCATGGCGATGCCATGGAGGTGCCGAACACGCCGGCAACCTGCATGACGAGCCGTAGACGTGCCGAACACGTGGGCGAACGTGCATGGCGATGCCGTGGACGTGCCGAACACGTCGGCGACCGTGCATTGCGAGCCGTAGACGTGCCGAACACGTCGGCAACCTGCATGGCGAGCCGTAGACGTGCCGAACACGTCGGCGACCGTGCATGGCGAGCCGTAGACGTGCCGAGCACGTCGGCGACCGTGCATGGCGATGCCATGGAGGTGCCGAACACGTCGGCAACCGTTTCTGGCGATGCCGTGGACGTGCCGAACACGTCGGCGACCGTACATTGCGAGCCGTAGACCTGCCGAACACGTCGGCAACCTGCATGGCGAGCCGTAGACGTGCCGAACACGTCGGCGACCGTGCATTGGGAGCCGTAGACGTGCCGAACAGGTCGGCGGCCGTGCATGGCGAGCCGTAGACGTGCCAAACACGTCGACAACCGTGCCTGGCGATGCCATGGAGGTGCCGAACACGTCGGCAACCGTTTCTGGCGATGCCGTGGACGTGCCGAACACGTCGGCGACCGTGCATGGCGAGCCGTAGACGTGCCGATCACGTCGGCAACCTGCATGGCGAGCCGTAGGCGTGCCGAACACGTCGGCAACCGTGCCTGGCGATGCCGTGGACGTGCCGAACACGTCGGCAACCGTGCCTGGCGATGCCGTGGAGGTGCCGAACACGTCGGCAACCGTTCCTGGCGATGCCGTGGACGTGCCGAACACGTCGGCGACCGTACATTGCGAGCCGTAGACCTGCCGAACACGTCGGCAACCTGCATGGCGAGCCGTAGACGTGCCAAACACGTGGGCAACCGTGCCTGGCGATGCCGTGGACGTGCCGAACACGCCGGCAACCTGCATGACGAGCCGTAGACGTGCCGAACACGTCGGCGAACGTGCATGGCGATGCCGTGGACGTGCCGAACACGTCGGCGGCCGTGCATTGCGAGCCGTAGACGTGCCGAACACGTCGGCAACCTGCATGGCGAGCCGTAGACGTGCCGAACACGTCGGCGACCGTGCATTGGGAGCCGTAGACGTGCCGAACAGGTCGGCGGCCGTGCATGGCGAGCCGTAGACGTGCCAAACACGTCGGCAACCGTGCCTGGCGATGCCATGGAGGTGCCGAACACGTCGGCAACCGTTTCTGGCGATGCCGTGGACGTGCCGAACACGTCGGCGACCGTGCATGGCGAGCCGTAGACGTGCCGATCACGTCGGCAACCTGCATGGCGAGCCGTGGACGTGCCGAACACGTCGGCGACCGTGCATGGCGAGCCGTAGACCTGCCGAACACGTCGGCAACCTGCATGGCGAGCCGTAGACGTGCCGATCACGTCGGCGACCGTGCATGGCGAGCCGTAGACGTGCCGAACACGTCGGCAACCTGCATGGCGAGCCGTAGACGTGCCGAACACGTCGGCGACCGTACATTGCGAGCCGTAGACCTGCCGAACACGTCGGCAACCTGCATGGCGAGCCGTAGACGTGCCGATCACGTCGGCAACCTGCATGGCGATGCCATGGAGGTGCCGAACACGTCGGCAACCGTTCCTGGCGATGCCGTGGACATGCCGAACACGTCGGCGACCGTACATTGCGAGCCGTAGACCTGCCGAACACGTCGGCAACCTGCATGGCGAGCCGTAGACGTGCCAAACACGTGGGCAACCGTGCCTGGCGATGCCATGGAGGTGCCGAACACGCCGGCAACCTGCATGACGAGCCGTAGACGTGCCGAACACGTCGGCGAACGTGCATGGCGATGCCGTGGACGTGCCGAACACGTCGGCGACCGTGCATTGCGAGCCGTAGACGTGCCGAACACGTCGGCAACCTGCATGGCGAGCCGTAGACGTGCCGAACACGTCGACGACCGTGCATGGCGAGCCGTAGACGTGCCGAGCACGTCGGCGACCGTGCATGGCGATGCCATGGAGGTGCCGAACACGTCGGCAACCGTTCCTGGCGATGCCGTGGACGTGCCGAACACGTCGGCAACCGTTCCTGGCGATGCCGTGGACGTGCCGAACACGTCGGCGACCGTGCATGGCGAGCCGTAGACGTGCCAAACACGTGGGCAACCGTGCCTGGCGATGCCATGGAGGTGCCGAACACGTCGGCAACCGTGCCTGGCGATGCCATGGAGGTGCCGAACACGTCGGCAACCGTTCCTGGCGATGCCGTGGACGTGCCGAACACGTCGGCGACCGTGCATGGCGAGCCGTAGACGTGCCAAACACGTGGGCAACCGTGCCTGGCGATGCCATGGAGGTGCCGAACACGTCGGCAACCGTGCCTGTCGATGCCATGGAGGTGCCGAACACGTCGGCAACCGTTCCTGGCGATGCCGTGGACGTGCCGAACACGTCGGCGACCGTACATTGCGAGCCGTAGACCTGCCGAACACGTCGGCAACCTGCATGGCGAGCCGTAGACGTGCCGATCACGTCGGCAACCTGCATGGCGAGCCGTAGACGTGCCGAACACGTCGGCGACCGTGCATGGCGAGCCCTAGACGTGCCGAACACGTCGGCAACCTGCATGGCGAGCCGTAGACGTGCCGATCACGTCGGCAACCTGCATGGCGAGCCGTAGACGTGCCGAACACGTCGGCGACCGTGCATGGCGAGCCGTAGACGTGCCGAACACGTCGGCAACCTGCATGGCGAGCCGTAGACGTGCCGAACACGTCGGCGACCGTGCATGGCGAGTCGTAGACGTGCCGAGCACGTCGGCGACCGTGCATGGCGAGCCGTAGACGTGCCGATCACGTCGGCAACCTGCATGGCGAGACGTGGACGTGCCGAACAGGTCGGCGACCGTACATTGCGAGCCGTAGACCTGCCGAACACGTCGGCAACCTGCATGGCGAGCCGTAGACGTGCCGATCACGTCGGCAACCTGCATGGCGAGCCGTAGACGTGCCGAACACGTCGGCGACCGTGCATGGCGAGCCCTAGACGTGCCGAACACGTCGGCAACCTGCATGGCGAGCCGTAGACGTGCCGATCACGTCGGCAACCTGCATGGCGAGTCGTAGACGTGCCGAGCACGTCGGCGACCGTGCATGGCGAGCCGTAGACGTGCCGATCACGTCGGCAACCTGCATGGCGAGCCGTGGACGTGCCGAACACGTCGGCGACCGTGCATGGCGAGCCGTAGACCTGCCGAACACGTCGGCAACCTGCATGGCGAGCCGTAGACGTGCCGATCACGTCGGCAACCTGCATGGCGAGCCGTAGACGTGCCGAACACGTCGGCGACCGTGCATGGCGAGCCGTAGACCTGCCGAACACGTCGGCAGCCTGCATGGCGAGCCGTAGACGTGCCGATCACGTCGGCGACCGTGCCTGGCGATGCCATGGAGGTGCCGAACACGTCGGCAACCGTTTCTGGCGATGCCGTGGACGTGCCGAACACGTCGGCGACCGTGCATGGCGAGCCGTAGACGTGCCAAACACGTGGGCAACCGTGCCTGGCGATGCCATGGAGGTGCCGAACACGTCGGCAACCGTGCCTGGCGATGCCATGGAGGTGCCGAACACGTCGGCAACCGTTCCTGGCGATGCCGTGGACATGCCGAACACGTCGGCGACCGTACATTGCGAGCCGTAGACCTGCCGAACACGTCGGCAACCTGCATGGCGAGCCGTAGACGTGCCGATCACGTCGGCGACCGTGCATGGCGAGCCGTAGACCTGCCGAACACGTCGGCAGCCTGCATGGCGAGCCGTAGACGTGCCGATCACGTCGGCAACCTGCATGGCGAGCCGTAGACGTGCCGAACACGTCGGCGACCGTGCATGGCGAGCAGTAGACCTGCCGAACACGTCGGCAGCCTGCATGGCGAGCCGTAGACGTGCCGAACACGTCGGCAACCTGCATGGCGAGCCGTAGACGTGCCGAACACGTCGGCGACCGTGCATGGCGAGCCCTAGACGTGCCGAACACGTCGGCAACCTGCATGGCGAGCCGTAGACGTGCCGATCACGTCGGCAACCTGCATGGCGAGCCGTAGACGTGCCGAACACGTCGGCGACCGTGCATGGCGAGCCGTAGACGTGCCGAACACGTCGGCAACCTGCATGGCGAGCCGTAGACGTGCCGAACACGTCGGCGACCGTGCATGGCGAGTCGTAGACGTGCCGAGCACGTCGGCGACCGTGCATGGCGAGCCGTAGACGTGCCGAACACGTCGGCAACCTGCATGACGAGCCGTAGACGTGCCGAACACGTCGGCGACCGTGCATTGGGAGCCGTAGACGTGCCGAACAGGTCGGCGGCCGTGCATGGCGAGCCGTAGACGTGCCAAACACGTCGACAACCGTGCCTGGCGATGCCATGGAGGTGCCGAACACGTCGGCAACCGTTTCTGGCGATGCCGTGGACGTGCCGAACACGTCGGCGACCGTGCATGGCGAGCCGTAGACGTGCCAAACACGTGGGCAACCGTGCCTGGCGATGCCATGGAGGTGCCGAACACGTCGGCAACCGTGCCTGGCGATGCCGTGGACGTGCCGAACACGTCGGCAATCGTGCCTGGCGATGCCGTGGACGTGCCGAACACGTCGGCAACCGTTCCTGGCGATGCCGTGGACGTGCCGAACACGTCGGCAACCGTGCCCGGCGATGCCATGGAGGTGCCGAACTCGTCGGCAACCGTGCCTGGCGATGCCATGGAGGTGCCGAACACGTCGGCAACCGTTCCTGGCGATGCCGTGGACGTGCCGAACACGTCGGCGACCGTGCATTGCGAGCCGTAGACCTGCCGAACACGTCGGCAACCTGCATGGCGAGCCGTAGACGTGCCGAACACGTCGGCAACCGTGCCTGGCGATGCCATGGAGGTGCCGAACACGTCGGCAACCGTTCCTGGCGATGCCGTGGACGTGCCGAACACGTCGGCGACCGTACATTGCGAGCCGTAGACCTGCCGAACACGTCGGCAACCTGCATGGCGAGCCGTAGACGTGCCGATCACGTCGGCAACCTGCATGGCGAGCCGTGGACGTGCCGAACACGTCGGCGACCGTGCATGGCGAGCCGTAGACGTGCCGATCACGTCGGCAACCTGCATGGCGAGCCGTAGACGTGCCGAACACGTCGGCGACCGTGCATGGCGAGCCGTAGACGTGCCGATCACGTCGGCAACCTGCATGGCGAGCCGTGGACGTGCCGAACACGTCGGCGACCGTGCATGGCGAGCCGTAGACGTGCCGATCACGTCGGCAACCTGCATGGCGAGCCGTAGACGTGCCGAACACGTCGACAACCGTGCCTGGCGATGCCATGGAGGTGCCGAACACGTCGGCAACCGTTTCTGGCGATGCCGTGGACGTGCCGAACACGTCGGCGACCGTGCATGGCGAGCCGTAGACGTGCCAAACACGTGGGCAACCGTGCCTGGCGATGCCATGGAGGTGCCGAACACGTCGGCAACCGTGCCTGGCGATGCCGTGGACGTGCCGAACACGTCGGCAATCGTGCCTGGCGATGCCGTGGACGTGCCGAACACGTCGGCAACCGTTCCTGGCGATGCCGTGGACGTGCCGAACACGTCGGCAACCGTGCCCGGCGATGCCATGGAGGTGCCGAACTCGTCGGCAACCGTGCCTGGCGATGCCATGGAGGTGCCGAACACGTCGGCAACCGTTCCTGGCGATGCCGTGGACGTGCCGAACACGTCGGCAACCGTTCCTGGCGATGCCGTGGACGTGCCGAACACGTCGGCAACCGTGCCCGGCGATGCCATGGAGGTGCCGAACTCGTCGGCAACCGTGCCTGGCGATGCCATGGACGTGCCGAACACGTCGGCGACCGTGCATTGCGAGCCGTAGACCTGCCGAACACGTCGGCAACCTGCATGGCGAGCCGTAGACGTGCCGATCACGTCGGCAACCTGCATGGCGAGCCGTAGACGTGCCGAACACGTCGGCAACCGTGCCTGGCGATGCCATGGAGGTGCCGAACACGTCGGCAACCGTTCCTGGCGATGCCGTGGACGTGCCGAACACGTCGGCGACCGTACATTGCGAGCCGTAGACCTGCCGAACACGTCGGCAACCTGCATGGCGAGCCGTAGACGTGCCGATCACGTCGGCAACCTGCATGGCGAGCCGTGGACGTGCCGAACACGTCGGCGACCGTGCATGGCGAGCCGTAGACGTGCCGATCACGTCGGCAACCTGCATGGCGAGCCGTAGACGTGCCGAACACGTCGGCGACCGTGCATGGCGAGCCGTAGACGTGCCGATCACGTCGGCAACCTGCATGGCGAGCCGTGGACGTGCCGAACACGTCGGCGACCGTGCATGGCGAGCCGTAGACGTGCCGATCACGTCGGCAACCTGCATGGCGAGCCGTAGACGTGCCGAACACGTCGGCAACCGTTCCTGGCGATGCCGTGGACGTGCCGAACACGTCGGCGACCGTGCATTGCGAGCCGTAGACCTGCCGAACACGTCGGCAACCTGCATGGCGAGCCGTAGACGTGCCGATCACGTCGGCGACCGTGCATGGCGAGCCGTAGACCTGCCGAACACGTCGGCAACCTGCATGGCGAGCCGTAGACGTGCCGATCACGTCGGCGACCGTGCATGGCGAGCCGTAGACGTGCCGAACACGTCGGCGACCGTGCATTGCGAGCCGTAGACGTGCCGAACAGGTCGGCGGCCGTGCATGGCGAGCCGTAGACGTGCCAAACACGTCGACAACCGTGCCTGGCGATGCCATGGAGGTGCCGAACACGTCGGCAACCGTTTCTGGCGATGCCGTGGACGTGCCGAACACGTCGGCGACCGTGCATGGCGAGCCGTAGACGTGCCAAACACGTGGGCAACCGTGCCTGGCGATGCCATGGAGGTGCCGAACACGTCGGCAACCGTGCCTGGCGATGCCGTGGACGTGCCGAACACGTCGGCAATCGTGCCTGGCGATGCCGTGGACGTGCCGAACACGTCGGCAACCGTTCCTGGCGATGCCGTGGACGTGCCGAACACGTCGGCAACCGTGCCCGGCGATGCCATGGAGGTGCCGAACTCGTCGGCAACCGTGCCTGGCGATGCCATGGAGGTGCCGAACACGTCGGCAACCGTTCCTGGCGATGCCGTGGACGTGCCGAACACGTCGGCGACCGTGCATTGCGAGCCGTAGACCTGCCGAACACGTCGGCAACCTGCATGGCGAGCCGTAGACGTGCCGATCACGTCGGCAACCTGCATGGCGAGCCGTAGACGTGCCGAACACGTCGGCAACCGTGCCTGGCGATGCCATGGAGGTGCCGAACACGTCGGCAACCGTTCCTGGCGATGCCGTGGACGTGCCGAACACGTCGGCGACCGTACATTGCGAGCCGTAGACCTGCCGAACACGTCGGCAACCTGCATGGCGAGCCGTAGACGTGCCGATCACGTCGGCAACCTGCATGGCGAGCCGTGGACGTGCCGAACACGTCGGCGACCGTGCATGGCGAGCCGTAGACGTGCCGATCACGTCGGCAACCTGCATGGCGAGCCGTAGACGTGCCGAACACGTCGGCGACCGTGCATGGCGAGCCGTAGACGTGCCGATCACGTCGGCAACCTGCATGGCGAGCCGTGGACGTGCCGAACACGTCGGCGACCGTGCATGGCGAGCCGTAGACGTGCCGATCACGTCGGCAACCTGCATGGCGAGCCGTAGACGTGCCGAACACGTCGGCAACCGTTCCTGGCGATGCCGTGGACGTGCCGAACACGTCGGCGACCGTGCATTGCGAGCCGTAGACCTGCCGAACACGTCGGCAACCTGCATGGCGAGCCGTAGACGTGCCGATCACGTCGGCGACCGTGCATGGCGAGCCGTAGACGTGCCGAACACGTCGGCAACCTGCATGGCGAGCCGTAGACGTGCCGAACACGTCGGCGACCGTGCATGGCGAGTCGTAGACGTGCCGAGCACGTCGGCGACCGTGCATGGCGAGCCGTAGACGTGCCGAACACGTCGGCAACCTGCATGACGAGCCGTAGACGTGCCGAACACGTCGGCGACCGTGCATTGGGAGCCGTAGACGTGCCGAACAGGTCGGCGGCCGTGCATGGCGAGCCGTAGACGTGCCGAACACGTCGGCAACCGTTTCTGGCGATGCCGTGGACGTGCCGAACACGTCGGCGATCGTGCATGGCGAGCCGTAGACGTGCCAAACACGTGGGCAACCGTGCCTGGCGATGCCATGGAGGTGCCGAACACGTCGGCAACCGTGCCTGGCGATGCCGTGGACGTGCCGAACACGTCGGCAATCGTGCCTGGCGATGCCGTGGACGTGCCGAACACGTCGGCAACCGTTCCTGGCGATGCCGTGGACGTGCCGAACACGTCGGCAACCGTGCCCGGCGATGCCATGGAGGTGCCGAACTCGTCGGCAACCGTGCCTGGCGATGCCATGGAGGTGCCGAACACGTCGGCAACCGTTCCTGGCGATGCCGTGGACGTGCCGAACACGTCGGCGACCGTGCATGGCGAGCCGTAGACGTGCCAAACACGTGGGCAACCGTGCCTGGCGATGCCATGGAGGTGCCGAACACGTCGGCAACCGTGCCTGGCGATGCCATGGAGGTGCCGAACACGTCGGCAACCGTTCCTGGCGATGCCGTGGACGTGCCGAACACGTCGGCGACCGTGCATGGCGAGCCGTAGACGTGCCAAACACGTGGGCAACCGTGCCTGGCGATGCCATGGAGGTGCCGAACACGTCGGCAACCGTGCCTGTCGATGCCATGGAGGTGCCGAACACGTCGGCAACCGTTCCTGGCGATGCCGTGGACGTGCCGAACACGTCGGCGACCGTACATTGCGAGCCGTAGACCTGCCGAACACGTCGGCAACCTGCATGGCGAGCCGTAGACGTGCCGATCACGTCGGCAACCTGCATGGCGAGCCGTAGACGTGCCGAACACGTCGGCGACCGTGCATGGCGAGCCCTAGACGTGCCGAACACGTCGGCAACCTGCATGGCGAGCCGTAGACGTGCCGATCACGTCGGCAACCTGCATGGCGAGCCGTAGACGTGCCGAACACGTCGGCGACCGTGCATGGCGAGCCGTAGACGTGCCGAACACGTCGGCAACCTGCATGGCGAGCCGTAGACGTGCCGATCACGTCGGCAACCTGCATGGCGAGCCGTAGACGTGCCGAACACGTCGGCGACCGTGCATGGCGAGCCGTAGACGTGCCGATCACGTCGGCAACCTGCATGGCGAGAAGTGGACTTGCCGAACACGTCGGCGACCGTGCATGGCGAGCCGTAGACCTGCCGAACACGTCGGCAACCTGCATGGCGAGCCGTAGACGTGCCGATCACGTCGGCGACCGTGCATGGCGAGCCGTAGACGTGCCGAACACGTCGGCAACCTGCATGGCGAGCCGTAGACGTGCCGAACACGTCGGCGACCGTACATTGCGAGCCGTAGACCTGCCGAACACGTCGGCAACCTGCATGGCGAGCCGTAGACGTGCCGAACACGTCGGCGACCGTGCATGGCGAGCCGTAGACCTGCCGAACACGTCGGCAGCCTGCATGGCGAGCCGTAGACGTGCCGATCACGTCGGCGACCGTGCCTGGCGATGCCATGGAGGTGCCGAACACGTCGGCAACCGTTCCTGGCGATGCCGTGGACGTGCCGAACACGTCGGCGACCGTGCATGGCGAGCCGTAGACGTGCCGAACACGTCGGCAACCTGCATGGCGAGCCGTAGACGTGCCGAACACGTCGGCGACCGTGCATGGCGAGTCGTAGACGTGCCGAGCACGTCGGCGACCGTGCATGGCGAGCCGTAGACGTGCCGAACACGTCGGCAACCTGCATGACGAGCCGTAGACGTGCCGAACACGTCGGCGACCGTGCATTGGAAGCCGTAGACGTGCCGAACAGGTCGGCGGCCGTGCATGGCGAGCCGTAGACGTGCCAAACACGTCGGCAACCGTTCCTGGCGATGCCGTGGACGTGCCGAACACGTCGGCGACCGTGCATGGCGAGCCGTAGACGTGCCGAACACGTCGGCAACCTGCATGACGAGCCGTAGACGTGCCGAACACGTCGGCGACCGTGCATTGGGAGCCGTAGACGTGCCGAACAGGTCGGCGGCCGTGCATGGCGAGCCGTAGACGTGCCGAACACGTCGGCAACCTGCATGGCGAGCCGTAGACGTGCCGAACACGTCGGCGACCGTACATTGCGAGCCGTAGACCTGCCGAACACGTCGGCAACCTGCATGGCGAGCCGTAGACGTGCCGAACACGTCGGCGACCGTGCATGGCGAGCCGTAGACCTGCCGAACACGTCGGCAGCCTGCATGGCGAGCCGTAGACGTGCCGATCACGTCGGCGACCGTGCCTGGCGATGCCATGGAGGTGCCGAACACGTCGGCAACCGTTCCTGGCGATGCCGTGGACGTGCCGAACACGTCGGCGACCGTGCATGGCGAGCCGTAGACGTGCCGAACACGTCGGCAACCTGCATGGCGAGCCGTAGACGTGCCGAACACGTCGGCGACCGTGCATGGCGAGTCGTAGACGTGCCGAGCACGTCGGCGACCGTGCATGGCGAGCCGTAGACGTGCCGAACACGTCGGCAACCTGCATGACGAGCCGTAGACGTGCCGAACACGTCGGCGACCGTGCATTGGGAGCCGTAGACGTGCCGAACACGTCGGCAACCGTTCCTGGCGATGCCGTGGACGTGCCGAACACGTCGGCGACCGTGCATGGCGAGCCGTAGACGTGCCGAACAGGTCGGCGGCCGTGCATGGCGAGCCGTAGACGTGCCGAACACGTCGGCAACCTGCATGGCGAGCCGTAGACGTGCCGAACACGTCGGCGACCGTACATTGCGAGCCGTAGACCTGCCGAACACGTCGGCAACCTGCATGGCGAGCCGTAGACGTGCCGAACACGTCGGCGACCGTGCATGGCGAGCCGTAGACCTGCCGAACACGTCGGCAGCCTGCATGGCGAGCCGTAGACGTGCCGATCACGTCGGCGACCGTGCCTGGCGATGCCATGGAGGTGCCGAACACGTCGGCAACCGTTCCTGGCGATGCCGTGGACGTGCCGAACACGTCGGCGACCGTGCATGGCGAGCCGTAGACGTGCCGAACACGTCGGCAACCGTTCCTGGCGATGCCGTGGACGTGCCGAACACGTCGGCGACCGTGCATTGCGAGCCGTAGACCTGCCGAACACGTCGGCAACCTGCATGGCGAGCCGTAGACGTGCCGATCACGTCGGCAACCTGCATGGCGAGCCGTAGACGTGCCGAACACGTCGGCAACCGTGCCTGGCGATGCCATGGAGGTGCCGAACACGTCGGCAACCGTTCCTGGCGATGCCGTGGACGTGCCGAACACGTCGGCGACCGTACATTGCGAGCCGTAGACCTGCCGAACACGTCGGCAACCTGCATGGCGAGCCGTAGACGTGCCGATCACGTCGGCAACCTGCATGGCGAGCCGTGGACGTGCCGAACACGTCGGCGACCGTGCATGGCGAGCCGTAGACGTGCCGATCACGTCGGCAACCTGCATGGCGAGCCGTAGACGTGCCGAACACGTCGGCGACCGTGCATGGCGAGCCGTAGACGTGCCGATCACGTCGGCAACCTGCATGGCGAGCCGTGGACGTGCCGAACACGTCGGCGACCGTGCATGGCGAGCCGTAGACGTGCCGATCACGTCGGCAACCTGCATGGCGAGCCGTAGACGTGCCGAACACGTCGGCAACCGTTCCTGGCGATGCCGTGGACGTGCCGAACACGTCGGCGACCGTGCATTGCGAGCCGTAGACCTGCCGAACACGTCGGCAACCTGCATGGCGAGCCGTAGACGTGCCGATCACGTCGGCGACCGTGCATGGCGAGCCGTAGACCTGCCGAACACGTCGGCAACCTGCATGGCGAGCCGTAGACGTGCCGATCACGTCGGCGACCGTGCATGGCGAGCCGTAGACGTGCCGAACACGTCGGCGACCGTGCATTGCGAGCCGTAGACGTGCCGAACAGGTCGGCGGCCGTGCATGGCGAGCCGTAGACGTGCCAAACACGTCGACAACCGTGCCTGGCGATGCCATGGAGGTGCCGAACACGTCGGCAACCGTTTCTGGCGATGCCGTGGACGTGCCGAACACGTCGGCGACCGTGCATGGCGAGCCGTAGACGTGCCAAACACGTGGGCAACCGTGCCTGGCGATGCCATGGAGGTGCCGAACACGTCGGCAACCGTGCCTGGCGATGCCGTGGACGTGCCGAACACGTCGGCAATCGTGCCTGGCGATGCCGTGGACGTGCCGAACACGTCGGCAACCGTTCCTGGCGATGCCGTGGACGTGCCGAACACGTCGGCAACCGTGCCCGGCGATGCCATGGAGGTGCCGAACTCGTCGGCAACCGTGCCTGGCGATGCCATGGAGGTGCCGAACACGTCGGCAACCGTTCCTGGCGATGCCGTGGACGTGCCGAACACGTCGGCGACCGTGCATTGCGAGCCGTAGACCTGCCGAACACGTCGGCAACCTGCATGGCGAGCCGTAGACGTGCCGATCACGTCGGCAACCTGCATGGCGAGCCGTAGACGTGCCGAACACGTCGGCAACCGTGCCTGGCGATGCCATGGAGGTGCCGAACACGTCGGCAACCGTTCCTGGCGATGCCGTGGACGTGCCGAACACGTCGGCGACCGTACATTGCGAGCCGTAGACCTGCCGAACACGTCGGCAACCTGCATGGCGAGCCGTAGACGTGCCGATCACGTCGGCAACCTGCATGGCGAGCCGTGGACGTGCCGAACACGTCGGCGACCGTGCATGGCGAGCCGTAGACGTGCCGATCACGTCGGCAACCTGCATGGCGAGCCGTAGACGTGCCGAACACGTCGGCGACCGTGCATGGCGAGCCGTAGACGTGCCGATCACGTCGGCAACCTGCATGGCGAGCCGTGGACGTGCCGAACACGTCGGCGACCGTGCATGGCGAGCCGTAGACGTGCCGATCACGTCGGCAACCTGCATGGCGAGCCGTAGACGTGCCGAACACGTCGGCAACCGTTCCTGGCGATGCCGTGGACGTGCCGAACACGTCGGCGACCGTGCATTGCGAGCCGTAGACCTGCCGAACACGTCGGCAACCTGCATGGCGAGCCGTAGACGTGCCGATCACGTCGGCGACCGTGCATGGCGAGCCGTAGACGTGCCGAACACGTCGGCAACCTGCATGGCGAGCCGTAGACGTGCCGAACACGTCGGCGACCGTGCATGGCGAGTCGTAGACGTGCCGAGCACGTCGGCGACCGTGCATGGCGAGCCGTAGACGTGCCGAACACGTCGGCAACCTGCATGACGAGCCGTAGACGTGCCGAACACGTCGGCGACCGTGCATTGGGAGCCGTAGACGTGCCGAACAGGTCGGCGGCCGTGCATGGCGAGCCGTAGACGTGCCAAACACGTCGGCAACCGTGCCTGGCGATGCCATGGAGGTGCCGAACACGTCGGCAACCGTTTCTGGCGATGCCGTGGACGTGCCGAACACGTCGGCGATCGTGCATGGCGAGCCGTAGACGTGCCAAACACGTGGGCAACCGTGCCTGGCGATGCCATGGAGGTGCCGAACACGTCGGCAACCGTGCCTGGCGATGCCGTGGACGTGCCGAACACGTCGGCAATCGTGCCTGGCGATGCCGTGGACGTGCCGAACACGTCGGCAACCGTTCCTGGCGATGCCGTGGACGTGCCGAACACGTCGGCGATCGTGCATGGCGAGCCGTAGACGTGCCAAACACGTGGGCAACCGTGCCTGGCGATGCCATGGAGGTGCCGAACACGTCGGCAACCGTGCCTGGCGATGCCATGGAGGTGCCGAACACGTCGGCAACCGTTTCTGGCGATGCCGTGGACGTGCCGAACACGTCGGCGATCGTGCATGGCGAGCCGTAGACGTGCCAAACACGTGGGCAACCGTGCCTGGCGATGCCATGGAGGTGCCGAACACGTCGGCAACCGTGCCTGGCGATGCCATGGAGGTGCCGAACACGTCGGCAACCGTTCCTGGCGATGCCGTGGACGTGCCGAACACGTCGGCGACCGTACATTGCGAGCCGTAGACCTGCCGAACACGTCGGCAACCTGCATGGCGAGCCGTAGACGTGCCGATCACGTCGGCAACCTGCATGGCGAGCCGTGGACGTGCCGAACACGTCGGCGACCGTGCATGGCGAGCCGTAGACGTGCCGATCACGTCGGCAACCTGCATGGCGAGCCGTAGACGTGCCGAACACGTCGGCGACCGTGCATGGCGAGCCGTAGACGTGCCGATCACGTCGGCAACCTGCATGGCGAGCCGTGGACGTGCCGAACACGTCGGCGACCGTGCATGGCGAGCCGTAGACGTGCCGATCACGTCGGCAACCTGCATGGCGAGCCGTAGACGTGCCGAACACGTCGGCAACCGTTCCTGGCGATGCCGTGGACGTGCCGAACACGTCGGCGACCGTGCATTGCGAGCCGTAGACCTGCCGAACACGTCGGCAACCTGCATGGCGAGCCGTAGACGTGCCGATCACGTCGGCGACCGTGCATGGCGAGCCGTAGACGTGCCGAACACGTCGGCAACCTGCATGGCGAGCCGTAGACGTGCCGAACACGTCGGCGACCGTGCATGGCGAGTCGTAGACGTGCCGAGCACGTCGGCGACCGTGCATGGCGAGCCGTAGACGTGCCGAACACGTCGGCAACCTGCATGACGAGCCGTAGACGTGCCGAACACGTCGGCGACCGTGCATTGGGAGCCGTAGACGTGCCGAACAGGTCGGCGGCCGTGCATGGCGAGCCGTAGACGTGCCAAACACGTCGGCAACCGTGCCTGGCGATGCCATGGAGGTGCCGAACACGTCGGCAACCGTTTCTGGCGATGCCGTGGACGTGCCGAACACGTCGGCGATCGTGCATGGCGAGCCGTAGACGTGCCAAACACGTGGGCAACCGTGCCTGGCGATGCCATGGAGGTGCCGAACACGTCGGCAACCGTGCCTGGCGATGCCGTGGACGTGCCGAACACGTCGGCAATCGTGCCTGGCGATGCCGTGGACGTGCCGAACACGTCGGCAACCGTTCCTGGCGATGCCGTGGACGTGCCGAACACGTCGGCAACCGTGCCCGGCGATGCCATGGAGGTGCCGAACTCGTCGGCAACCGTGCCTGGCGATGCCATGGAGGTGCCGAACACGTCGGCAACCGTTCCTGGCGATGCCGTGGACGTGCCGAACACGTCGGCGACCGTGCATGGCGAGCCGTAGACGTGCCAAACACGTGGGCAACCGTGCCTGGCGATGCCATGGAGGTGCCGAACACGTCGGCAACCGTGCCTGGCGATGCCATGGAGGTGCCGAACACGTCGGCAACCGTTCCTGGCGATGCCGTGGACGTGCCGAACACGTCGGCGACCGTGCATGGCGAGCCGTAGACGTGCCAAACACGTGGGCAACCGTGCCTGGCGATGCCATGGAGGTGCCGAACACGTCGGCAACCGTGCCTGTCGATGCCATGGAGGTGCCGAACACGTCGGCAACCGTTCCTGGCGATGCCGTGGACGTGCCGAACACGTCGGCGACCGTACATTGCGAGCCGTAGACCTGCCGAACACGTCGGCAACCTGCATGGCGAGCCGTAGACGTGCCGATCACGTCGGCAACCTGCATGGCGAGCCGTAGACGTGCCGAACACGTCGGCGACCGTGCATGGCGAGCCCTAGACGTGCCGAACACGTCGGCAACCTGCATGGCGAGCCGTAGACGTGCCGATCACGTCGGCAACCTGCATGGCGAGCCGTAGACGTGCCGAACACGTCGGCGACCGTGCATGGCGAGCCGTAGACGTGCCGAACACGTCGGCAACCTGCATGGCGAGCCGTAGACGTGCCGATCACGTCGGCAACCTGCATGGCGAGCCGTAGACGTGCCGAACACGTCGGCGACCGTGCATGGCGAGCCGTAGACGTGCCGATCACGTCGGCAACCTGCATGGCGAGAAGTGGACTTGCCGAACACGTCGGCGACCGTGCATGGCGAGCCGTAGACCTGCCGAACACGTCGGCAACCTGCATGGCGAGCCGTAGACGTGCCGATCACGTCGGCGACCGTGCATGGCGAGCCGTAGACGTGCCGAACACGTCGGCAACCTGCATGGCGAGCCGTAGACGTGCCGAACACGTCGGCGACCGTACATTGCGAGCCGTAGACCTGCCGAACACGTCGGCAACCTGCATGGCGAGCCGTAGACGTGCCGAACACGTCGGCGACCGTGCATGGCGAGCCGTAGACCTGCCGAACACGTCGGCAGCCTGCATGGCGAGCCGTAGACGTGCCGATCACGTCGGCGACCGTGCCTGGCGATGCCATGGAGGTGCCGAACACGTCGGCAACCGTTCCTGGCGATGCCGTGGACGTGCCGAACACGTCGGCGACCGTGCATGGCGAGCCGTAGACGTGCCGAACACGTCGGCAACCTGCATGGCGAGCCGTAGACGTGCCGAACACGTGGGCAACCGTGCCTGGCGATGCCATGGAGGTGCCGAACACGTCGGCAACCGTGCCTGGCGATGCCATGGAGGTGCCGAACACGTCGGCAACCGTTCCTGGCGATGCCGTGGACGTGCCGAACACGTCGGCGACCGTGCATGGCGAGCCGTAGACGTGCCAAACACGTGGGCAACCGTGCCTGGCGATGCCATGGAGGTGCCGAACACGTCGGCAACCGTGCCTGTCGATGCCATGGAGGTGCCGAACACGTCGGCAACCGTTCCTGGCGATGCCGTGGACGTGCCGAACACGTCGGCGACCGTACATTGCGAGCCGTAGACCTGCCGAACACGTCGGCAACCTGCATGGCGAGCCGTAGACGTGCCGATCACGTCGGCAACCTGCATGGCGAGCCGTAGACGTGCCGAACACGTCGGCGACCGTGCATGGCGAGCCCTAGACGTGCCGAACACGTCGGCAACCTGCATGGCGAGCCGTAGACGTGCCGATCACGTCGGCAACCTGCATGGCGAGCCGTAGACGTGCCGAACACGTCGGCGACCGTGCATGGCGAGCCGTAGACGTGCCGAACACGTCGGCAACCTGCATGGCGAGCCGTAGACGTGCCGATCACGTCGGCAACCTGCATGGCGAGCCGTAGACGTGCCGAACACGTCGGCGACCGTGCATGGCGAGCCGTAGACGTGCCGATCACGTCGGCAACCTGCATGGCGAGAAGTGGACTTGCCGAACACGTCGGCGACCGTGCATGGCGAGCCGTAGACCTGCCGAACACGTCGGCAACCTGCATGGCGAGCCGTAGACGTGCCGATCACGTCGGCGACCGTGCATGGCGAGCCGTAGACGTGCCGAACACGTCGGCAACCTGCATGGCGAGCCGTAGACGTGCCGAACACGTCGGCGACCGTACATTGCGAGCCGTAGACCTGCCGAACACGTCGGCAACCTGCATGGCGAGCCGTAGACGTGCCGAACACGTCGGCGACCGTGCATGGCGAGCCGTAGACCTGCCGAACACGTCGGCAGCCTGCATGGCGAGCCGTAGACGTGCCGATCACGTCGGCGACCGTGCCTGGCGATGCCATGGAGGTGCCGAACACGTCGGCAACCGTTCCTGGCGATGCCGTGGACGTGCCGAACACGTCGGCGACCGTGCATGGCGAGCCGTAGACGTGCCGAACACGTCGGCAACCTGCATGGCGAGCCGTAGACGTGCCGAACACGTCGGCGACCGTGCATGGCGAGTCGTAGACGTGCCGAGCACGTCGGCGACCGTGCATGGCGAGCCGTAGACGTGCCGAACACGTCGGCAACCTGCATGACGAGCCGTAGACGTGCCGAACACGTCGGCGACCGTGCATTGGAAGCCGTAGACGTGCCGAACAGGTCGGCGGCCGTGCATGGCGAGCCGTAGACGTGCCAAACACGTCGGCAACCGTTCCTGGCGATGCCGTGGACGTGCCGAACACGTCGGCGACCGTGCATGGCGAGCCGTAGACGTGCCGAACACGTCGGCAACCTGCATGACGAGCCGTAGACGTGCCGAACACGTCGGCGACCGTGCATTGGGAGCCGTAGACGTGCCGAACAGGTCGGCGGCCGTGCATGGCGAGCCGTAGACGTGCCGAACACGTCGGCAACCTGCATGGCGAGCCGTAGACGTGCCGAACACGTCGGCGACCGTACATTGCGAGCCGTAGACCTGCCGAACACGTCGGCAACCTGCATGGCGAGCCGTAGACGTGCCGAACACGTCGGCGACCGTGCATGGCGAGCCGTAGACCTGCCGAACACGTCGGCAGCCTGCATGGCGAGCCGTAGACGTGCCGATCACGTCGGCGACCGTGCCTGGCGATGCCATGGAGGTGCCGAACACGTCGGCAACCGTTCCTGGCGATGCCGTGGACGTGCCGAACACGTCGGCGACCGTGCATGGCGAGCCGTAGACGTGCCGAACACGTCGGCAACCTGCATGGCGAGCCGTAGACGTGCCGAACACGTCGGCGACCGTGCATGGCGAGTCGTAGACGTGCCGAGCACGTCGGCGACCGTGCATGGCGAGCCGTAGACGTGCCGAACACGTCGGCAACCTGCATGACGAGCCGTAGACGTGCCGAACACGTCGGCAACCGTTTCTGGCGATGCCGTGGACGTGCCGAACACGTCGGCGACCGTGCATGGCGAGCCGTAGACGTGCCAAACACGTGGGCAACCGTGCCTGGCGATGCCATGGAGGTGCCGAACACGTCGGCAACCGTGCCTGGCGATGCCGTGGACGTGCCGAACACGTCGGCAATCGTGCCTGGCGATGCCGTGGACGTGCCGAACACGTCGGCAACCGTTCCTGGCGATGCCGTGGACGTGCCGAACACGTCGGCAACCGTGCCCGGCGATGCCATGGAGGTGCCGAACTCGTCGGCAACCGTGCCTGGCGATGCCATGGAGGTGCCGAACACGTCGGCAACCGTTCCTGGCGATGCCGTGGACGTGCCGAACACGTCGGCGACCGTGCATTGCGAGCCGTAGACCTGCCGAACACGTCGGCAACCTGCATGGCGAGCCGTAGACGTGCCGATCACGTCGGCAACCTGCATGGCGAGCCGTAGACGTGCCGAACACGTCGGCAACCGTGCCTGGCGATGCCATGGAGGTGCCGAACACGTCGGCAACCGTTCCTGGCGATGCCGTGGACGTGCCGAACACGTCGGCAACCTGCATGGCGAGCCGTAGACGTGCCGAACACGTCGGCGACCGTGCATGGCGAGTCGTAGACGTGCCGAGCACGTCGGCGACCGTGCATGGCGAGCCGTAGACGTGCCGAACACGTCGGCAACCTGCATGACGAGCCGTAGACGTGCCGAACACGTCGGCGACCGTGCATTGGGAGCCGTAGACGTGCCGAACAGGTCGGCGGCCGTGCATGGCGAGCCGTAGACGTGCCAAACACGTCGACAACCGTGCCTGGCGATGCCATGGAGGTGCCGAACACGTCGGCAACCGTTTCTGGCGATGCCGTGGACGTGCCGAACACGTCGGCGACCGTGCATGGCGAGCCGTAGACGTGCCAAACACGTGGGCAACCGTGCCTGGCGATGCCATGGAGGTGCCGAACACGTCGGCAACCGTGCCTGGCGATGCCGTGGACGTGCCGAACACGTCGGCAATCGTGCCTGGCGATGCCGTGGACGTGCCGAACACGTCGGCAACCGTTCCTGGCGATGCCGTGGACGTGCCGAACACGTCGGCAACCGTGCCCGGCGATGCCATGGAGGTGCCGAACTCGTCGGCAACCGTGCCTGGCGATGCCATGGAGGTGCCGAACACGTCGGCAACCGTTCCTGGCGATGCCGTGGACGTGCCGAACACGTCGGCGACCGTGCATTGCGAGCCGTATACCTGCCGAACACGTCGGCAACCTGCATGGCGAGCCGTAGACGTGCCGATCACGTCGGCAACCTGCATGGCGAGCCGTAGACGTGCCGAACACGTCGGCAACCGTGCCTGGCGATGCCATGGAGGTGCCGAACACGTCGGCAACCGTTCCTGGCGATGCCGTGGACGTGCCGAACACGTCGGCGACCGTACATTGCGAGCCGTAGACCTGCCGAACACGTCGGCAACCTGCATGGCGAGCCGTAGACGTGCCGATCACGTCGGCAACCTGCATGGCGAGCCGTGGACGTGCCGAACACGTCGGCGACCGTGCATGGCGAGCCGTAGACGTGCCGATCACGTCGGCAACCTGCATGGCGAGCCGTAGACGTGCCGAACACGTCGGCGACCGTGCATGGCGAGCCGTAGACGTGCCGATCACGTCGGCAACCTGCATGGCGAGCCGTGGACGTGCCGAACACGTCGGCGACCGTGCATGGCGAGCCGTAGACGTGCCGATCACGTCGGCAACCTGCATGGCGAGCCGTAGACGTGCCGAACACGTCGGCAACCGTTCCTGGCGATGCCGTGGACGTGCCGAACACGTCGGCGACCGTGCATTGCGAGCCGTAGACCTGCCGAACACGTCGGCAACCTGCATGGCGAGCCGTAGACGTGCCGATCACGTCGGCGACCGTGCATGGCGAGCCGTAGACGTGCCGAACACGTCGGCAACCTGCATGGCGAGCCGTAGACGTGCCGAACACGTCGGCGACCGTGCATGGCGAGTCGTAGACGTGCCGAGCACGTCGGCGACCGTGCATGGCGAGCCGTAGACGTGCCGAACACGTCGGCAACCTGCATGACGAGTCGTAGACGTGCCGAACACGTCGGCGACCGTGCATGGCGAGCCGTAGACGTGCCAAACACGTGGGCAACCGTGCCTGGCGATGCCATGGAGGTGCCGAACACGTCGGCAACCGTGCCTGGCGATGCCGTGGACGTGCCGAACACGTCGGCAATCGTGCCTGGCGATGCCGTGGACGTGCCGAACACGTCGGCAACCGTTCCTGGCGATGCCGTGGACGTGCCGAACACGTCGGCAACCGTGCCCGGCGATGCCATGGAGGTGCCGAACTCGTCGGCAACCGTGCCTGGCGATGCCATGGAGGTGCCGAACACGTCGGCAACCGTTCCTGGCGATGCCGTGGACGTGCCGAACACGTCGGCAACCTGCATGGCGAGCCGTAGACGTGCCGATCACGTCGGCAACCTGCATGGCGAGCCGTAGACGTGCCGAACACGTCGGCAACCGTGCCTGGCGATGCCATGGAGGTGCCGAACACGTCGGCAACCGTTCCTGGCGATGCCGTGGACGTGCCGAACACGTCGGCGACCGTACATTGCGAGCCGTAGACCTGCCGAACACGTCGGCAACCTGCATGGCGAGCCGTAGACGTGCCGATCACGTCGGCAACCTGCATGGCGAGCCGTGGACGTGCCGAACACGTCGGCGACCGTGCATGGCGAGCCGTAGACGTGCCGATCACGTCGGCAACCTGCATGGCGAGCCGTAGACGTGCCGAACACGTCGGCGACCGTGCATGGCGAGCCGTAGACGTGCCGATCACGTCGGCAACCTGCATGGCGAGCCGTGGACGTGCCGAACACGTCGGCGACCGTGCATGGCGAGCCGTAGACGTGCCGATCACGTCGGCAACCTGCATGGCGAGCCGTAGACGTGCCGAACACGTCGGCAACCGTTCCTGGCGATGCCGTGGACGTGCCGAACACGTCGGCGACCGTGCATTGCGAGCCGTAGACCTGCCGAACACGTCGGCAACCTGCATGGCGAGCCGTAGACGTGCCGATCACGTCGGCGACCGTGCATGGCGAGCCGTAGACGTGCCGAACACGTCGGCAACCTGCATGGCGAGCCGTAGACGTGCCGATCACGTCGGCGACCGTGCATGGCGAGCCGTAGACGTGCCGAACACGTCGGCAACCTGCATGACGAGCCGTAGACGTGCCGAACACGTCGGCGACCGTGCATTGGGAGCCGTAGACGTGCCGAGCAGGTCGGCGGCCGTGCATGGCGAGCCGTAGACGTGCCAAACACGTCGGCAACCGTGCCTGGCGATGCCATGGAGGTGCCGAACACGTCGGCAACCGTTTCTGGCGATGCCGTGGACGTGCCGAACACGTCGGCGATCGTGCATGGCGAGCCGTAGACGTGCCAAACACGTGGGCAACCGTGCCTGGCGATGCCATGGAGGTGCCGAACACGTCGGCAACCGTGCCTGGCGATGCCGTGGACGTGCCGAACACGTCGGCAATCGTGCCTGGCGATGCCGTGGACGTGCCGAACACGTCGGCAACCGTTCCTGGCGATGCCGTGGACGTGCCGAACACGTCGGCAACCGTGCCCGGCGATGCCATGGAGGTGCCGAACTCGTCGGCAACCGTGCCTGGCGATGCCATGGAGGTGCCGAACACGTCGGCAACCGTTCCTGGCGATGCCGTGGACGTGCCGAACACGTCGGCGACCGTGCATGGCGAGCCGTAGACGTGCCAAACACGTGGGCAACCGTGCCTGGCGATGCCATGGAGGTGCCGAACACGTCGGCAACCGTGCCTGGCGATGCCATGGAGGTGCCGAACACGTCGGCAACCGTTCCTGGCGATGCCGTGGACGTGCCGAACACGTCGGCAATCGTGCCTGGCGATGCCGTGGACGTGCCGAACACGTCGGCAACCTGCATGGCGAGCCGTAGACGTGCCAAACACGTGGGCAACCGTGCCTGGCGATGCCATGGAGGTGCCGAACACGTCGGCAACCGTGCCTGGCGATGCCGTGGACGTGCCGAACACGTCGGCAATCGTGCCTGGCGATGCCGTGGACGTGCCGAACACGTCGGCAACCTGCATGGCGAGCCGTAGACGTGCCGATCACGTCGGCAACCTGCATGGCGAGCCGTAGACGTGCCGAACACGTCGGCAACCGTGCCTGGCGATGCCATGGAGGTGCCGAACACGTCGGCAACCGTTCCTGGCGATGCCGTGGACGTGCCGAACACGTCGGCGACCGTACATTGCGAGCCGTAGACCTGCCGAACACGTCGGCAACCTGCATGGCGAGCCGTAGACGTGCCGATCACGTCGGCAACCTGCATGGCGAGCCGTGGACGTGCCGAACACGTCGGCGACCGTGCATGGCGAGCCGTAGACGTGCCGATCACGTCGGCAACCTGCATGGCGAGCCGTAGACGTGCCGAACACGTCGGCGACCGTGCATGGCGAGCCGTAGACGTGCCGATCACGTCGGCAACCTGCATGGCGAGCCGTGGACGTGCCGAACACGTCGGCGACCGTGCATGGCGAGCCGTAGACGTGCCGATCACGTCGGCAACCTGCATGGCGAGCCGTAGACGTGCCGAACACGTCGGCAACCGTTCCTGGCGATGCCGTGGACGTGCCGAACACGTCGGCGACCGTGCATTGCGAGCCGTAGACCTGCCGAACACGTCGGCAACCTGCATGGCGAGCCGTAGACGTGCCGATCACGTCGGCGACCGTGCATGGCGAGCCGTAGACGTGCCGAACACGTCGGCAACCTGCATGGCGAGCCGTAGACGTGCCGATCACGTCGGCGACCGTGCATGGCGAGCCGTAGACGTGCCGAACACGTCGGCAACCTGCATGACGAGCCGTAGACGTGCCGAACACGTCGGCGACCGTGCATTGGGAGCCGTAGACGTGCCGAGCAGGTCGGCGGCCGTGCATGGCGAGCCGTAGACGTGCCAAACACGTCGGCAACCGTGCCTGGCGATGCCATGGAGGTGCCGAACACGTCGGCAACCGTTTCTGGCGATGCCGTGGACGTGCCGAACACGTCGGCGATCGTGCATGGCGAGCCGTAGACGTGCCAAACACGTGGGCAACCGTGCCTGGCGATGCCATGGAGGTGCCGAACACGTCGGCAACCGTGCCTGGCGATGCCGTGGACGTGCCGAACACGTCGGCAATCGTGCCTGGCGATGCCGTGGACGTGCCGAACACGTCGGCAACCGTTCCTGGCGATGCCGTGGACGTGCCGAACACGTCGGCAACCGTGCCCGGCGATGCCATGGAGGTGCCGAACTCGTCGGCAACCGTGCCTGGCGATGCCATGGAGGTGCCGAACACGTCGGCAACCGTTCCTGGCGATGCCGTGGACGTGCCGAACACGTCGGCGACCGTGCATGGCGAGCCGTAGACGTGCCAAACACGTGGGCAACCGTGCCTGGCGATGCCATGGAGGTGCCGAACACGTCGGCAACCGTGCCTGGCGATGCCATGGAGGTGCCGAACACGTCGGCAACCGTTCCTGGCGATGCCGTGGACGTGCCGAACACGTCGGCGACCGTGCATGGCGAGCCGTAGACGTGCCAAACACGTGGGCAACCGTGCCTGGCGATGCCATGGAGGTGCCGAACACGTCGGCAACCGTGCCTGTCGATGCCATGGAGGTGCCGAACACGTCGGCAACCGTTCCTGGCGATGCCGTGGACGTGCCGAACACGTCGGCGACCGTACATTGCGAGCCGTAGACCTGCCGAACACGTCGGCAACCTGCATGGCGAGCCGTAGACGTGCCGATCACGTCGGCAACCTGCATGGCGAGCCGTAGACGTGCCGAACACGTCGGCGACCGTGCATGGCGAGCCCTAGACGTGCCGAACACGTCGGCAACCTGCATGGCGAGCCGTAGACGTGCCGATCACGTCGGCAACCTGCATGGCGAGCCGTAGACGTGCCGAACACGTCGGCGACCGTGCATGGCGAGCCGTAGACGTGCCGAACACGTCGGCAACCTGCATGGCGAGCCGTAGACGTGCCGAACACGTCGGCGACCGTGCATGGCGAGTCGTAGACGTGCCGAGCACGTCGGCGACCGTGCATGGCGAGCCGTAGACGTGCCGATCACGTCGGCAACCTGCATGGCGAGACGTGGACGTGCCGAACACGTCGGCGACCGTGCATGGCGAGCCGTAGACCTGCCGAACACGTCGGCAACCTGCATGGCGAGCCGTAGACGTGCCGATCACGTCGGCGACCGTGCATGGCGAGCCGTAGACGTGCCGAACACGTCGGCAACCTGCATGGCGAGCCGTAGACGTGCCGAACACGTCGGCGACCGTACATTGCGAGCCGTAGACCTGCCGAACACGTCGGCAACCTGCATGGCGAGCCGTAGACGTGCCGAACACGTCGGCGACCGTGCATGGCGAGCCGTAGACCTGCCGAACACGTCGGCAGCCTGCATGGCGAGCCGTAGACGTGCCGATCACGTCGGCGACCGTGCCTGGCGATGCCATGGAGGTGCCGAACACGTCGGCAACCGTTCCTGGCGATGCCGTGGACGTGCCGAACACGTCGGCAACCTGCATGACGAGCCGTAGACGTGCCGATCACGTCGGCGACCGTGCATTGGGAGCCGTAGACGTGCCGAACAGGTCGGCGGCCGTGCATGGCGAGCCGTAGACGTGCCAAACACGTCGACAACCGTGCCTGGCGATGCCATGGAGGTGTCGAACACGTCGGCAACCGTTTCTGGCGATGCCGTGGACGTGCCGAACACGTCGGCGACCGTGCATGGCGAGCCGTAGACGTGCCAAACACGTGGGCAACCGTGCCTGGCGATGCCATGGAGGTGCCGAACACGTCGGCAACCGTGCCTGGCGATGCCGTGGACGTGCCGAACACGTCGGCAATCGTGCCTGGCGATGCCGTGGACGTGCCGAACACGTCGGCAACCGTTCCTGGCGATGCCGTAGACGTGCCGATCACGTCGGCGACCGTGCATGGCGAGCCGTAGACGTGCCGAACACGTCGGCAACCTGCATGGCGAGCCCTAGACGTGCCGAACACGTCGGCAACCTGCATGGCGAGCCGTAGACGTGCCGATCACGTCGGCAACCTGCATGGCGAGCCGTAGACGTGCCGAACACGTCGGCGACCGTGCATGGCGAGCCGTAGACGTGCCGAACACGTCGGCAACCTGCATGGCGAGCCGTAGACGTGCCGAACACGTCGGCGACCGTGCATGGCGAGTCGTAGACGTGCCGAGCACGTCGGCGACCGTGCATGGCGAGCCGTAGACGTGCCGAACACGTCGGCAACCTGCATGACGAGCCGTAGACGTGCCGAACACGTCGGCGACCGTGCATTGGGAGCCGTAGACGTGCCGAACAGGTCGACAACCGTGCCTGGCGATGCCATGGAGGTGCCGAACACGTCGGCAACCGTTTCTGGCGATGCCGTGGACGTGCCGAACACGTCGGCGACCGTGCATGGCGAGCCGTAGACGTGCCAAACACGTGGGCAACCGTGCCTGGCGATGCCATGGAGGTGCCGAACACGTCGGCAACCGTGCCTGGCGATGCCGTGGACGTGCCGAACACGTCGGCAATCGTGCCTGGCGATGCCGTGGACGTGCCGAACACGTCGGCAACCGTTCCTGGCGATGCCGTGGACGTGCCGAACACGTCGGCAACCGTGCCCGGCGATGCCATGGAGGTGCCGAACTCGTCGGCAACCGTGCCTGGCGATGCCATGGAGGTGCCGAACACGTCGGCAACCGTTCCTGGCGATGCCGTGGACGTGCCGAACACGTCGGCGACCGTGCATTGCGAGCCGTAGACCTGCCGAACACGTCGGCAACCTGCATGGCGAGCCGTAGACGTGCCGATCACGTCGGCAACCTGCATGGCGAGCCGTAGACGTGCCGAACACGTCGGCAACCGTGCCTGGCGATGCCATGGAGGTGCCGAACACGTCGGCAACCGTTCCTGGCGATGCCGTGGACGTGCCGAACACGTCGGCGACCGTACATTGCGAGCCGTAGACCTGCCGAACACGTCGGCAACCTGCATGGCGAGCCGTAGACGTGCCGATCACGTCGGCAACCTGCATGGCGAGCCGTGGACGTGCCGAACACGTCGGCGACCGTGCATGGCGAGCCGTAGACGTGCCGATCACGTCGGCAACCTGCATGGCGAGCCGTAGACGTGCCGAACACGTCGGCGACCGTGCATGGCGAGCCGTAGACGTGCCGATCACGTCGGCAACCTGCATGGCGAGCCGTGGACGTGCCGAACACGTCGGCGACCGTGCATGGCGAGCCGTAGACGTGCCGATCACGTCGGCAACCTGCATGGCGAGCCGTAGACGTGCCGAACACGTCGGCAACCGTTCCTGGCGATGCCGTGGACGTGCCGAACACGTCGGCGACCGTGCATGGCGAGCCGTAGACGTGCCGATCACGTCGGCGACCGTGCATGGCGAGCCGTAGACGTGCCGAACACGTCGGCAACCTGCATGGCGAGCCGTAGACGTGCCGAACACGTCGGCGACCGTGCATGGCGAGTCGTAGACGTGCCGAGCACGTCGGCGACCGTGCATGGCGAGCCGTAGACGTGCCAAACACGTCGGCAACCGTTCCTGGCGATGCCGTGGACGTGCCGAACACGTCGGCGACCGTGCATGGCGAGCCGTAGACGTGCCGAACACGTCGGCAACCTGCATGACGAGCCGTAGACGTGCCGAACACGTCGGCGACCGTGCATTGGGAGCCGTAGACGTGCCGAACAGGTCGGCGACCGTGCATGGCGAGCCGTAGACGTGCCGATCACGTCGGCAACCTGCATGGCGAGCCGTAGACGTGCCGAACAGGTCGGCGGCCGTGCATGGCGAGCCGTAGACGTGCCAAACACGTCGGCAACCGTTCCTGGCGATGCCGTGGACGTGCCGAACACGTCGGCAACCTGCATGGCGAGCCGTAGACGTGCCGAACACGTCGGCGACCGTGCATGGCGAGTCGTAGACGTGCCGAGCACGTCGGCGACCGTGCATGGCGAGCCGTAGACGTGCCAAACACGTCGGCAACCGTTCCTGGCGATGCCGTGGACGTGCCGAACACGTCGGCGACCGTGCATGGCGAGCCGTAGACGTGCCGAACACGTCGGCAACCTGCATGACGAGCCGTAGACGTGCCGAACACGTCGGCGACCGTGCATTGGGAGCCGTAGACGTGCCGAACAGGTCGGCGACCGTGCATGGCGAGCCGTAGACGTGCCGAACACGTCGGCAACCTGCATGGCGAGCCGTAGACGTGCCGAACACGTCGGCGACCGTGCATGGCGAGTCGTAGACGTGCCGAGCACGTCGGCGACCGTGCATGGCGAGCCGTAGACGTGCCAAACACGTCGGCAACCGTTCCTGGCGATGCCGTGGACGTGCCGAACACGTCGGCGACCGTGCATGGCGAGCCGTAGACGTGCCGAACACGTCGGCAACCTGCATGACGAGCCGTAGACGTGCCGAACACGTCGGCGACCGTGCATTGGGAGCCGTAGACGTGCCGAACAAGTCGGCGACCGTGCATGGCGAGCCGTAGACGTGCCGATCACGTCGGCAACCTGCATGGCGAGCCGTAGACGTGCCGAACAGGTCGGCGGCCGTGCATGGCGAGCCGTAGACGTGCCAAACACGTCGGCAACCGTTCCTGGCGATGCCGTGGACGTGCCGAACACGTCGGCGACCGTGCATGGCGAGCCGTGGACGTGCCGAACACGTCGGCAGCCTGCATGGCGAGCCGTAGACGTGCCGATCACGTCGGCGACCGTGCCTGGCGATGCCATGGAGGTGCCGAACACGTCGGCAACCGTTCCTGGCGATGCCGTGGACGTGCCGAACACGTCGGCGACCGTGCATGGCGAGCCGTAGACGTGCCGAACACGTCGGCAACCTGCATGGCGAGCCGTAGACGTGCCGAACACGTCGGCGACCGTGCATGGCGAGTCGTAGACGTGCCGAGCACGTCGGCGACCGTGCATGGCGAGCCGTAGACGTGCCGAACACGTCGGCAACCTGCATGACGAGCCGTAGACGTGCCGAACACGTCGGCGACCGTGCATTGGGAGCCGTAGACGTGCCGAACAGGTCGGCGGCCGTGCATGGCGAGTCGTAGACGTGCCGAGCACGTCGGCGACCGTGCATGGCGAGCCGTAGACGTGCCGAACACGTCGGCAACCTGCATGACGAGCCGTAGACGTGCCGAACACGTCGGCGACCGTGCATTGGGAGCCGTAGACGTGCCGAACAGGTCGGCGGCCGTGCATGGCGAGCCGTAGACGTGCCAAACACGTCGGCAACCGTTCCTGGCGATGCCGTGGACGTGCCGAACACGTCGGCGACCGTGCATGGCGAGCCGTGGACGTGCCGAACAGGTCGGCGGCCGTGCATGGCGAGCCGTAGACGTGCCAAACACGTCGGCAACCGTTCCTGGCGATGCCGTGGACGTGCCGAACACGTCGGCGACCGTGCATGGCGAGCCGTAGACGTGCCGAACACGTCGGCAACCTGCATGACGAGCCGTAGACGTGCCGAACACGTCGGCGACCGTGCATTGGGAGCCGTAGACGTGCCGAACAGGTCGGCGGCCGTGCATGGCGAGCCGTAGACGTGCCGAACACGTCGGCAACCTGCATGGCGAGCCGTAGACGTGCCGAACACGTCGGCGACCGTACATTGCGAGCCGTAGACCTGCCGAACACGTCGGCAACCTGCATGGCGAGCCGTAGACGTGCCGAACACGTCGGCGACCGTGCATGGCGAGCCGTAGACCTGCCGAACACGTCGGCAGCCTGCATGGCGAGCCGTAGACGTGCCGATCACGTCGGCGACCGTGCCTGGCGATGCCATGGAGGTGCCGAACACGTCGGCAACCGTTCCTGGCGATGCCGTGGACGTGCCGAACACGTCGGCGACCGTGCATGGCGAGCCGTAGACGTGCCGAACACGTCGGCAACCTGCATGGCGAGCCGTAGACGTGCCGAACACGTCGGCGACCGTGCATGGCGAGTCGTAGACGTGCCGAGCACGTCGGCGACCGTGCATGGCGAGCCGTAGACGTGCCGAACACGTCGGCAACCTGCATGACGAGCCGTAGACGTGCCGAACACGTCGGCGACCGTGCATTGGGAGCCGTAGACGTGCCGAACAGGTCGGCGGCCGTGCATGGCGAGCCGTAGACGTGCCAAACACGTCGACAACCGTGCCTGGCGATGCCATGGAGGTGCCGAACACGTCGGCAATCGTGCCTGGCGATGCCGTGGACGTGCCGAACACGTCGGCGACCGTGCATGGCGAGCCGTAGACGTGCCAAACACGTGGGCAACCGTGCCTGGCGATGCCATGGAGGTGCCGAACACGTCGGCAACCGTGCCTGGCGATGCCGTGGACGTGCCGAACACGTCGGCAATCGTGCCTGGCGATGCCGTGGACGTGCCGAACACGTCGGCAACCGTTCCTGGCGATGCCGTGGACGTGCCGAACACGTCGGCAACCGTGCCCGGCGATGCCATGGAGGTGCCGAACTCGTCGGCAACCGTGCCTGGCGATGCCATGGAGGTGCCGAACACGTCGGCAACCGTTCCTGGCGATGCCGTGGACGTGCCGAACACGTCGGCGACCGTGCATTGCGAGCCGTAGACCTGCCGAACACGTCGGCAACCTGCATGGCGAGCCGTAGACGTGCCGATCACGTCGGCAACCTGCATGGCGAGCCGTAGACGTGCCGAACACGTCGGCAACCGTGCCTGGCGATGCCATGGAGGTGCCGAACACGTCGGCAACCGTTCCTGGCGATGCCGTGGACGTGCCGAACACGTCGGCGACCGTACATTGCGAGCCGTAGACCTGCCGAACACGTCGGCAACCTGCATGGCGAGCCGTAGACGTGCCGATCACGTCGGCAACCTGCATGGCGAGCCGTGGACGTGCCGAACACGTCGGCGACCGTGCATGGCGAGCCGTAGACGTGCCGATCACGTCGGCAACCTGCATGGCGAGCCGTAGACGTGCCGAACACGTCGGCGACCGTGCATGGCGAGCCGTAGACGTGCCGATCACGTCGGCAACCTGCATGGCGAGCCGTGGACGTGCCGAACACGTCGGCGACCGTGCATGGCGAGCCGTAGACGTGCCGATCACGTCGGCAACCTGCATGGCGAGCCGTAGACGTGCCGAACACGTCGGCAACCGTTCCTGGCGATGCCGTGGACGTGCCGAACACGTCGGCGACCGTGCATTGCGAGCCGTAGACCTGCCGAACACGTCGGCAACCTGCATGGCGAGCCGTAGACGTGCCGATCACGTCGGCGACCGTGCATGGCGAGCCGTAGACGTGCCGAACACGTCGGCAACCTGCATGGCGAGCCGTAGACGTGCCGAACACGTCGGCGACCGTGCATGGCGAGTCGTAGACGTGCCGAGCACGTCGGCGACCGTGCATGGCGAGCCGTAGACGTGCCGAACACGTCGGCAACCTGCATGACGAGTCGTAGACGTGCCGAACACGTCGGCGACCGTGCATGGCGAGCCGTAGACGTGCCAAACACGTGGGCAACCGTGCCTGGCGATGCCATGGAGGTGCCGAACACGTCGGCAACCGTGCCTGGCGATGCCGTGGACGTGCCGAACACGTCGGCAATCGTGCCTGGCGATGCCGTGGACGTGCCGAACACGTCGGCAACCGTTCCTGGCGATGCCGTGGACGTGCCGAACACGTCGGCAACCGTGCCCGGCGATGCCATGGAGGTGCCGAACTCGTCGGCAACCGTGCCTGGCGATGCCATGGAGGTGCCGAACACGTCGGCAACCGTTCCTGGCGATGCCGTGGACGTGCCGAACACGTCGGCAACCTGCATGGCGAGCCGTAGACGTGCCGATCACGTCGGCAACCTGCATGGCGAGCCGTAGACGTGCCGAACACGTCGGCAACCGTGCCGGGCGATGCCATGGAGGTGCCGAACACGTCGGCAACCGTTCCTGGCGATGCCGTGGACGTGCCGAACACGTCGGCGACCGTACATTGCGAGCCGTAGACCTGCCGAACACGTCGGCAACCTGCATGGCGAGCCGTAGACGTGCCGATCACGTCGGCAACCTGCATGGCGAGCCGTGGACGTGCCGAACACGTCGGCGACCGTGCATGGCGAGCCGTAGACGTGCCGATCACGTCGGCAACCTGCATGGCGAGCCGTAGACGTGCCGAACACGTCGGCGACCGTGCATGGCGAGCCGTAGACGTGCCGATCACGTCGGCAACCTGCATGGCGAGCCGTGGACGTGCCGAACACGTCGGCGACCGTGCATGGCGAGCCGTAGACGTGCCGATCACGTCGGCAACCTGCATGGCGAGCCGTAGACGTGCCGAACACGTCGGCAACCGTTCCTGGCGATGCCGTGGACGTGCCGAACACGTCGGCGACCGTGCATTGCGAGCCGTAGACCTGCCGAACACGTCGGCAACCTGCATGGCGAGCCGTAGACGTGCCGATCACGTCGGCGACCGTGCATTGCGAGCCGTAGACCTGCCGAACACGTCGGCAACCTGCATGGCGAGCCGTAGACGTGCCGATCACGTCGGCAACCTGCATGGCGAGCCGTAGACGTGCCGAACACGTCGGCAACCGTGCCTGGCGATGCCATGGAGGTGCCGAACACGTCGGCAACCGTTCCTGGCGATGCCGTGGACGTGCCGAACACGTCGGCGACCGTACATTGCGAGCCGTAGACCTGCCGAACACGTCGGCAACCTGCATGGCGAGCCGTAGACGTGCCGATCACGTCGGCAACCTGCATGGCGAGCCGTGGACGTGCCGAACACGTCGGCAACCGTGCCCGGCGATGCCATGGAGGTGCCGAACTCGTCGGCAACCGTGCCTGGCGATGCCATGGAGGTGCCGAACACGTCGGCAACCGTTCCTGGCGATGCCGTGGACGTGCCGAACACGTCGGCGACCGTGCATTGCGAGCCGTAGACCTGCCGAACACGTCGGCAACCTGCATGGCGAGCCGTAGACGTGCCGATCACGTCGGCAACCTGCATGGCGAGCCGTAGACGTGCCGAACACGTCGGCAACCGTGCCTGGCGATGCCATGGAGGTGCCGAACACGTCGGCAACCGTTCCTGGCGATGCCGTGGACGTGCCGAACACGTCGGCGACCGTACATTGCGAGCCGTAGACCTGCCGAACACGTCGGCAACCTGCATGGCGAGCCGTAGACGTGCCGATCACGTCGGCAACCTGCATGGCGAGCCGTGGACGTGCCGAACACGTCGGCGACCGTGCATGGCGAGCCGTAGACGTGCCGATCACGTCGGCAACCTGCATGGCGAGCCGTAGACGTGCCGAACACGTCGGCGACCGTGCATGGCGAGCCGTAGACGTGCCGATCACGTCGGCAACCTGCATGGCGAGCCGTGGACGTGCCGAACACGTCGGCGACCGTGCATGGCGAGCCGTAGACGTGCCGATCACGTCGGCAACCTGCATGGCGAGCCGTAGACGTGCCGAACACGTCGGCAACCGTTCCTGGCGATGCCGTGGACGTGCCGAACACGTCGGCGACCGTGCATTGCGAGCCGTAGACCTGCCGAACACGTCGGCAACCTGCATGGCGAGCCGTAGACGTGCCGATCACGTCGGCGACCGTGCATGGCGAGCCGTAGACGTGCCGAACACGTCGGCAACCTGCATGGCGAGCCGTAGACGTGCCGAACACGTCGGCGACCGTGCATGGCGAGTCGTAGACGTGCCGAGCACGTCGGCGACCGTGCATGGCGAGCCGTAGACGTGCCGAACACGTCGGCAACCTGCATGACGAGTCGTAGACGTGCCGAACACGTCGGCGACCGTGCATGGCGAGCCGTAGACGTGCCAAACACGTGGGCAACCGTGCCTGGCGATGCCATGGAGGTGCCGAACACGTCGGCAACCGTGCCTGGCGATGCCGTGGACGTGCCGAACACGTCGGCAATCGTGCCTGGCGATGCCGTGGACGTGCCGAACACGTCGGCAACCGTTCCTGGCGATGCCGTGGACGTGCCGAACACGTCGGCAACCGTGCCCGGCGATGCCATGGAGGTGCCGAACTCGTCGGCAACCGTGCCTGGCGATGCCATGGAGGTGCCGAACACGTCGGCAACCGTTCCTGGCGATGCCGTGGACGTGCCGAACACGTCGGCAACCTGCATGGCGAGCCGTAGACGTGCCGATCACGTCGGCAACCTGCATGGCGAGCCGTAGACGTGCCGAACACGTCGGCAACCGTGCCGGGCGATGCCATGGAGGTGCCGAACACGTCGGCAACCGTTCCTGGCGATGCCGTGGACGTGCCGAACACGTCGGCGACCGTACATTGCGAGCCGTAGACCTGCCGAACACGTCGGCAACCTGCATGGCGAGCCGTAGACGTGCCGATCACGTCGGCAACCTGCATGGCGAGCCGTGGACGTGCCGAACACGTCGGCGACCGTGCATGGCGAGCCGTAGACGTGCCGATCACGTCGGCAACCTGCATGGCGAGCCGTAGACGTGCCGAACACGTCGGCGACCGTGCATGGCGAGCCGTAGACGTGCCGATCACGTCGGCAACCTGCATGGCGAGCCGTGGACGTGCCGAACACGTCGGCGACCGTGCATGGCGAGCCGTAGACGTGCCGATCACGTCGGCAACCTGCATGGCGAGCCGTAGACGTGCCGAACACGTCGGCAACCGTTCCTGGCGATGCCGTGGACGTGCCGAACACGTCGGCGACCGTGCATTGCGAGCCGTAGACCTGCCGAACACGTCGGCAACCTGCATGGCGAGCCGTAGACGTGCCGATCACGTCGGCGACCGTGCATGGCGAGCCGTAGACGTGCCGAACACGTCGGCAACCTGCATGGCGAGCCGTAGACGTGCCGATCACGTCGGCGACCGTGCATGGCGAGCCGTAGACGTGCCGAACACGTCGGCAACCTGCATGACGAGCCGTAGACGTGCCGAACACGTCGGCGACCGTGCATTGGGAGCCGTAGACGTGCCGAGCAGGTCGGCGGCCGTGCATGGCGAGCCGTAGACGTGCCAAACACGTCGGCAACCGTGCCTGGCGATGCCATGGAGGTGCCGAACACGTCGGCAACCGTTTCTGGCGATGCCGTGGACGTGCCGAACACGTCGGCGATCGTGCATGGCGAGCCGTAGACGTGCCAAACACGTGGGCAACCGTGCCTGGCGATGCCATGGAGGTGCCGAACACGTCGGCAACCGTGCCTGGCGATGCCGTGGACGTGCCGAACACGTCGGCAATCGTGCCTGGCTGATGCCGTGGACGTGCCGAACACGTCGGCAACCGTTCCTGGCGATGCCGTGGACGTGCCGAACACGTCGGCAACCGTGCCCGGCGATGCCATGGAGGTGCCGAACTCGTCGGCAACCGTGCCTGGCGATGCCATGGAGGTGCCGAACACGTCGGCAACCGTTCCTGGCGATGCCGTGGACGTGCCGAACACGTCGGCGACCGTGCATGGCGAGCCGTAGACGTGCCAAACACGTGGGCAACCGTGCCTGGCGATGCCATGGAGGTGCCGAACACGTCGGCAACCGTGCCTGGCGATGCCATGGAGGTGCCGAACACGTCGGCAACCGTTCCTTGCGATGCCGTGGACGTGCCGAACACGTCGGCGACCGTGCATGGCGAGCCGTAGACGTGCCAAACACGTGGGCAACCGTGCCTGGCGATGCCATGGAGGTGCCGAACACGTCGGCAACCGTGCCTGTCGATGCCATGGAGGTGCCGAACACGTCGGCAACCGTTCCTGGCGATGCCGTGGACGTGCCGAACACGTCGGCGACCGTACATTGCGAGCCGTAGACCTGCCGAACACGTCGGCAACCTGCATGGCGAGCCGTAGACGTGCCGATCACGTCGGCAACCTGCATGGCGAGCCGTAGACGTGCCGAACACGTCGGCGACCGTGCATGGCGAGCCCTAGACGTGCCGAACACGTCGGCAACCTGCATGGCGAGCCGTAGACGTGCCGATCACGTCGGCAACCTGCATGGCGAGCCGTAGACGTGCCGAACACGTCGGCGACCGTGCATGGCGAGCCGTAGACGTGCCGAACACGTCGGCAACCTGCATGGCGAGCCGTAGACGTGCCGAACACGTCGGCGACCGTGCATGGCGAGTCGTAGACGTGCCGAGCACGTCGGCGACCGTGCATGGCGAGCCGTAGACGTGCCGATCACGTCGCAACCTGCATGGCGAGACGTGGACGTGCCGAACACGTCGGCGACCGTGCATGGCGAGCCGTAGACCTGCCGAACACGTCGGCAACCTGCATGGCGAGCCGTAGACGTGCCGATCACGTCGGCGACCGTGCATGGCGAGCCGTAGACGTGCCGAACACGTCGGCAACCTGCATGGCGAGCCGTAGACGTGCCGAACACGTCGGCGACCGTACATTGCGAGCCGTAGACCTGCCGAACACGTCGGCAACCTGCATGGCGAGCCGTAGACGTGCCGAACACGTCGGCGACCGTGCATGGCGAGCCGTAGACCTGCCGAACACGTCGGCAGCCTGCATGGCGAGCCGTAGACGTGCCGATCACGTCGGCGACCGTGCCTGGCGATGCCATGGAGGTGCCGAACACGTCGGCAACCGTTCCTGGCGATGCCGTGGACGTGCCGAACACGTCGGCAACCTGCATGACGAGCCGTAGACGTGCCGAACACGTCGGCGACCGTGCATTGGGAGCCGTAGACGTGCCGAACAGGTCGGCGGCCGTGCATGGCGAGCCGTAGACGTGCCAAACACGTCGACAACCGTGCCTGGCGATGCCATGGAGGTGCCGAACACGTCGGCAACCGTTTCTGGCGATGCCGTGGACGTGCCGAACACGACGGCGACCGTGCATGGCGAGCCGTAGACGTGCCAAACACGTGGGCAACCGTGCCTGGCGATGCCATGGAGGTGCCGAACACGTCGGCAACCGTGCCTGGCGATGCCGTGGACGTGCCGAACACGTCGGCAATCGTGCCTGGCGATGCCGTGGACGTGCCGAACACGTCGGCAACCGTTCTTGGCGATGCCGTAGACGTGCCGATCACGTCGGCGACCGTGCATGGCGAGCCGTAGACGTGCCGAACACGTCGGCAACCTGCATGGCGAGCCCTAGACGTGCCGAACACGTCGGCAACCTGCATGGCGAGCCGTAGACGTGCCGAACACGTCGGCGACCGTGCATGGCGAGTCGTAGACGTGCCGAGCACGTCGGCGACCGTGCATGGCGAGCCGTAGACGTGCCAAACACGTGGGCAACCGTGCCTGGCGATGCCATGGAGGTGCCGAACACGTCGGCAACCGTGCCTGGCGACGCCGTGGACGTGCCGAACACGTCGGCAATCGTGCCTGGCGATGCCGTGGACGTGCCGAACACGTCGGCAACCGTTCCTGGCGATGCCGTGGACGTGCCGAACACGTCGGCAAACCGTGCCCGGCGATGCCATGGAGGTGCCGAACTCGTCGGCAACCGTGCCTGGCGATGCCATGGAGGTGCCGAACACGTCGGCAACCGTTCCTGGCGATGCCGTGGACGTGCCGAACACGTCGGCGACCGTGCATTGCGAGCCGTAGACCTGCCGAACACGTCGGCAACCTGCATGGCGAGCCGTAGACGTGCCGATCACGTCGGCAACCTGCATGGCGAGCCGTAGACGTGCCGAACACGTCGGCAACCGTGCCTGGCGATGCCATGGAGGTGCCGAACACGTCGGCAACCGTTCCTGGCGATGCCGTGGACGTGCCGAACACGTCGGCGACCGTACATTGCGAGCCGTAGACCTGCCGAACACGTCGGCAACCTGCATGGCGAGCCGTAGACGTGCCGATCACGTCGGCAACCTGCTTGGCGAGCCGTGGACGTGCCGAACACGTCGGCGACCGTGCATGGCGAGCCGTAGACGTGCCGATCACGTCGGCAACCTGCATGGCGAGCCGTAGACGTGCCGAACACGTCGGTGACCGTGCATGGCGAGCCGTAGACGTGCCGATCACGTCGGCAACCTGCATGGCGAGCCGTGGACGTGCCGAACACGTCGGCGACCGTGCATGGCGAGCCGTAGACGTGCCGATCACGTCGGCAACCTGCATGGCGAGCCGTAGACGTGCCGAACACGTCGGCAACCGTTCCTGGCGATGCCGTGGACGTGCCGAACACGTCGGCGACCGTGCATGGCGAGCCGTAGACGTGCCGATCACGTCGGCGACCGTGCATGGCGAGCCGTAGACGTGCCGAACACGTCGGCAACCTGCATGGCGAGCCGTAGACGTGCCGAACACGTCGGCGACCGTGCATGGCGAGTCGTAGACGTGCCGAGCACGTCGGCGACCGTGCATGGCGAGCCGTAGACGTGCCGAACACGTCGGCAACCTGCATGACGAGCCGTAGACGTGCCGAACACGTCGGCGACCGTGCATTGGGAGCCGTAGACGTGCCGAACAGGTCGGCGGCCGTGCATGGCGAGCCGTAGACGTGCCAAACACGTCGGCAACGGTGCCTGGCGATGCCATGGAGGTGCCGAACACGTCGGCAACCGTTTCTAGCGATGCCGTGGACGTGCCGAACACGTCGGCGATCGTGCATGGCGAGCCGTAGACGTGCCAAACACGTGGGCAACCGTGCCTGGCGATGCCATGGAGGTGCCGAACACGTCGGCAACCGTGCCTGGCGATGCCGTGGACGTGCCGAACACGTCGGCAATCGTGCCTGGCGATGCCGTGGACGTGCCGAACACGTCGGCAACCGTTCCTGGCGATGCCGTGGACGTGCCGAACACGTCGGCAACCGTGCCCGGCGATGCCATGGAGGTGCCGAACTCGTCGGCAACCGTGCCTGGCGATGCCATGGAGGTGCCGAACACGTCGGCAACCGTTCCTGGCGATGCCGTGGACGTGCCGAACACGTCGGCGACCGTGCATTGCGAGCCGTAGACCTGCCGAACACGTCGGCAACCTGCATGGCGAGCCGTAGACGTGCCGAACACGTCGGCAACCGTGCCTGGCGATGCCATGGAGGTGCCGAACACGTCGGCAACCGTTCCTGGCGATGCCATGGAGGTGCCGAACACGTCGGCAACCGTTCCTGGCGATGCCGTGGACGTGCCGAACACGTCGGCAACCTGCATGACGAGCCGTAGACGTGCCCCGAACACGTCGGCGACCGTGCATTGGGAGCCGTAGACGTGCCGAACAGGTCGGCGGCCGTGCATGGCGAGCCGTAGACGTGCCAAACACGTCGACAACCGTGCCTGGCGATGCCATGGAGGTGCCGAACACGTCGGCAACCGTTTCTGGCGATGCCGTGGACGTGCCGAACACGTCGGCGACCGTGCATGGCGAGCCGTAGACGTGCCAAACACGTGGGCAACCGTGCCTGGCGATGCCATGGAGGTGCCGAACACGTCGGCAACCGTGCCTGGCGATGCCGTGGACGTGCCGAACACGTCGGCAATCGTGCCTGGCGATGCCGTGGACGTGCCGAACACGTCGGCAACCGTTCCTGGCGATGCCGTAGACGTGCCGATCACGTCGGCGACCGTGCATGGCGAGCCGTAGACGTGCCGAACACGTCGGCAACCTGCATGGCGAGCCGTAGACGTGCCGAACACGTCGGCGACCGTGCATGGCGAGCCCTAGACGTGCCGAACACGTCGGCAACCTGCATGGCGAGCCGTAGACGTGCCGATCACGTCGGCAACCTGCATGGCGAGCCGTAGACGTGCCGAACACGTCGGCGACCGTGCATGGCGAGCCGTAGACGTGCCGAACACGTCGGCAACCTGCATGGCGAGCCGTAGACGTGCCGAACACGTCGGCGACCGTGCATGGCGAGTCGTAGACGTGCCGAGCACGTCGGCGACCGTGCATGGCGAGCCGTAGACGTGCCGAACACGTCGGCAACCTGCATGGCGAGCCGTGGACGTGCCGAACACGTCGGCGACCGTGCATGGCGAGCCGTAGACGTGCCGATCACGTCGGCAACCTGCATGGCGAGCCGTAGACGTGCCGAACACGTCGGCAACCTGCATGACGAGCCGTAGACGTGCCGAACACGTCGGCGACCGTGCATTGGGAGCCGTAGACGTGCCGAACAGGTCGGCGGCCGTGCATGGCGAGCCGTAGACGTGCCAAACACGTCGGCAACCGTGCCTGGCGATGCCGTGGACGTGCCGAACACGTCGGCAACCGTGCATTGGGAGCCGTAGACGTGCCGAACAGGTCGGCGGCCGTGCATGGCGAGCCGTAGACGTGCCAAACACGTCGGCAACCGTGCCTGGCGATGCCATGGAGGTGCCGAACACGTCGGCAACCGTTTCTAGCGATGCCGTGGACGTGCCGAACACGTCGGCGATCGTGCATGGCGAGCCGTAGACGTGCCAAACACGTGGGCAACCGTGCCTGGCGATGCCATGGACGTGCCGAACACGTCGGCAACCGTGCCCGGCGATGCCATGGAGGTGCCGAACTCGTCGGCAACCGTGCCTGGCGATGCCATGGAGGTGCCGAACACGTCGGCAACCGTTCCTGGCGATGCCGTGGACGTGCCGAACACGTCGGCGACCGTGCATTGCGAGCCGTAGACCTGCCGAACACGTCGGCAACCTGCATGGCGAGCCGTAGACGTGCCGAACACGTCGGCGATCGTGCATGGCGAGCCGTAGACGTGCCAAACACGTGGGCAACCGTGCCTGGCGATGCCATGGAGGTGCCGAACACGTCGGCAACCGTTCCTGGCGATGCCGTGGACGTGCCGAACACGTCGGCAACCGTTCCTGGCGATGCCGTGGACGTGCCGAACACGTCGGCAACCGTGCCCGGCGATGCCATGGAGGTGCCGAACTCGTCGGCAACCGTGCCTGGCGATGCCATGGAGGTGCCGAACACGTCGGCAACCGTTCCTGGCGATGCCGTGGACGTGCCGAACACGTCGGCGACCGTGCATTGCGAGCCGTAGACCTGCCGAACACGTCGGCAACCTGCATGGCGAGCCGTAGACGTGCCGAACACGTCGGCAACCGTGCCTGGCGATGCCATGGAGGTGCCGAACACGTCGGCAACCGTTCCTGGCGATGCCATGGAGGTGCCGAACACGTCGGCAACCGTTCCTGGCGATGCCGTGGACGTGCCGAACACGTCGGCAACCTGCATGACGAGCCGTAGACGTGCCGAACACGTCGGCGACCGTGCATTGGGAGCCGTAGACGTGCCGAACAGGTCGGCGGCCGTGCATGGCGAGCCGTAGACGTGCCAAACACGTCGACAACCGTGCCTGGCGATGCCATGGAGGTGCCGAACACGTCGGCAACCGTTTCTGGCGATGCCGTGGACGTGCCGAACACGTCGGCGACCGTGCATGGCGAGCCGTAGACGTGCCAAACACGTGGGCAACCGTGCCTGGCGATGCCATGGAGGTGCCGAACACGTCGGCAACCGTGCCTGGCGATGCCGTGGACGTGCCGAACACGTCGGCAATCGTGCCTGGCGATGCCGTGGACGTGCCGAACACGTCGGCAACCGTTCCTGGCGATGCCGTAGACGTGCCGATCACGTCGGCGACCGTGCATGGCGAGCCGTAGACGTGCCGAACACGTCGGCAACCTGCATGGCGAGCCGTAGACGTGCCGAACACGTCGGCGACCGTGCATGGCGAGCCCTAGACGTGCCGAACACGTCGGCAACCTGCATGGCGAGCCGTAGACGTGCCGATCACGTCGGCAACCTGCATGGCGAGCCGTAGACGTGCCGAACACGTCGGCGACCGTGCATGGCGAGCCGTAGACGTGCCGAACACGTCGGCAACCTGCATGGCGAGCCGTAGACGTGCCGAACACGTCGGCGACCGTGCATGGCGAGTCGTAGACGTGCCGAGCACGTCGGCGACCGTGCATGGCGAGCCGTAGACGTGCCGAACACGTCGGCAACCTGCATGGCGAGCCGTGGACGTGCCGATCACGTCGGCGACCGTGCATGGCGAGCCGTAGACGTGCCGATCACGTCGGCAACCTGCATGGCGAGCCGTAGACGTGCCGAACACGTCGGCAACCTGCATGACGAGCCGTAGACGTGCCGAACACGTCGGCGACCGTGCATTGGGAGCCGTAGACGTGCCGAACAGGTCGGCGGCCGTGCATGGCGAGCCGTAGACGTGCCAAACACGTCGGCAACCGTTTCTGGCGATGCCGTGGACGTGCCGAACACGTCGGCGATCGTGCATGGCGAGCCGTAGACGTGCCAAACACGTGGGCAACCGTGCCTGGCGATGCCATGGAGGTGCCGAACACGTCGGCAACCGTGCCTGGCGATGCCGTGGACGTGCCGAACACGTCGGCAATCGTGCCTGGCGATGCCGTGGACGTGCCGAACACGTCGGCAACCGTGCCCGGCGATGCCATGGAGGTGCCGAACTCGTCGGCAACCGTGCCTGGCGATGCCATGGAGGTGCCGAACACGTCGGCAACCGTTCCTGGCGATGCCGTGGACGTGCCGAACACGTCGGCGACCGTGCATTGCGAGCCGTAGACCTGCCGAACACGTCGGCTACCTGCATGGCGAGCCGTAGACGTGCCGAACACGTCGGCGATCGTGCATGGCGAGCCGTAGACGTGCCAAACACGTGGGCAACCGTGCCTGGCGATGCCATGGAGGTGCCGAACACGTCGGCAACCGTGCCTGGCGATGCCGTGGACGTGCCGAACACGTCGGCAATCGTGCCTGGCGATGCCGTGGACGTGCCGAACACGTCGGCAACCGTTCCTGGCGATGCCGTGGACGTGCCGAACACGTCGGCAACCGTGCCCGGCGATGCCATGGAGGTGCCGAACTCGTCGGCAACCGTGCCTGGCGATGCCATGGAGGTGCCGAACACGTCGGCAACCGTTCCTGGCGATGCCGTGGACGTGCCGAACACGTCGGCGACCGTGCATTGCGAGCCGTAGACCTGCCGAACACGTCGGCAACCTGCATGGCGAGCCGTAGACGTGCCGAACACGTCGGCAACCGTGCCTGGCGATGCCATGGAGGTGCCGAACACGTCGGCAACCGTTCCTGGCGATGCCATGGAGGTGCCGAACACGTCGGCAACCGTGCCTGGCGATGCCGTGGACGTGCCGAACACGTCGGCAATCGTGCATGGCGAGCCGTAGACGTGCCAAACACGTGGGCAACCGTGCCTGGCGATGCCATGGAGGTGCCGAACACGTCGGCAACCGTGCCTGGCGATGCCGTGGACGTGCCGAACACGTCGGCAATCGTGCCTGGCGATGCCGTGGACGTGCCGAACACGTCGGCAACCGTTCCTGGCGATGCCGTGGACGTGCCGAACACGTCGGCAACCGTGCCCGGCGATGCCATGGAGGTGCCGAACTCGTCGGCAACCGTGCCTGGCGATGCCATGGAGGTGCCGAACACGTCGGCAACCGTTCCTGGCGATGCCGTGGACGTGCCGAACACGTCGGCGACCGTGCATTGCGAGCCGTAGACCTGCCGAACACGTCGGCAACCTGCATGGCGAGCCGTAGACGTGCCGAACACGTCGGCAACCGTGCCTGGCGATGCCATGGAGGTGCCGAACACGTCGGCAACCGTTCCTGGCGATGCCATGGAGGTGCCGAACACGTCGGCAACCGTTCCTGGCGATGCCGTGGACGTGCCGAACACGTCGGCAACCTGCATGACGAGCCGTAGACGTGCCGAACACGTCGGCGACCGTGCATTGGGAGCCGTAGACGTGCCGAACAGGTCGGCGGCCGTGCATGGCGAGCCGTAGACGTGCCAAACACGTCGACAACCGTGCCTGGCGATGCCATGGAGGTGCCGAACACGTCGGCAACCGTTTCTGGCGATGCCGTGGACGTGCCGAACACGTCGGCGACCGTGCATGGCGAGCCGTAGACGTGCCAAACACGTGGGCAACCGTGCCTGGCGATGCCATGGAGGTGCCGAACACGTCGGCAACCGTGCCTGGCGATGCCGTGGACGTGCCGAACACGTCGGCAATCGTGCCTGGCGATGCCGTGGACGTGCCGATCACGTCGGCAACCGTTCCTGGCGATGCCGTAGACGTGCCGATCACGTCGGCGACCGTGCATGGCGAGCCGTAGACGTGCCGAACACGTCGGCAACCTGCATGGCGAGCCGTAGACGTGCCGAACACGTCGGCGACCGTGCATGGCGAGCCCTAGACGTGCCGAACACGTCGGCAACCTGCATGGCGAGCCGTAGACGTGCCGATCACGTCGGCAACCTGCATGGCGAGCGGTAGACGTGCCGAACACGTCGGCGACCGTGCATGGCGAGCCGTAGACGTGCCGAACACGTCGGCAACCTGCATGGCGAGCCGTAGACGTGCCGAACACGTCGGCGACCGTGCATGGCGAGTCGTAGACGTGCCGAGCACGTCGGCGACCGTGCATGGCGAGCCGTAGACGTGCCGAACACGTCGGCAACCTGCATGACGAGCCGTAGACGTGCCGAACACGTCGGCGACCGTGCATTGGGAGCCGTAGACGTGCCGAACAGGTCGGCGGCCGTGCATGGCGAGCCGTAGACGTGCCAAACACGTCGACAACCGTGCCTGGCGATGCCATGGAGGTGCCGAACACGTCGGCAACCGTTTCTGGCGATGCCGTGGACGTGCCGAACACGTCGGCGACCGTGCATGGCGAGCCGTAGACGTGCCAAACACGTGGGCAACCGTGCCTGGCGATGCCATGGAGGTGCCGAACACGTCGGCAACCGTGCCTGGCGATGCCGTGGACGTGCCGAACACGTCGGCGACCGTGCATTGCGAGCCGTAGACCTGCCGAACACGTCGGCTACCTGCATGGCGAGCCGTAGACGTGCCGAACACGTCGGCGATCGTGCATGGCGAGCCGTAGACGTGCCAAACACGTGGGCAACCGTGCCTGGCGATGCCATGGAGGTGCCGAACACGTCGGCAACCGTGCCTGGCGATGCCGTGGACGTGCCGAACACGTCGGCAATCGTGCCTGGCGATGCCGTGGACGTGCCGAACACGTCGGCAACCGTTCCTGGCGATGCCGTGGACGTGCCGAACACGTCGGCAACCGTGCCCGGCGATGCCATGGAGGTGCCGAACTCGTCGGCAACCGTGCCTGGCGATGCCATGGAGGTGCCGAACACGTCGGCAACCGTTCCTGGCGATGCCGTGGACGTGCCGAACACGTCGGCGACCGTGCATTGCGAGCCGTAGACCTGCCGAACACGTCGGCAACCTGCATGGCGAGCCGTAGACGTGCCGAACACGTCGGCAACCGTGCCTGGCGATGCCATGGAGGTGCCGAACACGTCGGCAACCGTTCCTGGCGATGCCATGGAGGTGCCGAACACGTCGGCAACCGTTCCTGGCGATGCCGTGGACGTGCCGAACACGTCGGCAACCTGCATGACGAGCCGTAGACGTGCCGAACACGTCGGCGACCGTGCATTGGGAGCCGTAGACGTGCCGAACAGGTCGGCGGCCGTGCATGGCGAGCCGTAGACGTGCCAAACACGTCGACAACCGTGCCTGGCGATGCCATGGAGGTGCCGAACACGTCGGCAACCGTTTCTGGCGATGCCGTGGACGTGCCGAACACGTCGGCGACCGTGCATGGCGAGCCGTAGACGTGCCAAACACGTGGGCAACCGTGCCTGGCGATGCCATGGAGGTGCCGAACACGTCGGCAACCGTGCCTGGCGATGCCGTGGACGTGCCGAACACGTCGGCAATCGTGCCTGGCGATGCCGTGGACGTGCCGAACACGTCGGCAACCGTTCCTGGCGATGCCGTAGACGTGCCGATCACGTCGGCGACCGTGCATGGCGAGCCGTAGACGTGCCGAACACGTCGGCAACCTGCATGGCGAGCCGTAGACGTGCCGAACACGTCGGCGACCGTGCATGGCGAGCCCTAGACGTGCCGAACACGTCGGCAACCTGCATGGCGAGCCGTAGACGTGCCGATCACGTCGGCAACCTGCATGGCGAGCGGTAGACGTGCCGAACACGTCGGCGACCGTGCATGGCGAGCCGTAGACGTGCCGAACACGTCGGCAACCTGCATGGCGAGCCGTAGACGTGCCGAACACGTCGGCGACCGTGCATGGCGAGTCGTAGACGTGCCGAGCACGTCGGCGACCGTGCATGGCGAGCCGTAGACGTGCCGAACACGTCGGCAACCTGCATGACGAGCCGTAGACGTGCCGAACACGTCGGCGACCGTGCATTGGGAGCCGTAGACGTGCCGAACAGGTCGGCGGCCGTGCATGGCGAGCCGTAGACGTGCCAAACACGTCGACAACCGTGCCTGGCGATGCCATGGAGGTGCCGAACACGTCGGCAACCGTTTCTGGCGATGCCGTGGACGTGCCGAACACGTCGGCGACCGTGCATGGCGAGCCGTAGACGTGCCAAACACGTGGGCAACCGTGCCTGGCGATGCCATGGAGGTGCCGAACACGTCGGCAACCGTGCCTGGCGATGCCGTGGACGTGCCGAACACGTCGGCAATCGTGCCTGGCGATGCCGTGGACGTGCCGAACACGTCGGCAACCGTTCCTGGCGATGCCGTGGACGTGCCGAACACGTCGGCAACCGTGCCCGGCGATGCCATGGAGGTGCCGAACTCGTCGGCAACCGTGCCTGGCGATGCCATGGAGGTGCCGAACACGTCGGCAACCGTTCCTGGCGATGCCGTGGACGTGCCGAACACGTCGGCGACCGTGCATTGCGAGCCGTAGACCTGCCGAACACGTCGGCAACCTGCATGACGAGCCGTAGACGTGCCGAACACGTCGGCGACCGTGCATTGGGAGCCGTAGACGTGCCGAACAGGTCGGCGGCCGTGCATGGCGAGCCGTAGACGTGCCAAACACGTCGACAACCGTGCCTGGCGATGCCATGGAGGTGCCGAACACGTCGGCAACCGTTTCTGGCGATGCCGTGGACGTGCCGAACACGTCGGCGACCGTGCATGGCGAGCCGTAGACGTGCCAAACACGTGGGCAACCGTGCCTGGCGATGCCATGGAGGTGCCGAACACGTCGGCAACCGTGCCTGGCGATGCCGTGGACGTGCCGAACACGTCGGCAATCGTGCCTGGCGATGCCGTGGACGTGCCGAACACGTCGGCAACCGTTCCTGGCGATGCCGTGGACGTGCCGAACACGTCGGCAACCGTGCCCGGCGATGCCATGGAGGTGCCGAACTCGTCGGCAACCGTGCCTGGCGATGCCATGGAGGTGCCGAACACGTCGGCAACCGTTCCTGGCGATGCCGTGGACGTGCCGAACACGTCGGCGACCGTGCATTGCGAGCCGTAGACCTGCCGAACACGTCGGCAACCTGCATGGCGAGCCGTAGACGTGCCGATCACGTCGGCAACCTGCATGGCGAGCCGTAGACGTGCCGAACACGTCGGCAACCGTGCCTGGCGATGCCATGGAGGTGCCGAACACGTCGGCAACCGTTCCTGGCGATGCCGTGGACGTGCCGAACACGTCGGCGACCGTACATTGCGAGCCGTAGACCTGCCGAACACGTCGGCAACCTGCATGGCGAGCCGTAGACGTGCCGATCACGTCGGCAACCTGCATGGCGAGCCGTGGACGTGCCGAACACGTCGGCGACCGTGCATGGCGAGCCGTAGACGTGCCGATCACGTCGGCAACCTGCATGGCGAGCCGTAGACGTGCCGAACACGTCGGCGACCGTGCATGGCGAGCCGTAGACGTGCCGATCACGTCGGCAACCTGCATGGCGAGCCGTGGACGTGCCGAACACGTCGGCGACCGTGCATGGCGAGCCGTAGACGTGCCGATCACGTCGGCAACCTGCATGGCGAGCCGTAGACGTGCCGAACACGTCGGCAACCTGCATGACGAGCCGTAGACGTGCGGAACACGTCGGCGACCGTGCATTGGGAGCCGTAGACGTGCCGAACAGGTCGGCGGCCGTGCATGGCGAGCCGTAGACGTGCCAAACACGTCGGCAACCGTGCCTGGCGATGCCATGGAGGTGCCGAACACGTCGGCAACCGTTTCTGGCGATGCCGTGGACGTGCCGAACACGTCGGCGATCGCGCATGGCGAGCCGTAGACGTGCCAAACACGTGGGCAACCGTGCCTGGCGATGCCATGGAGGTGCCGAACACGTCGGCAACCGTGCCTGGCGATGCCGTGGACGTGCCGAACACGTCGGCAATCGTGCCTGGCGATGCCGTGGACGTGCCGAACACGTCGGCAACCGTTCCTGGCGATGACGTGGACGTGCCGAACACGTCGGCGACCGTACATTGCGAGCCGTAGACCTGCCGAACACGTCGGCAACCTGCATGGCGAGCCGTAGACGTGCCGATCACGTCGGCAACCTGCATGGCGAGCCGTGGACGTGCCGAACACGTCGGCGACCGTGCATGGCGAGCCGTAGACGTGCCGATCACGTCGGCAACCTGCATGGCGAGCCGTAGACGTGCCGAACACGTCGGCAACCGTTCCTGGCGATGCCGTGGACGTGCCGAACACGTCGGCGACCGTGCATTGCGAGCCGTAGACCTGCCGAACACGTCGGCAACCTGCATGGCGAGCCGTAGACGTGCCGATCACGTCGGCAACCTGCATGGCGAGCCGTAGACGTGCCGATCACGTCGGCGACCGTGGATGGCGAGCCGTAGACGTGCCGAACACGTCGGCAACCTGCATGGCGAGCCGTGGACGTGCCGATCACGTCGGCGACCGTGCATGGCGAGCCGTAGACGTGCCGATCACGTCGGCAACCTGCATGGCGAGCCGTAGACGTGCCGAACACGTCGGCAACCTGCATGACGAGCCGTAGACGTGCCGAACACGTCGGCAACCGTTCCTGGCGATGCCGTGGACGTGCCGAACACGTCGGCAACCGTGCCCGGCGATGCCATGGAGGTGCCGAACTCGTCGGCAACCGTGCCTGGCGATGCCATGGAGGTGCCGAACACGTCGGCAACCGTTCCTGGCGATGCCGTGGACGTGCCGAACACGTCGGCAACCTGCATGACGAGCCGTAGACGTGCCGAACACGTCGGCGACCGTGCATTGGGAGCCGTAGACGTGCCGAACAGGTCGGCGGCCGTGCATGGCGAGCCGTAGACGTGCCAAACACGTCGACAACCGTGCCTGGCGATGCCATGGAGGTGCCGAACACGTCGGCAACCGTTTCTGGCGATGCCGTGGACGTGCCGAACACGTCGGCGACCGTGCATGGCGAGCCGTAGACGTGCCAAACACGTGGGCAACCGTGCCTGGCGATGCCATGGAGGTGCCGAACACGTCGGCAACCGTGCCTGGCGATGCCGTGGACGTGCCGAACACGTCGGCAACCGTTCCTGGCGATGCCGTAGACGTGCCGATCACGTCGGCGACCGTGCATGGCGAGCCGTAGACGTGCCGAACACGTCGGCAACCTGCATGGCGAGCCGTAGACGTGCCGAACACGTCGGCGACCGTGCATGGCGAGCCCTAGACGTGCCGAACACGTCGGCAACCTGCATGGCGAGCCGTAGACGTGCCGATCACGTCGGCAACCTGCATGGCGAGCCGTAGACGTGCCGAACACGTCGGCGACCGTGCATGGCGAGCCGTAGACGTGCCAAACACGTGGGCAACCGTGCCTGGCGATGCCGTGGACGTGCCGAACACGTCGGCAATCGTGCCTGGCGATGCCGTGGACGTGCCGAACACGTCGGCAACCGTTCCTGGCGATGCCGTGGACGTGCCGAACACGTCGGCAATCGTGCCTGGCGATGCCGTGGACGTGCCGAACACGTCGGCAACCGTTCCTGGCGATGCCGTGGACGTGCCGAACACGTCGGCAACCGTGCCCGGCGATGCCATGGAGGTGCCGAACTCGTCGGCAACCGTGCCTGGCGATGCCATGGAGGTGCCGAACTCGTCGGCAACCGTGCCTGGCGATGCCATGGAGGTGCCGAACACGTCGGCAACCGTTCCTGGCGATGCCGTGGACGTGCCGAACACGTCGGCGACCGTGCATTGCGAGCCGTAGACCTGCCGAACACGTCGGCAACCTGCATGGCGAGCCGTAGACGTGCCGAACACGTCGGCAACCGTTCCTGGCGATGCCGTGGACGTGCCGAACACGTCGGCAACCGTGCCCGGCGATGCCATGGAGGTGCCGAACTCGTCGGCAACCGTGCCCGGCGATGCCATGGAGGTGCCGAACTCGTCGGCAACCGTGCCTGGCGATGCCATGGAGGTGCCGAACACGTCGGCAACCGTTCCTGGCGATGCCGTGGACGTGCCGAACACGTCGGCGACCGTGCATTGCGAGCCGTAGACCTGCCGAACACGTCGGCAACCTGCATGGCGAGCCGTAGACGTGCCAAACACGTGGGCAACCGTGCCTGGCGATGCCATGGAGGTGCCGAACACGTCGGCAACCGTGCCTGGCGATGCCGTGGACGTGCCGAACACGTCGGCAACCGTTCCTGGCGATGCCGTAGACGTGCCGATCACGTCGGCGACCGTGCATGGCGAGCCGTAGACGTGCCGAACACGTCGGCAACCTGCATGGCGAGCCGTAGACGTGCCGAACACGTCGGCGACCGTGCATGGCGAGCCCTAGACGTGCCGAACACGTCGGCAACCTGCATGGCGAGCCGTAGACGTGCCGATCACGTCGGCAACCTGCATGGCGAGCCGTAGACGTGCCGAACACGTCGGCGACCGTGCATGGCGAGCCGTAGACGTGCCAAACACGTGGGCAACCGTGCCTGGCGATGCCGTGGACGTGCCGAACACGTCGGCAATCGTGCCTGGCGATGCCGTGGACGTGCCGAACACGTCGGCAACCGTTCCTGGCGATGCCGTGGACGTGCCGAACACGTCGGCAATCGTGCCTGGCGATGCCGTGGACGTGCCGAACACGTCGGCAACCGTTCCTGGCGATGCCGTGGACGTGCCGAACACGTCGGCAACCGTGCCCGGCGATGCCATGGAGGTGCCGAACTCGTCGGCAACCGTGCCTGGCGATGCCATGGAGGTGCCGAACTCGTCGGCAACCGTGCCTGGCGATGCCATGGAGGTGCCGAACACGTCGGCAACCGTTCCTGGCGATGCCGTGGACGTGCCGAACACGTCGGCGACCGTGCATTGCGAGCCGTAGACCTGCCGAACACGTCGGCAACCTGCATGGCGAGCCGTAGACGTGCCGAACACGTCGGCAACCGTTCCTGGCGATGCCGTGGACGTGCCGAACACGTCGGCAACCGTGCCCGGCGATGCCATGGAGGTGCCGAACTCGTCGGCAACCGTGCCTGGCGATGCCATGGAGGTGCCGAACACGTCGGCAACCGTTCCTGGCGATGCCGTGGACGTGCCGAACACGTCGGCGACCGTGCATTGCGAGCCGTAGACCTGCCGAACACGTCGGCAACCTGCATGGCGAGCCGTAGACGTGCCGAACACGTCGGCAACCGTTCCTGGCGATGCCGTGGACGTGCCGAACACGTCGGCAACCGTGCCCGGCGATGCCATGGAGGTGCCGAACTCGTCGGCAACCGTGCCCGGCGATGCCATGGAGGTGCCGAACTCGTCGGCAACCGTGCCTGGCGATGCCATGGAGGTGCCGAACACGTCGGCAACCGTTCCTGGCGATGCCGTGGACGTGCCGAACACGTCGGCGACCGTGCATTGCGAGCCGTAGACCTGCCGAACACGTCGGCAACCTGCATGGCGAGCCGTAGACGTGCCAAACACGTGGGCAACCGTGCCTGGCGATGCCATGGAGGTGCCGAACACGTCGGCAACCGTGCCTGGCGATGCCGTGGACGTGCCGAACACGTCGGCAACCGTTCCTGGCGATGCCGTAGACGTGCCGATCACGTCGGCGACCGTGCATGGCGAGCCGTAGACGTGCCGAACACGTCGGCAACCTGCATGGCGAGCCGTAGACGTGCCGAACACGTCGGCGACCGTGCATGGCGAGCCCTAGACGTGCCGAACACGTCGGCGACCGTGCATGGCGAGCCGTAGACGTGCCGATCACGTCGGCAACCTGCATGGCGAGCCGTAGACGTGCCGAACACGTCGGCGACCGTGCATGGCGAGTCGTAGACGTGCCGAGCACGTCGGCGACCGTGCATGGCGAGCCGTAGACGTGCCGAACACGTCGGCAACCTGCATGACGAGCCGTAGACGTGCCGATCACGTCGGCAACCTGCATGGCGAGCCGTGGACGTGCCGAACACGTCGGCGACCGTGCATGGCGAGCCGTAGACGTGCCGATCACGTCGGCAACCTGCATGGCGAGCCGTAGACGTGCCGAACACGTCGGCAACCTGCATGGCGAGCCGTAGACGTGCCGAACACGTCGGCAACCGTGCCTGGCGATGCCATGGAGGTGCCGAACACGTCGGCAACCGTTCCTGGCGATGCCATGGAGGTGCCGAACACGTCGGCAACCGTTCCTGGCGATGCCGTGGACGTGCCGAACACGTCGGCGACCGTGCATTGCGAGCCGTAGACCTGCCGAACACGTCGGCAACCTGCATGGCGAGCCGTAGACGTGCCGAACACGTCGGCAACCGTTCCTGGCGATGCCGTGGACGTGCCGAACACGTCGGCAACCGTGCCCGGCGATGCCATGGAGGTGCCGAACTCGTCGGCAACCGTGCCTGGCGATGCCATGGAGGTGCCGAACACGTCGGCAACCGTTCCTGGCGATGCCGTGGACGTGCCGAACACGTCGGCGACCGTGCATTGCGAGCCGTAGACCTGCCGAACACGTCGGCAACCTGCATGGCGAGCCGTAGACGTGCCGAACACGTCGGCAACCGTTCCTGGCGATGCCGTGGACGTGCCGAACACGTCGGCAACCGTGCCCGGCGATGCCATGGAGGTGCCGAACTCGTCGGCAACCGTGCCCGGCGATGCCATGGAGGTGCCGAACTCGTCGGCAACCGTGCCTGGCGATGCCATGGAGGTGCCGAACACGTCGGCAACCGTTCCTGGCGATGCCGTGGACGTGCCGAACACGTCGGCGACCGTGCATTGCGAGCCGTAGACCTGCCGAACACGTCGGCAACCTGCATGGCGAGCCGTAGACGTGCCAAACACGTGGGCAACCGTGCCTGGCGATGCCATGGAGGTGCCGAACACGTCGGCAACCGTGCCTGGCGATGCCGTGGACGTGCCGAACACGTCGGCAACCGTTCCTGGCGATGCCGTAGACGTGCCGATCACGTCGGCGACCGTGCATGGCGAGCCGTAGACGTGCCGAACACGTCGGCAACCTGCATGGCGAGCCGTAGACGTGCCGAACACGTCGGCGACCGTGCATGGCGAGCCCTAGACGTGCCGAACACGTCGGCGACCGTGCATGGCGAGCCGTAGACGTGCCGATCACGTCGGCAACCTGCATGGCGAGCCGTAGACGTGCCGAACACGTCGGCGACCGTGCATGGCGAGTCGTAGACGTGCCGAGCACGTCGGCGACCGTGCATGGCGAGCCGTAGACGTGCCGAACACGTCGGCAACCTGCATGACGAGCCGTAGACGTGCCGATCACGTCGGCAACCTGCATGGCGAGCCGTGGACGTGCCGAACACGTCGGCGACCGTGCATGGCGAGCCGTAGACGTGCCGATCACGTCGGCAACCTGCATGGCGAGCCGTAGACGTGCCGAACACGTCGGCAACCTGCATGGCGAGCCGTAGACGTGCCGAACACGTCGGCAACCGTGCCTGGCGATGCCATGGAGGTGCCGAACACGTCGGCAACCGTTCCTGGCGATGCCATGGAGGTGCCGAACACGTCGGCAACCGTTCCTGGCGATGCCGTGGACGTGCCGAACACGTCGGCAATCGTGCCTGGCGATGCCGTGGACGTGCCGAACACGTCGGCAACCGTTCCTGGCGATGCCGTGGACGTGCCGAACACGTCGGCAACCGTGCCCGGCGATGCCATGGAGGTGCCGAACTCGTCGGCAACCGTGCCTGGCGATGCCATGGAGGTGCCGAACTCGTCGGCAACCGTGCCTGGCGATGCCATGGAGGTGCCGAACACGTCGGCAACCGTTCCTGGCGATGCCGTGGACGTGCCGAACACGTCGGCGACCGTGCATTGCGAGCCGTAGACCTGCCGAACACGTCGGCAACCTGCATGGCGAGCCGTAGACGTGCCGAACACGTCGGCAACCGTTCCTGGCGATGCCGTGGACGTGCCGAACACGTCGGCAACCGTGCCCGGCGATGCCATGGAGGTGCCGAACTCGTCGGCAACCGTGCCTGGCGATGCCATGGAGGTGCCGAACACGTCGGCAACCGTTCCTGGCGATGCCGTGGACGTGCCGAACACGTCGGCGACCGTGCATTGCGAGCCGTAGACCTGCCGAACACGTCGGCAACCTGCATGGCGAGCCGTAGACGTGCCGAACACGTCGGCAACCGTTCCTGGCGATGCCGTGGACGTGCCGAACACGTCGGCAACCGTGCCCGGCGATGCCATGGAGGTGCCGAACTCGTCGGCAACCGTGCCCGGCGATGCCATGGAGGTGCCGAACTCGTCGGCAACCGTGCCTGGCGATGCCATGGAGGTGCCGAACACGTCGGCAACCGTTCCTGGCGATGCCGTGGACGTGCCGAACACGTCGGCGACCGTGCATTGCGAGCCGTAGACCTGCCGAACACGTCGGCAACCTGCATGGCGAGCCGTAGACGTGCCAAACACGTGGGCAACCGTGCCTGGCGATGCCATGGAGGTGCCGAACACGTCGGCAACCGTGCCTGGCGATGCCGTGGACGTGCCGAACACGTCGGCAACCGTTCCTGGCGATGCCGTAGACGTGCCGATCACGTCGGCGACCGTGCATGGCGAGCCGTAGACGTGCCGAACACGTCGGCAACCTGCATGGCGAGCCGTAGACGTGCCGAACACGTCGGCGACCGTGCATGGCGAGCCCTAGACGTGCCGAACACGTCGGCGACCGTGCATGGCGAGCCGTAGACGTGCCGATCACGTCGGCAACCTGCATGGCGAGCCGTAGACGTGCCGAACACGTCGGCGACCGTGCATGGCGAGTCGTAGACGTGCCGAGCACGTCGGCGACCGTGCATGGCGAGCCGTAGACGTGCCGAACACGTCGGCAACCTGCATGACGAGCCGTAGACGTGCCGATCACGTCGGCAACCTGCATGGCGAGCCGTGGACGTGCCGAACACGTCGGCGACCGTGCATGGCGAGCCGTAGACGTGCCGATCACGTCGGCAACCTGCATGGCGAGCCGTAGACGTGCCGAACACGTCGGCAACCTGCATGGCGAGCCGTAGACGTGCCGAACACGTCGGCAACCGTGCCTGGCGATGCCATGGAGGTGCCGAACACGTCGGCAACCGTTCCTGGCGATGCCATGGAGGTGCCGAACACGTCGGCAACCGTTCCTGGCGATGCCGTGGACGTGCCGAACACGTCGGCAACCTGCATGACGAGCCGTAGACGTGCCGAACACGTCGGCGACCGTGCATTGGGAGCCGTAGACGTGCCGAACAGGTCGGCGGCCGTGCATGGCGAGCCGTAGACGTGCCAAACACGTCGACAACCGTGCCTGGCGATGCCATGGAGGTGCCGAACACGTCGGCAACCGTTCCTGGCGATGCCGTGGACGTGCCGAACACGTCGGCGACCGTGCATTGCGAGCCGTAGACCTGCCGAACACGTCGGCAACCTGCATGGCGAGCCGTAGACGTGCCGAACACGTCGGCAACCGTTCCTGGCGATGCCGTGGACGTGCCGAACACGTCGGCAACCGTGCCCGGCGATGCCATGGAGGTGCCGAACTCGTCGGCAACCGTGCCTGGCGATGCCATGGAGGTGCCGAACACGTCGGCAACCGTTCCTGGCGATGCCGTGGACGTGCCGAACACGTCGGCGACCGTGCATTGCGAGCCGTAGACCTGCCGAACACGTCGGCAACCTGCATGGCGAGCCGTAGACGTGCCGAACACGTCGGCAACCGTTCCTGGCGATGCCGTGGACGTGCCGAACACGTCGGCAACCGTGCCCGGCGATGCCATGGAGGTGCCGAACTCGTCGGCAACCGTGCCCGGCGATGCCATGGAGGTGCCGAACTCGTCGGCAACCGTGCCTGGCGATGCCATGGAGGTGCCGAACACGTCGGCAACCGTTCCTGGCGATGCCGTGGACGTGCCGAACACGTCGGCGACCGTGCATTGCGAGCCGTAGACCTGCCGAACACGTCGGCAACCTGCATGGCGAGCCGTAGACGTGCCAAACACGTGGGCAACCGTGCCTGGCGATGCCATGGAGGTGCCGAACACGTCGGCAACCGTGCCTGGCGATGCCGTGGACGTGCCGAACACGTCGGCAACCGTTCCTGGCGATGCCGTAGACGTGCCGATCACGTCGGCGACCGTGCATGGCGAGCCGTAGACGTGCCGAACACGTCGGCAACCTGCATGGCGAGCCGTAGACGTGCCGAACACGTCGGCGACCGTGCATGGCGAGCCCTAGACGTGCCGAACACGTCGGCGACCGTGCATGGCGAGCCGTAGACGTGCCGATCACGTCGGCAACCTGCATGGCGAGCCGTAGACGTGCCGAACACGTCGGCGACCGTGCATGGCGAGTCGTAGACGTGCCGAGCACGTCGGCGACCGTGCATGGCGAGCCGTAGACGTGCCGAACACGTCGGCAACCTGCATGACGAGCCGTAGACGTGCCGATCACGTCGGCAACCTGCATGGCGAGCCGTGGACGTGCCGAACACGTCGGCGACCGTGCATGGCGAGCCGTAGACGTGCCGATCACGTCGGCAACCTGCATGGCGAGCCGTAGACGTGCCGAACACGTCGGCAACCTGCATGGCGAGCCGTAGACGTGCCGAACACGTCGGCAACCGTGCCTGGCGATGCCATGGAGGTGCCGAACACGTCGGCAACCGTTCCTGGCGATGCCATGGAGGTGCCGAACACGTCGGCAACCGTTCCTGGCGATGCCGTGGACGTGCCGAACACGTCGGCAACCTGCATGACGAGCCGTAGACGTGCCGAACACGTCGGCGACCGTGCATTGGGAGCCGTAGACGTGCCGAACAGGTCGGCGGCCGTGCATGGCGAGCCGTAGACGTGCCAAACACGTCGACAACCGTGCCTGGCGATGCCATGGAGGTGCCGAACACGTCGGCAACCGTTTCTGGCGATGCCGTGGACGTGCCGAACACGTCGGCGACCGTGCATGGCGAGCCGTAGACGTGCCAAACACGTGGGCAACCGTGCCTGGCGATGCCATGGAGGTGCCGAACACGTCGGCAACCGTGCCTGGCGATGCCGTGGACGTGCCGAACACGTCGGCAACCGTTCCTGGCGATGCCGTAGACGTGCCGATCACGTCGGCGACCGTGCATGGCGAGCCGTAGACGTGCCGAACACGTCGGCAACCTGCATGGCGAGCCGTAGACGTGCCGAACACGTCGGCGACCGTGCCTGGCGATGCCATGGAGGTGCCGAACACGTCGGCAACCTGCATGGCGAGCCGTAGACGTGCCGAACACGTCGGCGACCGTGCATGGCGAGCCGTAGACGTGCCGAACACGTCGGCAACCTGCATGGCGAGCCGTAGACGTGCCGAACACGTCGGCGACCGTGCATGGCGAGTCGTAGACGTGCCGAGCACGTCGGCGACCGTGCATGGCGAGCCGTAGACGTGCCGAACACGTCGGCAACCTGCATGACGAGCCGTAGACGTGCCGAACACGTCGGCGACCGTGCATTGGGAGCCGTAGACGTGCCGAACAGGTCGGCGGCCGTGCATGGCGAGCCGTAGACGTGCCAAACACGTCGACAACCGTGCCTGGCGATGCCATGGAGGTGCCGAACACGTCGGCAACCGTTTCTGGCGATGCCGTGGACGTGCCGAACACGTCGGCGACCGTGCATGGCGAGCCGTAGACGTGCCAAACACGTGGGCAACCGTGCCTGGTGATGCCATGGAGGTGCCGAACACGTCGGCAACCGTGCCTGGCGATGCCGTGGACGTGCCGAACACGTCGGCAATCGTGCCTGGCGATGCCGTGGACGTGCCGAACACGTCGGCAACCGTTCCTGGCGATGCCGTGGACGTGCCGAACACGTCGGCAACCGTGCCTGGCGATGCCATGGAGGTGCCGAACACGTCGGCAACCGTTCCTGGCGATGCCGTGGACGTGCCGAACACGTCGGCGACCGTGCATTGCGAGCCGTAGACCTGCCGAACACGTCGGCAACCTGCATGGCGAGCCGTAGACGTGCCGATCACGTCGGCAACCTGCATGGCGAGCCGTAGACGTGCCGAACACGTCGGCAACCGTGCCTGGCGATGCCATGGAGGTGCCGAACACGTCGGCAACCGTTCCTGGCGATGCCGTGGACGTGCCGAACACGTCGGCGACCGTACATTGCGAGCCGTAGACCTGCCGAACACGTCGGCAACCTGCATGGCGAGCCGTAGACGTGCCGATCACGTCGGCAACCTGCATGGCGAGCCGTGGACGTGCCGAACACGTCGGCGACCGTGCATGGCGAGCCGTAGACGTGCCGATCACGTCGGCAACCTGCATGGCGAGCCGTAGACGTGCCGAACACGTCGGCGACCGTGCATGGCGAGCCGTAGACGTGCCGATCACGTCGGCAACCTGCATGGCGAGCCGTGGACGTGCCGAACACGTCGGCGACCGTGCATGGCGAGCCGTAGACGTGCCGATCACGTCGGCAACCTGCATGGCGAGCCGTAGACGTGCCGAACACGTCGGCAACCGTTCCTGGCGATGCCGTGGACGTGCCGAACACGTCGGCGACCGTGCATTGCGAGCCGTAGACCTGCCGAACACGTCGGCAACCTGCATGGCGAGCCGTAGACGTGCCGATCACGTCGGCAACCTGCATGGCGAGCCGTAGACGTGCCGATCACGTCGGCGACCGTGCATGGCGAGCCGTAGACGTGCCGAACACGTCGGCGACCGTGCATGGCGAGCCGTAGACGTGCCGAACACGTCGGCAACCTGCATGACGAGCCGTAGACGTGCCGAACACGTCGGCGACCGTGCATTGGGAGCCGTAGACGTGCCGAACAGGTCGGCGGCCGTGCATGGCGAGCCGTAGACGTGCCAAACACGTCGGCAACCGTGCCTGGCGATGCCATGGAGGTGCCGAACACGTCGGCAACCGTTTCTGGCGATGCCGTGGACGTGCCGAACACGTCGGCGATCGTGCATGGCGAGCCGTAGACGTGCCAAACACGTGGGCAACCGTGCCTGGCGATGCCATGGAGGTGCCGAACACGTCGGCAACCGTGCCTGGCGATGCCGTGGACGTGCCGAACACGTCGGCAATCGTGCCTGGCGATGCCGTGGACGTGCCGAACACGTCGGCAACCGTTCCTGGCGATGCCGTGGACGTGCCGAACACGTCGGCAACCGTGCCCGGCGATGCCATGGAGGTGCCGAACTCGTCGGCAACCGTGCCTGGCGATGCCATGGAGGTGCCGAACACGTCGGCAACCGTTCCTGGCGATGCCGTGGACGTGCCGAACACGTCGGCGACCGTGCATTGCGAGCCGTAGACCTGCCGAACACGTCGGCAACCTGCATGGCGAGCCGTAGACGTGCCGAACACGTCGGCAACCGTGCCTGGCGATGCCATGGAGGTGCCGAACACGTCGGCAACCGTTCCTGGCGATGCCGTGGACGTGCCGAACACGTCGGCGACCGTGCATTGCGAGCCGTAGACCTGCCGAACACGTCGGCAACCTGCATGGCGAGCCGTAGACGTGCCGAACACGTCGGCGACCGTGCATGGCGAGCCGTAGACGTGCCGAACACGTCGGCAACCTGCATGACGAGCCGTAGACGTGCCGAACACGTCGGCGACCGTGCATTGGGAGCCGTAGACGTGCCGAACAGGTCGGCGGCCGTGCATGGCGAGCCGTAGACGTGCCAAACACGTCGGCAACCGTGCCTGGCGATGCCATGGAGGTGCCGAACACGTCGGCAACCGTTTCTGGCGATGCCGTGGACGTGCCGAACACGTCGGCGACCGTGCATGGCGAGCCGTAGACGTGCCAAACACGTGGGCAACCGTGCCTGGCGATGCCATGGAGGTGCCGAACACGTCGGCAACCGTGCCTGGCGATGCCATGGAGGTGCCGAACACGTCGGCAACCGTTCCTGGCGATGCCGTGGACGTGCCGAACACGTCGGCGACCGTACATTGCGAGCCGTAGACCTGCCGAACACGTCGGCAACCTGCATGGCGAGCCGTAGACGTGCCAAACACGTGGGCAACCGTGCCTGGCGATGCCATGGAGGTGCCGAACACGTCGGCAACCGTGCCTGGCGATGCCATGGAGGTGCCGAACACGTCGGCAACCGTTCCTGGCGATGCCGTGGACGTGCCGAACACGTCGGCGACCGTACATTGCGAGCCGTAGACCTGCCGAACACGTCGGCAACCTGCATGGCGAGCCGTAGACGTGCCGATCACGTCGGCAACCTGCATGGCGAGCCGTGGACGTGCCGAACACGTCGGCGACCGTGCATGGCGAGCCGTAGACGTGCCGATCACGTCGGCAACCTGCATGGCGAGCCGTAGACGTGCCGAACACGTCGGCGACCGTGCATGGCGAGCCGTAGACGTGCCGATCACGTCGGCAACCTGCATGGCGAGCCGTGGACGTGCCGAACACGTCGGCGACCGTGCATGGCGAGCCGTAGACGTGCCGATCACGTCGGCAACCTGCATGGCGAGCCGTAGACGTGCCGAACACGTCGGCAACCGTTCCTGGCGATGCCGTGGACGTGCCGAACACGTCGGCGACCGTGCATTGCGAGCCGTAGACCTGCCGAACACGTCGGCAACCTGCATGGCGAGCCGTAGACGTGCCGATCACGTCGGCAACCTGCATGGCGAGCCGTAGACGTGCCGATCACGTCGGCGACCGTGCATGGCGAGCCGTAGACGTGCCGAACACGTCGGCGACCGTGCATGGCGAGCCGTAGACGTGCCGAACACGTCGGCAACCTGCATGACGAGCCGTAGACGTGCCGAACACGTCGGCGACCGTGCATTGGGAGCCGTAGACGTGCCGAACAGGTCGGCGGCCGTGCATGGCGAGCCGTAGACGTGCCAAACACGTCGGCAACCGTGCCTGGCGATGCCATGGAGGTGCCGAACACGTCGGCAACCGTTTCTGGCGATGCCGTGGACGTGCCGAACACGTCGGCGATCGTGCATGGCGAGCCGTAGACGTGCCAAACACGTGGGCAACCGTGCCTGGCGATGCCATGGAGGTGCCGAACACGTCGGCAACCGTGCCTGGCGATGCCGTGGACGTGCCGAACACGTCGGCAATCGTGCCTGGCGATGCCGTGGACGTGCCGAACACGTCGGCAACCGTTCCTGGCGATGCCGTGGACGTGCCGAACACGTCGGCAACCGTGCCCGGCGATGCCATGGAGGTGCCGAACTCGTCGGCAACCGTGCCTGGCGATGCCATGGAGGTGCCGAACACGTCGGCAACCGTTCCTGGCGATGCCGTGGACGTGCCGAACACGTCGGCGACCGTGCATTGCGAGCCGTAGACCTGCCGAACACGTCGGCAACCTGCATGGCGAGCCGTAGACGTGCCGAACACGTCGGCAACCGTGCCTGGCGATGCCATGGAGGTGCCGAACACGTCGGCAACCGTTCCTGGCGATGCCGTGGACGTGCCGAACACGTCGGCGACCGTGCATTGCGAGCCGTAGACCTGCCGAACACGTCGGCAACCTGCATGGCGAGCCGTAGACGTGCCGATCACGTCGGCAACCTGCATGGCGAGCCGTAGACGTGCCGAACACGTCGGCGACCGTGCATGGCGAGCCGTAGACGTGCCGAACACGTCGGCAACCTGCATGACGAGCCGTAGACGTGCCGAACACGTCGGCGACCGTGCATTGGGAGCCGTAGACGTGCCGAACAGGTCGGCGGCCGTGCATGGCGAGCCGTAGACGTGCCAAACACGTCGGCAACCGTGCCTGGCGATGCCATGGAGGTGCCGAACACGTCGGCAACCGTTTCTGGCGATGCCGTGGACGTGCCGAACACGTCGGCGACCGTGCATGGCGAGCCGTAGACGTGCCAAACACGTGGGCAACCGTGCCTGGCGATGCCATGGAGGTGCCGAACACGTCGGCAACCGTGCCTGGCGATGCCATGGAGGTGCCGAACACGTCGGCAACCGTTCCTGGCGATGCCGTGGACGTGCCGAACACGTCGGCGACCGTACATTGCGAGCCGTAGACCTGCCGAACACGTCGGCAACCTGCATGGCGAGCCGTAGACGTGCCAAACACGTGGGCAACCGTGCCTGGCGATGCCATGGAGGTGCCGAACACGCCGGCAACCTGCATGACGAGCCGTAGACGTGCCGAACACGTCGGCAACCGTGCCTGGCGATGCCATGGAGGTGCCGAACACGTCGGCAACCGTTCCTGGCGATGCCGTGGACGTGCCGAACACGTCGGCGACCGTACATTGCGAGCCGTAGACCTGCCGAACACGTCGGCAACCTGCATGGCGAGCCGTAGACGTGCCGATCACGTCGGCAACCTGCATGGCGAGCCGTGGACGTGCCGAACACGTCGGCGACCGTGCATGGCGAGCCGTAGACGTGCCGATCACGTCGGCAACCTGCATGGCGAGCCGTAGACGTGCCGAACACGTCGGCGACCGTGCATGGCGAGCCGTAGACGTGCCGATCACGTCGGCAACCTGCATGGCGAGCCCTTGACGTGCCGAACACGTCGGCGACCGTGCATGGCGAGCCGTAGACGTGCCGATCACGTCGGCAACCTGCATGGCGAGCCGTAGACGTGCCGAACACGTCGGCAACCGTTCCTGGCGATGCCGTGGACGTGCCGAACACGTCGGCGACCGTGCATTGCGAGCCGTAGACCTGCCGAACACGTCGGCAACCTGCATGGCGAGCCGTAGACGTGCCGATCACGTCGGCGACCGTGCATGGCGAGCCGTAGACGTGCCGAACACGTCGGCAACCTGCATGGCGAGCCGTAGACGTGCCGAACACGTCGGCGACCGTGCATGGCGAGTCGTAGACGTGCCGAGCACGTCGGCGACCGTGCATGGCGAGCCGTAGACGTGCCGAACACGTCGGCAACCTGCATGACGAGCCGTAGACGTGCCGAACACGTCGGCGACCGTGCATTGGGAGCCGTAGACGTGCCGAACAGGTCGGCGGCCGTGCATGGCGAGCCGTAGACGTGCCAAACACGTCGGCAACCGTTCCTGGCGATGCCGTGGACGTGCCGAACACGTCGGCGACCGTACATTGCGAGCCGTAGACCTGCCGATCACGTCGGCAACCTGCATGGCGAGCCGTTGACGTGCCGAACACGTCGGCGACCGTGCATGGCGAGCCGTAGACGTGCCGATCACGTCGGCAACCTGCATGGCGAGCCGTAGACGTGCCAAACACGTCGGCAACCGTGCCTGGCGATGCCATGGAGGTGCCGAACACGTCGGCAACCGTTTCTGGCGATGCCGTGGACGTGCCGAACACGTCGGCGATCGTGCATGGCGAGCCGTAGACGTGCCAAACACGTGGGCAACCGTGCCTGGCGATGCCATGGAGGTGCCGAACACGTCGGCAACCGTTCCTGGCGATGCCGTGGACGTGCCGAACACGTCGGCGACCGTACATTGCGAGCCGTAGACCTGCCGATCACGTCGGCAACCTGCATGGCGAGCCGTTGACGTGCCGAACACGTCGGCGACCGTGCATGGCGAGCCGTAGACGTGCCGATCACGTCGGCAACCTGCATGGCGAGCCGTAGACGTGCCAAACACGTCGGCAACCGTGCCTGGCGATGCCATGGAGGTGCCGAACACGTCGGCAACCGTTTCTGGCGATGCCGTGGACGTGCCGAACACGTCGGCGATCGTGCATGGCGAGCCGTAGACGTGCCAAACACGTCGGCAACCGTGCCTGGCGATGCCGTGGACGTGCCGAACACGTCGGCAATCGTGCCTGGCGATGCCGTGGACGTGCCGAACACGTCGGCAACCGTTCCTGGCGATGCCGTGGACGTGCCGAACACCTCGGCAACCGTGCCCGGCGATGCCATGGAGGTGCCGAACTCGTCGGCAACCGTGCCTGGCGATGCCATGGAGGTGCCGAACACGTCGGCAACCGTTCCTGGCGATGCCGTGGACGTGCCGAACACGTCGGCGACCGTGCATTGCGAGCCGTAGACCTGCCGAACACGTAGGCAACCTGCATGGCGAGCCGTAGACGTGCCGAACACGTCGGCAACCGTGCCTGGCGATGCCATGGAGGTGCCGAACACGTCGGCAACCGTTCCTGGCGATGCCGTGGACGTGCCGAACACGTCGGCGACCGTGCATTGCGAGCCGTAGACCTGCCGAACACGTCGGCAACCTGCATGGCGAGCCGTAGACGTGCCGATCACGTCGGCAACCTGCATGGCGAGCCGTAGACGTGCCGAACACGTCGGCGACCGTGCATGGCGAGCCGTAGACGTGCCGAACACGTCGGCAACCTGCATGACGAGCCGTAGACGTGCCGAACACGTCGGCGACCGTGCATTGGGAGCCGTAGACGTGCCGAACAGGTCGGCGGCCGTGCATGGCGAGCCGTAGACGTGCCAAACACGTCGGCAACCGTGCCTGGCGATGCCATGGAGGTGCCGAACACGTCGGCAACCGTTTCTGGCGATGCCGTGGACGTGCCGAACACGTCGGCGACCGTGCATGGCGAGCCGTAGACGTGCCAAACACGTGGGCAACCGTGCCTGGCGATGCCATGGAGGTGCCGAACTCGTCGGCAACCGTGCCTGGCGATGCCATGGAGGTGCCGAACACGTCGGCAACCGTTCCTGGCGATGCCGTGGACGTGCCGAACACGTCGGCGACCGTGCATTGCGAGCCGTAGACCTGCCGAACACGTAGGCAACCTGCATGGCGAGCCGTAGACGTGCCGAACACGTCGGCAACCGTGCCTGGCGATGCCATGGAGGTGCCGAACACGTCGGCAACCGTTCCTGGCGATGCCGTGGACGTGCCGAACACGTCGGCGACCGTGCATTGCGAGCCGTAGACCTGCCGAACACGTCGGCAACCTGCATGGCGAGCCGTAGACGTGCCGATCACGTCGGCAACCTGCATGGCGAGCCGTAGACGTGCCGAACACGTCGGCGACCGTGCATGGCGAGCCGTAGACGTGCCGAACACGTCGGCAACCTGCATGACGAGCCGTAGACGTGCCGAACACGTCGGCGACCGTGCATTGGGAGCCGTAGACGTGCCGAACAGGTCGGCGGCCGTGCATGGCGAGCCGTAGACGTGCCAAACACGTCGGCAACCGTGCCTGGCGATGCCATGGAGGTGCCGAACACGTCGGCAACCGTTTCTGGCGATGCCGTGGACGTGCCGAACACGTCGGCGACCGTGCATGGCGAGCCGTAGACGTGCCAAACACGTGGGCAACCGTGCCTGGCGATGCCATGGAGGTGCCGAACACGTCGGCAACCGTGCCTGGCGATGCCATGGAGGTGCCGAACACGTCGGCAACCGTTCCTGGCGATGCCGTGGACGTGCCGAACACGTCGGCGACCGTACATTGCGAGCCGTAGACCTGCCGAACACGTCGGCAACCTGCATGGCGAGCCGTAGACGTGCCAAACACGTGGGCAACCGTGCCTGGCGATGCCATGGAGGTGCCGAACACGCCGGCAACCTGCATGACGAGCCGTAGACGTGCCGAACACGTCGGCGAACGTGCATGGCGATGCCGTGGACGTGCCGAACACGTCGGCGACCGTGCATTGCCAGCCGTAGACGTGCCGAACACGTCGGCGACCGTGCATGGCGAGTCGTAGACGTGCCGAACACGTCGACGACCGTGCATAGCGAGCCGTAGACGTGCCGAGCACGTCGGCGACCGTGCATGGCGATGCCATGGAGGTGCCGAACACGTCGGCAACCGTTCCTGGCGATGCCGTGGACGTGCCGAACACGTCGGCGACCGTGCATGGCGAGTCGTAGACGTGCCAAACACGTGGGCAACCGTGCCTGGCGATGCCATGGAGGTGCCGAACACGTCGGCAACCTGCATGACGAGCCGTAGACGTGCCGAACACGTCGGCGAACGTGCATGGCGATGCCGTGGACGTGCCGAACACGTCGGCGACCGTGCATTGCCAGCCGTAGACGTGCCGATCACGTCGGCAACCTGCATGGCGAGCCCTAGACGTGCCGAACACGTCGGCATCCTGCACGGCGAGCCGTAGACGTGCCGAACACGTCGGCGACCGTGCATGGCGAGCCGTAGACGTGCCGAACACGTCGGCAACCTGCATGGCGAGCCGTAGACGTGCCGAACACGTTGGCGACCGTGCATGGCGAGTCGTAGACGTGCCGAGCACGTCGGCGACCGTGCATGGCGAGCCGTAGACGTGCCGAACACGTCGGCAACCTGCATGACGAGCCGTAGACGTGCCGAACACGTCGGCGACCGTGCATTGGGAGCCGTAGACGTGCCGAACACGTCGGCAACCGTGCCCGGCGATGCCATGGAGGTGCCGAACTCGTCGGCAACCGTGCCTGGCGATGCCATGGACGTGCCGAACACGTCGGCGACCGTGCATTGCCAGCCGTAGACGTGCCGAACACGTCGGCGACCGTGCATGGCGAGTCGTAGACGTGCCGAACACGTCGACGACCGTGCATGGCGAGCCGTAGACGTGCCGAGCACGTCGGCGACCGTGCATGGCGATGCCATGGAGGTGCCGAACACGTCGGCAACCGTTCCTGGCGATGCCGTGGACGTGCCGAACACGTCGGCGACCGTGCATGGCGAGCCGTAGACGTGCCAAACACGTGGGCAACCGTGCCTGGCGATGCCATGGAGGTGCCGAACACGTCGGCAACCTGCATGACGAGCCGTAGACGTGCCGAACACGTCGGCGAACGTGCATGGCGATGCCGTGGACGTGCCGAACACGTCGGCGACCGTGCATTGCCAGCCGTAGACGTGCCGATCACGTCGGCAACCTGCATGGCGAGCCCTAGACGTGCCGAACACGTCGGCATCCTGCACGGCGAGCCGTAGACGTGCCGAACACGTCGGCGACCGTGCATGGCGAGCCGTAGACGTGCCGAACACGTCGGCAACCTGCATGGCGAGCCGTAGACGTGCCGAACACGTTGGCGACCGTGCATGGCGAGTCGTAGACGTGCCGAGCACGTCGGCGACCGTGCATGGCGAGCCGTAGACGTGCCGAACACGTCGGCAACCTGCATGACGAGCCGTAGACGTGCCGAACACGTCGGCGACCGTGCATTGGGAGCCGTAGACGTGCCGAACACGTCGGCAACCGTGCCCGGCGATGCCATGGAGGTGCCGAACTCGTCGGCAACCGTGCCTGGCGATGCCATGGAGGTGCCGAACACGTCGGCAACCGTTCCTGGCGATGCCGTGGACGTGCCGAACACGTCGGCGACCGTGCATTGCGAGCCGTAGACCTGCCGAACACGTCGGCAACCTGCATGGCGAGCCGTAGACGTGCCGATCACGTCGGCAACCTGCATGGCGAGCCGTAGACGTGCCGAACACGTCGGCAACCGTGCCTGGCGATGCCATGGAGGTGCCGAACACGTCGGCAACCGTTCCTGGCGATGCCGTGGACGTGCCGAACACGTCGGCGACCGTACATTGCGAGCCGTAGACCTGCCGAACACGTCGGCAACCTGCATGGCGAGCCGTAGACGTGCCAAACACGTGGGCAACCGTGCCTGGCGATGCCATGGAGGTGCCGAACACGCCGGCAACCTGCATGACGAGCCGTAGACGTGCCGAACACGTCGGCGAACGTGCATGGCGAGCCGTAGACGTGCCGATCACGTCGGCAACCTGCATGGCGAGCCGTGGACGTGCCGAACACGTCGGCGACCGTGCATGGCGAGCCGTAGACGTGCCGATTACGTCGGCAACCGTGCATGGCGAGTCGTAGACGTGCCGAACACGTCGACGACCGTGCATGGCGAGCCGTAGACGTGCCGAGCACGTCGGCGACCGTGCATGGCGATGCCATGGAGGTGCCGAACACGTCGGCAACCGTTCCTGGCGATGCCGTGGACGTGCCGAACACGTCGGCGACCGTGCATGGCGAGCCGTAGACGTGCCAAACACGTGGGCAACCGTGCCTGGCGATGCCATGGAGGTGCCGAACACGTCGGCAACCTGCATGACGAGCCGTAGACGTGCCGAACACGTCGGCGAACGTGCATGGCGATGCCGTGGACGTGCCGAACACGTCGGCGACCGTGCATTGCCAGCCGTAGACGTGCCGATCACGTCGGCAACCTGCATGGCGAGCCCTAGACGTGCCGAACACGTCGGCATCCTGCACGGCGAGCCGTAGACGTGCCGAACACGTCGGCGACCGTGCATGGCGAGCCGTAGACGTGCCGAACACGTCGGCAACCTGCATGGCGAGCCGTAGACGTGCCGAACACGTTGGCGACCGTGCATGGCGAGTCGTAGACGTGCCGAGCACGTCGGCGACCGTGCATGGCGAGCCGTAGACGTGCCGAACACGTCGGCAACCTGCATGACGAGCCGTAGACGTGCCGAACACGTCGGCGACCGTGCATTGGGAGCCGTAGACGTGCCGAACACGTCGGCAACCGTGCCCGGCGATGCCATGGAGGTGCCGAACTCGTCGGCAACCGTGCCTGGCGATGCCATGGAGGTGCCGAACACGTCGGCAACCGTTCCTGGCGATGCCGTGGACGTGCCGAACACGTCGGCGACCGTGCATTGCGAGCCGTAGACCTGCCGAACACGTCGGCAACCTGCATGGCGAGCCGTAGACGTGCCGATCACGTCGGCAACCTGCATGGCGAGCCGTAGACGTGCCGAACACGTCGGCAACCGTGCCTGGCGATGCCATGGAGGTGCCGAACACGTCGGCAACCGTTCCTGGCGATGCCGTGGACGTGCCGAACACGTCGGCGACCGTACATTGCGAGCCGTAGACCTGCCGAACACGTCGGCAACCTGCATGGCGAGCCGTAGACGTGCCGATCACGTCGGCAACCTGCATGGCGAGCCGTGGACGTGCCGAACACGTCGGCGACCGTGCATGGCGAGCCGTAGACGTGCCGATCACGTCGGCAACCTGCATGGCGAGCCGTAGACGTGCCGAACACGTCGGCGACCGTGCATGGCGAGCCGTAGACGTGCCGATCACGTCGGCAACCTGCATGGCGAGCCGTGGACGTGCCGAACACGTCGGCGACCGTGCATGGCGAGCCGTAGACGTGCCGATCACGTCGGCAACCTGCATGGCGAGCCGTAGACGTGCCGAACACGTCGGCAACCGTTCCTGGCGATGCCGTGGACGTGCCGAACACGTCGGCGACCGTGCATTGCGAGCCGTAGACCTGCCGAACACGTCGGCAACCTGCATGGCGAGCCGTAGACGTGCCGATCACGTCGGCGACCGTGCATGGCGAGCCGTAGACGTGCCGAACACGTCGGCAACCTGCATGGCGAGCCGTAGACGTGCCGAACACGTCGGCGACCGTGCATGGCGAGTCGTAGACGTGCCGAGCACGTCGGCGACCGTGCATGGCGAGCCGTAGACGTGCCGAACACGTAGGCAACCTGCATGACGAGCCGTAGACGTGCCGAACACGTCGGCGACCGTGCATTGGGAGCCGTAGACGTGCCGAACAGGTCGGCGGCCGTGCATGGCGAGCCGTAGACGTGCCAAACACGTCGGCAACCGTGCCTGGCGATGCCATGGAGGTGCCGAACACGTCGGCAACCGTTTCTGGCGATGCCGTGGACGTGCCGAACACGTCGGCGATCGTGCATGGCGAGCCGTAGACGTGCCAAACACGTGGGCAACCGTGCCTGGCGATGCCATGGAGGTGCCGAACACGTCGGCAACCGTGCCTGGCGGTGCCGTGGACGTGCCGAACACGTCGGCAATCGTGCCTGGCGATGCCGTGGACGTGCCGAACACGTCGGCAACCGTTCCTGGCGATGCCGTGGACGTGCCGAACACGTCGGCAACCGTGCCCGGCGATGCCATGGAGGTGCCGAACTCGTCGGCAACCGTGCCTGGCGATGCCATGGAGGTGCCGAACACGTCGGCAACCGTTCCTGGCGATGCCGTGGACGTGCCGAACACGTCGGCGACCGTGCATTGCGAGCCGTAGACCTGCCGAACACGTCGGCAACCTGCATGGCGAGCCGTAGACGTGCCGATCACGTCGGCAACCTGCATGGCGAGCCGTAGACGTGCCGAACACGTCGGCAACCGTGCCTGGCGATGCCATGGAGGTGCCGAACACGTCGGCAACCGTTCCTGGCGATGCCGTGGACGTGCCGAACACGTCGGCGACCGTGCATTGCGAGCCGTAGACCTGCCGAACACGTCGGCAACCTGCATGGCGAGCCGTAGACGTGCCGATCACGTCGGCAACCTGCATGGCGAGCCGTAGACGTGCCGAACACGTCGGCGACCGTGCATGGCGAGCCGTAGACGTGCCGAACACGTCGGCAACCTGCATGACGAGCCGTAGACGTGCCGAACACGTCGGCGACCGTGCATTGGGAGCCGTAGACGTGCCGAACAGGTCGGCGGCCGTGCATGGCGAGCCGTAGACGTGCCAAACACGTCGGCAACCGTGCCTGGCGATGCCATGGAGGTGCCGAACACGTCGGCAACCGTTTCTGGCGATGCCGTGGACGTGCCGAACACGTCGGCGACCGTGCATGGCGAGCCGTAGACGTGCCAAACACGTGGGCAACCGTGCCTGGCGATGCCATGGAGGTGCCGAACACGTCGGCAACCGTGCCTGGCGATGCCATGGAGGTGCCGAACACGTCGGCAACCGTTCCTGGCGATGCCGTGGACGTGCCGAACACGTAGGCGACCGTACATTGCGAGCCGTAGACCTGCCGAACACGTCGGCAACCTGCATGGCGAGCCGTAGACGTGCCAAACACGTGGGCAACCGTGCCTGGCGATGCCATGGAGGTGCCGAACACGCCGGCAACCTGCATGACGAGCCGTAGACGTGCCGAACACGTCGGCGAACGTGCATGGCGATGCCGTGGACGTGCCGAACACGTCGGCGACCGTGCATTGCCAGCCGTAGACGTGCCGAACACGTCGGCGACCGTGCATGGCGAGTCGTAGACGTGCCGAACACGTCGACGACCGTGCATGGCGAGCCGTAGACGTGCCGAGCACGTCGGCGACCGTGCATGGCGATGCCATGGAGGTGCCGAACACGTCGGCAACCGTTCCTGGCGATGCCGTGGACGTGCCGAACACGTCGGCGACCGTGCATGGCGAGCCGTAGACGTGCCAAACACGTGGGCAACCGTGCCTGGCGATGCCATGGAGGTGCCGAACACGTCGGCAACCTGCATGACGAGCCGTAGACGTGCCGCACACGTCGGCGAACGTGCATGGCGATGCCGTGGACGTGCCGAACACGTCGGCGACCGTGCATTGCCAGCCGTAGACGTGCCGATCACGTCGGCAACCTGCATGGCGAGCCCTAGACGTGCCGAACACGTCGGCAACCTGCACGGCGAGCCGTAGACGTGCCGAACACGTCGGCGACCGTGCATGGCGAGCCGTAGACGTGCCGAACACGTCGGCAACCTGCATGGCGAGCCGTAGACGTGCCGAACACGTTGGCGACCGTGCATGGCGAGTCGTAGACGTGCCGAGCACGTCGGCGACCGTGCATGGCGAGCCGTAGACGTGCCGAACACGTCGGCAACCTGCATGACGAGCCGTAGACGTGCCGAACACGTCGGCGACCGTGCATTGGGAGCCGTAGACGTGCCGAACAGGTCGGCGGCCGTGCATGGCGAGCCGTAGACGTGCCAAACACGTCGGCAACCGTGCCTGGCGATGCCATGGAGGTGCCGAACACGTCGGCAACCGTTTCTGGCGATGCCGTGGACGTGCCGAACACGTCGGCGACCGTGCATGGCGAGCCGTAGACGTGCCAAACACGTGGGCAACCGTGCCTGGCGATGCCATGGAGGTGCCGAACACGTCGGCAACCGTGCCTGGCGATGCCATGGAGGTGCCGAACACGTCGGCAACCGTTCCTGGCGATGCCGTGGACGTGCCGTACACGTCGGCGACCGTACATTGCGAGCCGTAGACCTGCCGAACACGTCGGCAACCTGCATGGCGAGCCGTAGACGTGCCAAACATGTGGGCAACCGTGCCTGGCGATGCCATGGAGGTGCCGAACACGTCGGCAACCGTGCCTGGCGATGCCATGGAGGTGCCGAACACGTCGGCAACCTGCATGACGAGCCGTAGACGTGCCGAACACGTCGGCGAACGTGCATGGCGATGCCGTGGACGTGCCGAACACGTCGGCGACCGTGCATTGCCAGCCGTAGACGTGCCGAACACGTCGACGACCGTGCATGGCGAGCCGTAGACGTGCCGAGCACGTCGGCGACCGTGCATGGCGATGCCATGGAGGTGCCGAACACGTCGGCAACCGTTTCTGGCGATGCCATGGAGGTGCCGAACACGTCGGCAACCTGCATGACGAGCCGTAGACGTGCCGAACACGTCGGCGAACGTGCATGGCGAGCCGTAGACGTGCCGAGCACGTCGGCGACCGTACATTGCGAGCCGTAGACCTGCCGAACACGTCGGCAACCTGCATGGCGAGCCGTAGACGTGCCAAACATGTGGGCAACCGTGCCTGGCGATGCCATGGAGGTGCCGAACACGTCGGCAACCGTGCCTGGCGATGCCATGGAGGTGCCGAACACGTCGGCAACCTGCATGACGAGCCGTAGACGTGCCGAACACGTCGGCAACCGTTCCTGGCGATGCCGTGGACGTGCCGAACACGTCGGCGACCGTGCATGGCGAGCCGTAGACGTGCCAAACACGTGGGCAACCGTGCCTGGCGATGCCATGGAGGTGCCGAACACGTCGGCAACCGTTCCTGGCGATGCCGTGGACGTGCCGAACACGTCGGCAATCGTGCCTGGCGATGCCGTGGACGTGCCGAACACGTCGGCAACCGTGCCCGGCGATGCCATGGAGGTGCCGAACTCGTCGGCAACCGTGCCTGGCGATGCCATGGAGGTGCCGAACACGTCGGCAACCGTTCCTGGCGATGCCGTGGACGTGCCGAACACGTCGGCGACCGTGCATTGCGAGCCGTAGACCTGCCGAACACGTCGGCAACCTGCATGGCGAGCCGTAGACGTGCCGATCACGTCGGCAACCTGCATGGCGAGCCGTAGACGTGCCGAACACGTCGGCAACCGTGCCTGGCGATGCCATGGAGGTGCCGAACACGTCGGCAACCGTTTCTGGCGATGCCGTGGACGTGCCGAACACGTCGGCGACCGTGCATGGCGAGCCGTAGACGTGCCAAACACGTGGGCAACCGTGCCTGGCGATGCCATGGAGGTGCCGAACACGTCGGCAACCGTGCCTGGCGATGCCATGGAGGTGCCGAACACGTCGGCAACCGTTCCTGGCGATGCCGTGGACGTGCCGTACACGTCGGCGACCGTACATTGCGAGCCGTAGACCTGCCGAACACGTCGGCAACCTGCATGGCGAGCCGTAGACGTGCCAAACATGTGGGCAACCGTGCCTGGCGATGCCATGGAGGTGCCGAACACGTCGGCAACCGTGCCTGGCGATGCCATGGAGGTGCCGAACACGTCGGCAACCTGCATGACGAGCCGTAGACGTGCCGAACACGTCGGCGAACGTGCATGGCGATGCCGTGGACGTGCCGAACACGTCGGCGACCGTGCATTGCCAGCCGTAGACGTGCCGAACACGTCGACGACCGTGCATGGCGAGCCGTAGACGTGCCGAGCACGTCGGCGACCGTGCATGGCGATGCCATGGAGGTGCCGAACACGTCGGCAACCGTTCCTGGCGATGCCGTGGACGTGCCGAACACGTCGGCGACCGTGCATGGCGAGCCGTAGACGTGCCAAACACGTGGGCAACCGTGCCTGGCGATGCCATGGAGGTGCCGAACACGTCGGCAACCGTTCCTGGCGATGCCGTGGACGTGCCGAACACGTCGGCAATCGTGCCTGGCGATGCCGTGGACGTGCCGAACACGTCGGCAACCGTGCCCGGCGATGCCATGGAGGTGCCGAACTCGTCGGCAACCGTGCCTGGCGATGCCATGGAGGTGCCGAACACGTCGGCAACCGTTCCTGGCGATGCCGTGGACGTGCCGAACACGTCGGCGACCGTGCATTGCGAGCCGTAGACCTGCCGAACACGTCGGCAACCTGCATGGCGAGCCGTAGACGTGCCGATCACGTCGGCAACCTGCATGGCGAGCCGTAGACGTGCCGAACACGTCGGCAACCGTGCCTGGCGATGCCATGGAGGTGCCGAACACGTCGGCAACCGTTCCTGGCGATGCCGTGGACGTGCCGAACACGTCGGCGACCGTGCATTGCGAGCCGTAGACCTGCCGAACACGTCGGCAACCTGCATGGCGAGCCGTAGACGTGCCGATCACGTCGGCAACCTGCATGGCGAGCCGTAGACGTGCCGAACACGTCGGCGACCGTGCATGGCGAGCCGTAGACGTGCCGAACACGTCGGCAACCTGCATGGCGAGCCGTAGACGTGCCGAACACGTCGGCGACCGTGCATGGCGAGTCGTAGACGTGCCGAGCACGTCGGCGACCGAGCATGGCGAGCCGTAGACGTGCCGAACACGTCGGCGACCGTGCATTGGGAGCCGTAGACGTGCCGAACAGGTCGGCGGCCGTGCATGGCGAGCCGTAGACGTGCCAAACACGTCGGCAACCGTGCCTGGCGATGCCGTGGACGTGCCGAACACGTCGGCAATCGTGCCTGGCGATGCCGTGGACGTGCCGAACACGTCGGCAACCGTTCCTGGCGATGCCGTGGACGTGCCGAACACGTCGGCAACCGTGCCCGGCGATGCCATGGAGGTGCCGAACTCGTCGGCAACCGTGCCTGGCGATGCCATGGAGGTGCCGAACACGTCGGCAACCGTTCCTGGCGATGCCGTGGACGTGCCGAACACGTCGGCGACCGTGCATTGCGAGCCGTAGACCTGCCGAACACGTCGGCAACCTGCATGGCGAGCCGTAGACGTGCCGAACACGTCGGCAACCGTGCCTGGCGATGCCATGGAGGTGCCGAACACGTCGGCAACCGTTCCTGGCGATGCCGTGGACGTGCCGAACACGTCGGCGACCGTGCATTGCGAGCCGTAGACCTGCCGAACACGTCGGCAACCTGCATGGCGAGCCGTAGACGTGCCGATCACGTCGGCAACCTGCATGGCGAGCCGTAGACGTGCCGAACACGTCGGCGACCGTGCATGGCGAGCCGTAGACGTGCCGAACACGTCGGCAACCTGCATGACGAGCCGTAGACGTGCCGAACACGTCGGCGACCGTGCATTGGGAGCCGTAGACGTGCCGAACAGGTCGGCGGCCGTGCATGGCGAGCCGTAGACGTGCCAAACACGTCGGCAACCGTGCCTGGCGATGCCATGGAGGTGCCGAACACGTCGGCAACCGTTTCTGGCGATGCCGTGGACGTGCCGAACACGTCGGCGACCGTGCATGGCGAGCCGTAGACGTGCCAAACACGTGGGCAACCGTGCCTGGCGATGCCATGGAGGTGCCGAACACGTCGGCAACCGTGCCTGGCGATGCCATGGAGGTGCCGAACACGTCGGCAACCGTTCCTGGCGATGCCGTGGACGTGCCGAACACGTCGGCGACCGTACATTGCGAGCCGTAGACCTGCCGAACACGTCGGCAACCTGCATGGCGAGCCGTAGACGTGCCAAACACGTGGGCAACCGTGCCTGGCGATGCCATGGAGGTGCCGAACACGCCGGCAACCTGCATGACGAGCCGTAGACGTGCCGAACACGTCGGCGAACGTGCATGGCGATGCCGTGGACGTGCCGAACACGTCGGCGACCGTGCATTGCCAGCCGTAGACGTGCCGAACACGTCGGCGACCGTGCATGGCGAGTCGTAGACGTGCCGAACACGTCGACGACCGTGCATGGCGAGCCGTAGACGTGCCGAGCACGTCGGCGACCGTGCATGGCGATGCCATGGAGGTGCCGAACACGTCGGCAACCGTTCCTGGCGATGCCGTGGACGTGCCGAACACGTCGGCGACCGTGCATGGCGAGCCGTAGACGTGCCAAACACGTGGGCAACCGTGCCTGGCGATGCCATGGAGGTGCCGAACACGTCGGCAACCTGCATGACGAGCCGTAGACGTGCCGAACACGTCGGCGAACGTGCATGGCGATGCCGTGGACGTGCCGAACACGTCGGCGACCGTGCATTGCCAGCCGTAGACGTGCCGATCACGTCGGCAACCTGCATGGCGAGCCCTAGACGTGCCGAACACGTCGGCAACCTGCACGGCGAGCCGTAGACGTGCCGAACACGTCGGCGACCGTGCATGGCGAGCCGTAGACGTGCCGAACACGTCGGCAACCTGCATGGCGAGCCGTAGACGTGCCGAACACGTTGGCGACCGTGCATGGCGAGTCGTAGACGTGCCGAGCACGTCGGCGACCGTGCATGGCGAGCCGTAGACGTGCCGAACACGTCGGCAACCTGCATGACGAGCCGTAGACGTGCCGAACACGTCGGCGACCGTGCATTGGGAGCCGTAGACGTGCCGAACAGGTCGGCGGCCGTGCATGGCGAGCCGTAGACGTGCCAAACACGTCGGCAACCGTGCCTGGCGATGCCATGGAGGTGCCGAACACGTCGGCAACCGTTTCTGGCGATGCCGTGGACGTGCCGAACACGTCGGCGACCGTGCATGGCGAGCCGTAGACGTGCCAAACACGTGGGCAACCGTGCCTGGCGATGCCATGGAGGTGCCGAACACGTCGGCAACCGTGCCTGGCGATGCCATGGAGGTGCCGAACACGTCGGCAACCGTTCCTGGCGATGCCGTGGACGTGCCGTACACGTCGGCGACCGTGCATGGCGAGCCGTAGACGTGCCAAACACGTCGGCAACCGTGCCTGGCGATGCCGTGGACGTGCCGAACACGTCGGCAACCGTGCCCGGCGATGCCATGGAGGTGCCGAACTCGTCGGCAACCGTGCCTGGCGATGCCATGGAGGTGCCGAACACGTCGGCAACCGTTTCTGGCGATGCCGTGGACGTGCCGAACACGTCGGCGACCGTGCATTGCGAGCCGTAGACCTGCCGAACACGTCGGCAACCTGCATGGCGAGCCGTAGACGTGCCGAACACGTCGGCAACCGTGCCTGGCGATGCCATGGAGGTGCCGAACACGTCGGCAACCGTTCCTGGCGATGCCGTGGACGTGCCGAACACGTCGGCGACCGTGCATTGCGAGCCGTAGACCTGCCGAACACGTCGGCAACCTGCATGGCGAGCCGTAGACGTGCCGATCACGTCGGCAACCTGCATGGCGAGCCGTAGACGTGCCGAACACGTCGGCGACCGTGCATGGCGAGCCGTAGACGTGCCGAACACGTCGGCAACCTGCATGACGAGCCGTAGACGTGCCGAACACGTCGGCGACCGTGCATTGGGAGCCGTAGACGTGCCGAACAGGTCGGCGGCCGTGCATGGCGAGCCGTAGACGTGCCAAACACGTCGGCAACCGTGCCTGGCGATGCCATGGAGGTGCCGAACACGTCGGCAACCGTTTCTGGCGATGCCGTGGACGTGCCGAACACGTCGGCGACCGTGCATGGCGAGCCGTAGACGTGCCAAACACGTGGGCAACCGTGCCTGGCGATGCCATGGAGGTGCCGAACACGTCGGCAACCGTGCCTGGCGATGCCATGGAGGTGCCGAACACGTCGGCAACCGTTCCTGGCGATGCCGTGGACGTGCCGAACACGTCGGCGACCGTACATTGCGAGCCGTAGACCTGCCGAACACGTCGGCAACCTGCATGGCGAGCCGTAGACGTGCCAAACACGTGGGCAACCGTGCCTGGCGATGCCATGGAGGTGCCGAACACGCCGGCAACCTGCATGACGAGCCGTAGACGTGCCGAACACGTCGGCGAACGTGCATGGCGATGCCGTGGACGTGCCGAACACGTCGGCGACCGTGCATTGCCAGCCGTAGACGTGCCGAACACGTCGGCGACCGTGCATGGCGAGTCGTAGACGTGCCGAACACGTCGACGACCGTGCATGGCGAGCCGTAGACGTGCCGAGCACGTCGGCGACCGTGCATGGCGATGCCATGGAGGTGCCGAACACGTCGGCAACCGTTCCTGGCGATGCCGTGGACGTGCCGAACACGTCGGCGACCGTGCATGGCGAGCCGTAGACGTGCCAAACACGTGGGCAACCGTGCCTGGCGATGCCATGGAGGTGCCGAACACGTCGGCAACCTGCATGACGAGCCGTAGACGTGCCGAACACGTCGGCGAACGTGCATGGCGATGCCGTGGACGTGCCGAACACGTCGGCGACCGTGCATTGCCAGCCGTAGACGTGCCGATCACGTCGGCAACCTGCATGGCGAGCCCTAGACGTGCCGAACACGTCGGCAACCTGCACGGCGAGCCGTAGACGTGCCGAACACGTCGGCGACCGTGCATGGCGAGCCGTAGACGTGCCGAACACGTCGGCAACCTGCATGGCGAGCCGTAGACGTGCCGAACACGTTGGCGACCGTGCATGGCGAGTCGTAGACGTGCCGAGCACGTCGGCGACCGTGCATGGCGAGCCGTAGACGTGCCGAACACGTCGGCAACCTGCATGACGAGCCGTAGACGTGCCGAACACGTCGGCGACCGTGCATTGGGAGCCGTAGACGTGCCGAACAGGTCGGCGGCCGTGCATGGCGAGCCGTAGACGTGCCAAACACGTCGGCAACCGTGCCTGGCGATGCCATGGAGGTGCCGAACACGTCGGCAACCGTTTCTGGCGATGCCGTGGACGTGCCGAACACGTCGGCGACCGTGCATGGCGAGCCGTAGACGTGCCAAACACGTGGGCAACCGTGCCTGGCGATGCCATGGAGGTGCCGAACACGTCGGCAACCGTGCCTGGCGATGCCATGGAGGTGCCGAACACGTCGGCAACCGTTCCTGGCGATGCCGTGGACGTGCCGTACACGTCGGCGACCGTACATTGCGAGCCGTAGACCTGCCGAACACGTCGGCAACCTGCATGACGAGCCGTAGACGTGCCGAACACGTCGGCGACCGTGCATTGGGAGCCGTAGACGTGCCGGACAGGTCGGCGGCCGTGAATGGCGAGCCGTAGACGTGCCAAACACGTCGGCAACCGTGCCTGGCGATGCCATGGAGGTGCCGAACACGTCGGCAACCGTTTCTGGCGATGCCGTGGACGTGCCGAACACGTCGGCGACCGTGCATGGCGAGCCGTAGACGTGCCAAACACGTGGGCAACCGTGCCTGGCGATGCCATGGAGGTGCCGAACACGTCGGCAACCGTGCCTGGCGATGCCATGGAGGTGCCGAACACGTCGGCAACCGTTCCTGGCGATGCCGTGGACGTGCCGTACACGTCGGCGACCGTACATTGCGAGCCGTAGACCTGCCGAACACGTCGGCAACCTGCATGGCGAGCCGTAGACGTGCCAAACACGTGGGCAACCGTGCCTGGCGATGCCATGGAGGTGCCGAACACGTCGGCAACCGTGCCTGGCGATGCCATGGAGGTGCCGAACACGTCGGCAACCTGCATGACGAGCCGTAGACGTGCCGAACACGTCGGCGAACGTGCATGGCGATGCCGTGGACGTGCCGAACACGTCGGCGACCGTGCATTGCCAGCCGTAGACGTGCCGAACACGTCGACGACCGTGCATGGCGAGCCGTAGACGTGCCGAGCACGTCGGCGACCGTGCATGGCGATGCCATGGAGGTGCCGAACACGTCGGCAACCGTTCCTGGCGATGCCGTGGACGTGCCAAACACGTCGGCGACCGTGCATGGCGAGCCGTAGACGTGCCAAACACGTGGGCAACCGTGCCTGGCGATGCCATGGAGGTGCCGAACACGTCGGCAACCGTGCCTGGCGATGCCATGGAGGTGCCGAACACGTCGGCAACCTGCATGACGAGCCGTAGACGTGCCGAACACGTCGGCGACCGTGCATTGGGAGCCGTAGACGTGCCGAACAGGTCGGCGGCCGTGCATGGCGAGCCGTAGACGTGCCAAACACGTCGGCAACCGTGCCTGGCGATGCCATGGAGGTGCCGAACACGTCGGCAACCGTTTCTGGCGATGCCGTGGACGTGCCGAACACGTCGGCGACCGTGCATGGCGAGCCGTAGACGTGCCAAACACGTGGGCAACCGTGCCTGGCGATGCCATGGAGGTGCCGAACACGTCGGCAACCGTGCCTGGCGATGCCATGGAGGTGCCGAACACGTCGGCAACCGTTCCTGGCGATGCCGTGGACGTGCCGAACACGTCGGCGACCGTACATTGCGAGCCGTAGACCTGCCGAACACGTCGGCAACCTGCATGGCGAGCCGTAGACGTGCCAAACACGTGGGCAACCGTGCCTGGCGATGCCATGGAGGTGCCGAACACGTCGGCAACCGTGCCTGGCGATGCCATGGAGGTGCCGAACACGTCGGCAACCGTTCCTGGCGATGCCATGGAGGTGCCGAACACGTCGGCAACCGTTCCTGGCGATGCCGTGGACGTGCCGAACACGTCGGCGACCGTGCATGGCGAGCCGTAGACGTGCCAAACACGTGGGCAACCGTGCCTGGCGATGCCATGGAGGTGCCGAACACGTCGGCAACCTGCATGACGAGCCGTAGACGTGCCGAACACGTCGGCGAACGTGCATGGCGATGCCGTGGACGTGCCGAACACGTCGGCGACCGTGCATTGCCAGCCGTAGACGTGCCGATCACGTCGGCAACCTGCATGGCGAGCCCTAGACGTGCCGAACACGTCGGCAACCTGCACGGCGAGCCGTAGACGTGCCGAACACGTCGGCGACCGTGCATGGCGAGCCGTAGACGTGCCGAACACGACGGCAACCTGCATGGCGAGCCGTAGACGTGCCGAACACGTTGGCGACCGTGCATGGCGAGTCGTAGACGTGCCGAGCACGTCGGCGACCGTGCATGGCGAGCCGTAGACGTGCCGAACACGTCGGCAACCTGCATGACGAGCCGTAGACGTGCCGAACACGTCGGCGACCGTGCATTGGGAGCCGTAGACGTGCCGAACAGGTCGGCGGCCGTGCATGGCGAGCCGTAGACGTGCCAAACACGTCGGCAACCGTGCCTGGCGATGCCATGGAGGTGCCGAACACGTCGGCAACCGTTTCTGGCGATGCCGTGGACGTGCCGAACACGTCGGCGACCGTGCATGGCGAGCCGTAGACGTGCCAAACACGTGGGCAACCGTGCCTGGCGATGCCATGGAGGTGCCGAACACGTCGGCAACCGTGCCTGGCGATGCCATGGAGGTGCCGAACACGTCGGCAACCGTTCCTGGCGATGCCGTGGACGTGCCGTACACGTCGGCGACCGTACATTGCGAGCCGTAGACCTGCCGAACACGTCGGCAACCTGCATGACGAGCCGTAGACGTGCCGAACACGTCGGCGACCGTGCATTGGGAGCCGTAGACGTGCCGAACAGGTCGGCGGCCGTGCATGGCGAGCCGTGGACGTGCCAAACACGTCGGCGGCCGTGCATGGCGAGCCGTAGACGTGCCAAACACGTCGGCAACCGTGCCTGGCGATGCCATGGAGGTGCCGAACACGTCGGCGACCGTGCATTGCGAGCCGTAGACCTGCCGAACACGTCGGCAACCTGCATGGCGAGCCGTAGACGTGCCGATCACGTCGGCAACCTGCATGGCGAGCCGTAGACGTGCCGAACACGTCGGCGACCGTGCATGGCGAGCCGTAGACGTGCCGAACACGTCGGCAACCTGCATGGCGAGCCGTAGACGTGCCGAACACGTCGGCGACCGTGCATGGCGAGTCGTAGACGTGCCAAACACGTGGGCAACCGTGCCTGGCGATGCCATGGAGGTGCCGAACACGTCGGCGACCGTGCATTGCGAGCCGTAGACCTGCCGAACACGTCGGCAACCGTTCCTGGCGATGCCGTGGACGTGCCGTACACGTCGGCGACCGTACATTGCGAGCCGTAGACCTGCCGAACACGTCGGCAACCTGCATGACGAGCCGTAGACGTGCCGAACACGTCGGCGACCGTGCATGGCGAGCCGTAGACGTGCCAAACACGTGGGCAACCGTGCCTGGCGATGCCATGGAGGTGCCGAACACGTCGGCAACCGTGCCTGGCGATGCCATGGAGGTGCCGAACACGTCGGCAACCGTTCCTGGCGATGCCGTGGACGTGCCGTACACGTCGGCGACCGTACATTGCGAGCCGTAGACCTGCCGAACACGTCGGCAACCTGCATGACGAGCCGTAGACGTGCCGAACACGTCGGCGACCGTGCATTGGGAGCCGTAGACGTGCCGAACAGGTCGGCGGCCGTGCATGGCGAGCCGTGGACGTGCCAAACACGTCGGCGGCCGTGCATGGCGAGCCGTAGACGTGCCAAACACGTCGGCAACCGTGCCTGGCGATGCCATGGAGGTGCCGAACACGTCGGCGACCGTGCATTGCGAGCCGTAGACCTGCCGAACACGTCGGCAACCTGCATGGCGAGCCGTAGACGTGCCGATCACGTCGGCAACCTGCATGGCGAGCCGTAGACGTGCCGAACACGTCGGCGACCGTGCATGGCGAGCCGTAGACGTGCCGAACACGTCGGCAACCTGCATGGCGAGCCGTAGACGTGCCGAACACGTCGGCGACCGTGCATGGCGAGTCGTAGACGTGCCGAACACGTCGGCGACCGTACATTGCGAGCCGTAGACCTGCCGAACACGTCGGCAACCTGCATGGCGAGCCGTAGACGTGCCGATCACGTCGACAACCTGCATGGCGAGCCGTGGACGTGCCGAACACGTCGGCGACCGTGCATGGCGAGCCGTAGACGTGCCGATTACGTCGGCAACCGTGCATGGCGATGCCATGGAGGTGCCGAACACGTCGGCAACCGTTCCTGGCGATGCCGTGGACGTGCCGAACACGTCGGCGACCGTGCATGGCGAGCCGTAGACGTGCCAAACACGTGGGCAACCGTGCCTGGCGATGCCATGGAGGTGCCGAACACGTCGGCAACCGTGCCTGGCGATGCCATGGAGGTGCCGAACACGTCGGCAACCGTTCCTGGCGATGCCGTGGACGTGCCGAACACGTCGGCAATCGTGCCTGGCGATGCCGTGGACGTGCCGAACACGTCGGCAACCGTTCCTGGCGATGCCGTGGACGTGCCGAACACGTCGGCAACCGTGCCCGGCGATGCCATGGAGGTGCCGAACTCGTCGGCAACCGTGCCTGGCGATGCCATGGAGGTGCCGAACACGTCGGCAACCGTTCCTGGCGATGCCGTGGACGTGCCGAACACGTCGGCGACCGTGCATTGCGAGCCGTAGACCTGCCGAACACGTCGGCAACCGTTCCTGGCGATGCCGTGGACGTGCCGAACACGTCGGCAACCGTGCCCGGCGATGCCATGGAGGTGCCGAACTCGTCGGCAACCGTGCCTGGCGATGCCATGGAGGTGCCGAACACGTCGGCAACCGTTCCTGGCGATGCCGTGGACGTGCCGAACACGTCGGCGACCGTGCATTGCGAGCCGTAGACCTGCCGAACACGTCGGCAACCTGCATGGCGAGCCGTAGACGTGCCGAACACGTCGGCAACCGTGCCTGGCGATGCCATGGAGGTGCCGAACACGTCGGCAACCGTTCCTGGCGATGCCGTGGACGTGCCGAACACGTCGGCGACCGTGTATTGCGAGCCGTAGACCTGCCGAACACGTCGGCAACCTGCATGGCGAGCCGTAGACGTGCCGATCACGTCGGCAACCTGCATGGCGAGCCGTAGACGTGCCGAACACGTCGGCAACCGTGCCTGGCGATGCCATGGAGGTGCCGAACACGTCGGCAACCGTTCCTGGCGATGCCGTGGACGTGCCGAACACGTCGGCGACCGTGCATTGCGAGCCGTAGACCTGCCGAACACGTCGGCAACCTGCATGGCGAGCCGTAGACGTGCCGATCACGTCGGCAACCTGCATGGCGAGCCGTAGACGTGCCGAACACGTCGGCAACCGTGCCTGGCGATGCCATGGAGGTGCCGAACACGTCGGCAACCGTTCCTGGCGATGCCGTGGACGTGCCGAACACGTCGGCGACCGTGCATTGCGAGCCGTAGACCTGCCGAACACGTCGGCAACCTGCATGGCGAGCCGTAGACGTGCCGATCACGTCGGCAACCTGCATGGCGAGCCGTAGACGTGCCGAACACGTCGGCAACCGTGCCTGGCGATGCCATGGAGGTGCCGAACACGTCGGCAACCGTTCCTGGCGATGCCGTGGACGTGCCGAACACGTCGGCAATCGTGCCTGGCGATGCCGTGGACGTGCCGAACACGTCGGCAACCGTTCCTGGCGATGCCGTGGACGTGCCGAACACGTCGGCAATCGTGCCTGGCGATGCCGTGGACGTGCCGAACACGTCGGCGACCGTGCATTGCGAGCCGTAGACCTGCCGAACACGTCGGCAACCTGCATGGCGAGCCGTAGACGTGCCGATCACGTCGGCAACCTGCATGGCGAGCCGTAGACGTGCCGAACACGTCGGCGACCGTGCATGGCGAGCCGTAGACGTGCCGAACACGTCGGCAATCTGCATGGCGAGCCGTAGACGTGCCGAACACGTCGGCGACCGTGCATGGCGAGTCGTAGACGTGCCGAGCACGTCGGCGACCGTGCATGGCGAGCCGTAGACGTGCCGAACACGTCGGCAACCTGCATGACGAGCCGTAGACGTGCCGAACACGTCGGCGACCGTGCATTGGGAGCCGTAGACGTGCCGAACAGGTCGTCGGCCGTGCATGGCGAGCCGTAGACGTGCCAAACACGTCGGCAACCGTGCCTGGCGATGCCATGGAGGTGCCGAACACGTCGGCAACCGTTTCTGGCGATGCCGTGGACGTGCCGAACACGTCGGCGACCGTGCATGGCGAGCCGAAGACGTGCCAAACACGTGGGCAACCGTGCCTGGCGATGCCATGGAGGTGCCGAACACGTCGGCAACCGTGCCTGGCGATGCCATGGAGGTGCCGAACACGTCGGCAACCGTTCCTGGCGATGCCGTGGACGTGCCGAACACGTCGGCGACCGTACATTGCGAGCCGTAGACCTGCCGAACACGTCGGCAACCTGCATGGCGAGCCGTAGACGTGCCAAACACGTGGGCAACCGTGCCTGGCGATGCCATGGAGGTGCCGAACACGCCGGCAACCTGCACGACGAGCCGTAGACGTGCCGAACACGTCGGCGAACGTGCATGGCGATGCCGTGGACGTGCCGAACACGTCGGCGACCGTGCATTGCCAGCCGTAGACGTGCCGAACACGTCGACGACCGTGCATGGCGAGCCGTAGACGTGCCGAGCACGTCGGCGACCGTGCATGGCGATGCCATGGAGGTGCCGAACACGTCGGCAACCGTTCCTGGCGATGCCGTGGACGTGCCGAACACGTCGGCGACCGTGCATGGCGAGCCGAAGACGTGCCAAACACGTGGGCAACCGTGCCTGGCGAGGCCATGGAGGTGCCGAACACGTCGGCAACCGTGCCTGGCGATGCCATGGAGGTGCCGAACACGTCGGCAACCGTTCCTGGCGATGCCGTGGACGTGCCGAACACGTCGGCGACCGTGCATTGCCAGCCGTAGACGTGCCGAACACGTCGACGACCGTGCATGGCGAGCCGTAGACGTGCCGAGCACGTCGGCGACCGTGCATGGCGATGCCATGGAGGTGCCGAACACGTCGGCAACCGTTCCTGGCGATGCCGTGGACGTGCCAAACACGTGGGCAACCGTGCCTGGCGATGCCATGGAGGTGCCGAACACGTCGGCAACCGTGCCTGGCGATGCTATGGAGGTGCCGAACACGTCGGCAACCGTTCCTGGCGATGCCGTGGACGTGCCGAACACGTCGGCGACCGTACATTGCGAGCCGTAGACCTGCCGAACACGTCGGCAACCGTGCCTGGCGATGCCATGGAGGTGCCGAACACGTCGGCAACCGTTCCTGGCGATGCCGTGGACGTGCCGAACACGTCGGCGACCGTACATTGCGAGCCGTAGACGTGCCGATCACGTCGGCAACCTGCATGGCGAGCCGTAGACGTGCCGAACACGTCGGCGACCGTGCATGGCGAGCCCTAGACGTGCCGAACACGTCGGCAACCTGCACGGCGAGCCGTAGGCGTGCCGAACACGTCGGCAACCGTGCCTGGCGATGCCGTGGACGTGCCGAACACGTCGGCAACCGTGCCTGGCGATGCCGTGGACGTGCCGAACACGTCGGCGACCGTACATTGCGAGCCGTAGACCTGCCGAACACGTCGGCAACCTGCATGGCGAGCCGTAGACGTGCCGATCACGTCGGCAACCTGCATGGCGAGCCGTGGACGTGCCGAACACGTCGGCGACCGTGCATGGCGAGCCGTAGACGTGCCGATTACGTCGGCAACCGTGCATGGCGATGCCATGGAGGTGCCGAACACGTCGGCAACCGTTCCTGGCGATGCCGTGGACGTGCCGAACACGTCGGCGACCGTGCATGGCGAGCCGTAGACGTGCCAAACACGTGGGCAACCGTGCCTGGCGATGCCATGGAGGTGCCGAACACGTCGGCAACCGTGCCTGGCGATGCCATGGAGGTGCCGAACACGTCGGCAACCGTTCCTGGCGATGCCGTGGACGTGCCGAACACGTCGGCAATCGTGCCTGGCGATGCCGTGGACGTGCCGAACACGTCGGCAACCGTTCCTGGCGATGCCGTGGACGTGCCGAACACGTCGGCAACCGTGCCCGGCGATGCCATGGAGGTGCCGAACTCGTCGGCAACCGTGCCTGGCGATGCCATGGAGGTGCCGAACACGTCGGCAACCGTTCCTGGCGATGCCGTGGACGTGCCGAACACGTCGGCGACCGTGCATTGCGAGCCGTAGACCTGCCGAACACGTCGGCAACCGTTCCTGGCGATGCCGTGGACGTGCCGAACACGTCGGCAACCGTGCCCGGCGATGCCATGGAGGTGCCGAACTCGTCGGCAACCGTGCCTGGCGATGCCATGGAGGTGCCGAACACGTCGGCAACCGTTCCTGGCGATGCCGTGGACGTGCCGAACACGTCGGCGACCGTGCATTGCGAGCCGTAGACCTGCCGAACACGTCGGCAACCTGCATGGCGAGCCGTAGACGTGCCGAACACGTCGGCAACCTGCATGACGAGCCGTAGACGTGCCGAACACGTCGGCGACCGTGCATTGGGAGCCGTAGACGTGCCGAACAGGTCGTCGGCCGTGCATGGCGAGCCGTAGACGTGCCAAACACGTCGGCAACCGTGCCTGGCGATGCCATGGAGGTGCCGAACACGTCGGCAACCGTTTCTGGCGATGCCGTGGACGTGCCGAACACGTCGGCGACCGTGCATGGCGAGCCGAAGACGTGCCAAACACGTGGGCAACCGTGCCTGGCGATGCCATGGAGGTGCCGAACACGTCGGCAACCGTGCCTGGCGATGCCATGGAGGTGCCGAACACGTCGGCAACCGTTCCTGGCGATGCCGTGGACGTGCCGAACACGTCGGCGACCGTACATTGCGAGCCGTAGACCTGCCGAACACGTCGGCAACCTGCATGGCGAGCCGTAGACGTGCCAAACACGTGGGCAACCGTGCCTGGCGATGCCATGGAGGTGCCGAACACGCCGGCAACCTGCACGACGAGCCGTAGACGTGCCGAACACGTCGGCGAACGTGCATGGCGATGCCGTGGACGTGCCGAACACGTCGGCGACCGTGCATTGCCAGCCGTAGACGTGCCGAACACGTCGACGACCGTGCATGGCGAGCCGTAGACGTGCCGAGCACGTCGGCGACCGTGCATGGCGATGCCATGGAGGTGCCGAACACGTCGGCAACCGTTCCTGGCGATGCCGTGGACGTGCCGAACACGTCGGCGACCGTGCATGGCGAGCCGAAGACGTGCCAAACACGTGGGCAACCGTGCCTGGCGAGGCCATGGAGGTGCCGAACACGTCGGCAACCGTGCCTGGCGATGCCATGGAGGTGCCGAACACGTCGGCAACCGTTCCTGGCGATGCCGTGGACGTGCCGAACACGTCGGCGACCGTGCATTGCCAGCCGTAGACGTGCCGAACACGTCGACGACCGTGCATGGCGAGCCGTAGACGTGCCGAGCACGTCGGCGACCGTGCATGGCGATGCCATGGAGGTGCCGAACACGTCGGCAACCGTTCCTGGCGATGCCGTGGACGTGCCAAACACGTGGGCAACCGTGCCTGGCGATGCCATGGAGGTGCCGAACACGTCGGCAACCGTGCCTGGCGATGCTATGGAGGTGCCGAACACGTCGGCAACCGTTCCTGGCGATGCCGTGGACGTGCCGAACACGTCGGCGACCGTACATTGCGAGCCGTAGACCTGCCGAACACGTCGGCAACCGTGCCTGGCGATGCCATGGAGGTGCCGAACACGTCGGCAACCGTTCCTGGCGATGCCGTGGACGTGCCGAACACGTCGGCGACCGTACATTGCGAGCCGTAGACGTGCCGATCACGTCGGCAACCTGCATGGCGAGCCGTAGACGTGCCGAACACGTCGGCGACCGTGCATGGCGAGCCCTAGACGTGCCGAACACGTCGGCAACCTGCACGGCGAGCCGTAGGCGTGCCGAACACGTCGGCAACCGTGCCTGGCGATGCCGTGGACGTGCCGAACACGTCGGCAACCGTGCCTGGCGATGCCGTGGACGTGCCGAACACGTCGGCGACCGTACATTGCGAGCCGTAGACCTGCCGAACACGTCGGCAACCTGCATGGCGAGCCGTAGACGTGCCGATCACGTCGGCAACCTGCATGGCGAGCCGTGGACGTGCCGAACACGTCGGCGACCGTGCATGGCGAGCCGTAGACGTGCCGATTACGTCGGCAACCGTGCATGGCGATGCCATGGAGGTGCCGAACACGTCGGCAACCGTTCCTGGCGATGCCGTGGACGTGCCGAACACGTCGGCGACCGTGCATGGCGAGCCGTAGACGTGCCAAACACGTGGGCAACCGTGCCTGGCGATGCCATGGAGGTGCCGAACACGTCGGCAACCGTGCCTGGCGATGCCATGGAGGTGCCGAACACGTCGGCAACCGTTCCTGGCGATGCCGTGGACGTGCCGAACACGTCGGCAATCGTGCCTGGCGATGCCGTGGACGTGCCGAACACGTCGGCAACCGTTCCTGGCGATGCCGTGGACGTGCCGAACACGTCGGCAACCGTGCCCGGCGATGCCATGGAGGTGCCGAACTCGTCGGCAACCGTGCCTGGCGATGCCATGGAGGTGCCGAACACGTCGGCAACCGTTCCTGGCGATGCCGTGGACGTGCCGAACACGTCGGCGACCGTGCATTGCGAGCCGTAGACCTGCCGAACACGTCGGCAACCGTTCCTGGCGATGCCGTGGACGTGCCGAACACGTCGGCAACCGTGCCCGGCGATGCCATGGAGGTGCCGAACTCGTCGGCAACCGTGCCTGGCGATGCCATGGAGGTGCCGAACACGTCGGCAACCGTTCCTGGCGATGCCGTGGACGTGCCGAACACGTCGGCGACCGTGCATTGCGAGCCGTAGACCTGCCGAACACGTCGGCAACCTGCATGGCGAGCCGTAGACGTGCCGAACACGTCGGCAACCGTGCCTGGCGATGCCATGGAGGTGCCGAACACGTCGGCAACCGTTCCTGGCGATGCCGTGGACGTGCCGAACACGTCGGCGACCGTGCATTGCGAGCCGTAGACCTGCCGAACACGTCGGCAACCTGCATGGCGAGCCGTAGACGTGCCGATCACGTCGGCAACCTGCATGGCGAGCCGTAGACGTGCCGAACACGTCGGCAACCGTGCCTGGCGATGCCATGGAGGTGCCGAACACGTCGGCAACCGTTCCTGGCGATGCCGTGGACGTGCCGAACACGTCGGCGACCGTGCATTGCGAGCCGTAGACCTGCCGAACACGTCGGCAACCTGCATGGCGAGCCGTAGACGTGCCGATCACGTCGGCAACCTGCATGGCGATGCCATGGAGGTGCCGAACACGTCGGCAACCGTTCCTGGCGATGCCGTGGACGTGCCGAACACGTCGGCAATCGTGCCTGGCGATGCCGTGGACGTGCCGAACACGTCGGCAACCGTTCCTGGCGATGCCGTGGACGTGCCGAACACGTCGGCAACCGTGCCCGGCGATGCCATGGAGGTGCCGAACTCGTCGGCAACCGTGCCTGGCGATGCCATGGAGGTGCCGAACACGCCGGCAACCGTTCCTGGCGATGCCGTGGACGTGCCGAACACGACGGCGACCGTGCATTGCGAGCCGTAGACCTGCCGAACACGTCGGCAACCGTTCCTGGCGATGCCGTGGACGTGCCGAACACGTCGGCAACCGTGCCCGGCGATGCCATGGAGGTGCCGAACTCGTCGGCAACCGTGCCTGGCGATGCCATGGAGGTGCCGAACACGTCGGCAACCGTTCCTGGCGATGCCGTGGACGTGCCGAACACGTCGGCGACCGTGCATTGCGAGCCGTAGACCTGCCGAACACGTCGGCAACCTGCATGGCGAGCCGTAGACGTGCCGAACACGTCGGCAACCGTGCCTGGCGATGCCATGGAGGTGCCGAACACGTCGGCAACCGTTCCTGGCGATGCCGTGGACGTGCCGAACACGTCGGCGACCGTGCATTGCGAGCCGTAGACCTGCCGAACACGTCGGCAACCTGCATGGCGAGCCGTAGACGTGCCGATCACGTCGGCAACCTGCATGGCGAGCCGTAGACGTGCCGAACACGTCGGCAACCGTGCCTGGCGATGCCATGGAGGTGCCGAACACGTCGGCAACCGTTCCTGGCGATGCCGTGGACGTGCCGAACACGTCGGCGACCGTGCATTGCGAGCCGTAGACCTGCTGAACACGTCGGCAACCTGCATGGCGAGCCGTAGACGTGCCGATCACGTCGGCAACCTGCATGGCGATGCCATGGAGGTGCCGAACACGTCGGCAACCGTTCCTGGCGATGCCGTGGACGTGCCGAACACGTCGGCAATCGTGCCTGGCGATGCCGTGGACGTGCCGAACACGTCGGCAACCGTTCCTGGCGATGCCGTGGACGTGCCGAACACGTCGGCAACCGTGCCCGGCGATGCCATGGAGGTGCCGAACTCGTCGGCAACCGTGCCTGGCGATGCCATGGAGGTGCCGAACACGTCGGCAACCGTTCCTGGCGATGCCGTGGACGTGCCGAACACGTCGGCGACCGTGCATTGCGAGCCGTAGACCTGCCGAACACGTCGGCAACCGTTCCTGGCGATGCCGTGGACGTGCCGAACACGTCGGCAACCGTGCCCGGCGATGCCATGGAGGTGCCGAACTCGTCGGCAACCGTGCCTGGCGATGCCATGGAGGTGCCGAACACGTCGGCAACCGTTCCTGGCGATGCCGTGGACGTGCCGAACACGTCGGCGACCGTGCATTGCGAGCCGTAGACCTGCCGAACACGTCGGCAACCTGCATGGCGAGCCGTAGACGTGCCGATCACGTCGGCAACCTGCATGGCGAGCCGTAGACGTGCCGAACACGTCGGCAACCGTGCCTGGCGATGCCATGGAGGTGCCGAACACGTCGGCAACCGTTCCTGGCGATGCCGTGGACGTGCCGAACACGTCGGCGACCGTGCATTGCGAGCCGTAGACCTGCCGAACACGTCGGCAACCTGCATGGCGAGCCGTAGACGTGCCGATCACGTCGGCAACCTGCATGGCGAGCCGTAGACGTGCCGAACACGTCGGCAACCGTGCCTGGCGATGCCATGGAGGTGCCGAACACGTCGGCAACCGTTCCTGGCGATGCCGTGGACGTGCCGAACACGTCGGCAATCGTGCCTGGCGATGCCGTGGACGTGCCGAACACGTCGGCAACCGTTCCTGGCGATGCCGTGGACGTGCCGAACACGTCGGCAATCGTGCCTGGCGATGCCGTGGACGTGCCGAACACGTCGGCGACCGTGCATTGCGAGCCGTAGACCTGCCGAACACGTCGGCAACCTGCATGGCGAGCCGTAGACGTGCCGAACACGTCGGCGACCGTGCATGGCGAGCCGTAGACGTGCCGAACACGTCGGCAATCTGCATGGCGAGCCGTAGACGTGCCGAACACGTCGGCAACCGTGCATGGCGAGTCGTAGACGTGCCGAGCACGTCGGCGACCGTGCATGGCGAGCCGTAGACGTGCCGAACACGTCGGCAACCTGCATGACGAGCCGTAGACGTGCCGACGTGCCGTACACGTCGGCGACCGTGCATTGGGAGCCGTAGACGTGCCGAACAGGTCGTCGGCCGTGCATGGCGAGCCGTAGACGTGCCAAACACGTCGGTAACCGTGCCTGGCGATGCCATGGAGGTGCCGAACACGTCGGCAACCGTTTCTGGCGATGCCGTGGACGTGCCGAACACGTCGGCGACCGTGCATGGCGAGCCGAAGACGTGCCAAACACGTGGGCAACCGTGCCTGGCGATGCCATGGAGGTGCCGAACACGTCGGCAACCGTGCCTGGCGATGCCATGGAGGTGCCGAACACGTCGGCAACCGTTCCTGGCGATGCCGTGGACGTGCCGAACACGTCGGCGACCGTACATTGCGAGCCGTAGACCTGCCGAACACGTCGGCAACCTGCATGGCGAGCCGTAGACGTGCCAAACACGTGGGCAACCGTGCCTGGCGATGCCATGGAGGTGCCGAACACGCCGGCAACCTGCATGACGAGCCGTAGACGTGCCGAACACGTCGGCGAACGTGCATGGCGATGCCGTGGACGTGCCGAACATACCGTGCATGGCGAGCCGTAGACGTGCCGAGCACGTCGGCGACCGTGCATGGCGATGCCATGGAGGTGCCGAACACGTCGGCAACCGTTCCTGGCGATGCCGTGGACGTGCCGAACACGTCGGCGACCGTGCATGGCGAGCCGAAGACGTGCCAAACACGTGGGCAACCGTGCCTGGCGATGCCATGGAGGTGCCGAACACGTCGGCAACCGTGCCTGGCGATGCCATGGAGGTGCCGAACACGTCGGCAACCGTTCCTGGCGATGCCGTGGACGTGCCGAACACGTCGGCAACCGTGCCCGGCGATGCCATGGAGGTGCCGAACTCGTCGGCAACCGTGCCTGGCGATGCCATGGAGGTGCCGAACACGTCGGCAACCGTTCCTGGCGATGCCGTGGACGTGCCGAACACGTCGGCGACCGTGCATTGCGAGCCGTAGACCTGCCGAACACGTCGGCAACCTGCATGGCGAGCCGTAGACGTGCCGATCACGTCGGCAACCTGCATGGCGAGCCGTAGACGTGCCGAACACGTCGGCAACCGTGCCTGGCGATGCCATGGAGGTGCCGAACACGTCGGCAACCGTTCCTGGCGATGCCGTGGACGTGCCGAACACGTCGGCGACCGTACATTGCGAGCCGTAGACCTGCCGAACACGTCGGCAACCTGCATGGCGAGCCGTAGACGTGCCGATCACGTCGGCAACCTGCATGGCGAGCCGTGGACGTGCCGAACACGTCGGCGACCGTGCATGGCGAGCCGTAGACGTGCCGATCACGTCGGCAACCTGCATGGCGAGCCGTAGACGTGCCGAACACGTCGGCGACCGTGCATGGCGAGCCGTAGACGTGCCGATCACGTCGGCAACCTGCATGGCGAGCCGTGGACGTGCCGAACACGTCGGCGACCGTGCATGGCGAGCCGTAGACGTGCCGATCACGTCGGCAACCTGCATGGCGAGCCGTAGACGTGCCGAACACGTCGGCAACCGTTCCTGGCGATGCCGTGGACGTGCCGAACACGTCGGCGACCGTGCATTGCGAGCCGTAGACCTGCCGAACACGTCGGCAACCTGCATGGCGAGCCGTAGACGTGCCGATCACGTCGGCGACCGTGCATGGCGAGCCGTAGACGTGCCGAACACGTCGGCAACCTGCATGGCGAGCCGTAGACGTGCCGAACACGTCGGCGACCGTGCATGGCGAGTCGTAGACGTGCCGAGCACGTCGGCGACCGTGCATGGCGAGCCGTAGACGTGCCGAACACGTCGGCAACCTGCATGACGAGCCGTAGACGTGCCGAACACGTCGGCGACCGTGCATTGGGAGCCGTAGACGTGCCAAACACGTCGGCAACCGTGCCTGGCGATGCCATGGAGGTGCCGAACACGTCGGCAACCGTTTCTGGCGATGCCGTGGACGTGCCGAACACGTCGGCGACCGTGCATGGCGAGCCGTAGACGTGCCGAACACGTCGGCGACCGTGCATGGCGAGTCGTAGACGTGCCGAGCACGTCGGCGACCTGCATGACGAGCCGTAGACGTGCCGAACACGTCGGCGACCGTGCATTGGGAGCCGTAGACGTGCCGAACACGTCGGCAACCTGCATGACGAGCCGTAGACGTGCCGAACACGTCGGCGACCGTGCATTGGGAGCCGTAGACGTGCCAAACACGTGGGCAACCGTGCCTGGCGATGCCATGGAGGTGCCGAACACGTCGGCAACCGTGCCTGGCGATGCCGTGGACGTGCCGAACACGTCGGCAATCGTGCCTGGCGATGCCGTGGACGTGCCGAACACGTCGGCAACCGTTCCTGGCGATGCCGTGGACGTGCCGAACACGTCGGCAACCGTGCCCGGCGATGCCATGGAGGTGCCGAACTCGTCGGCAACCGTGCCTGGCGATGCCATGGAGGTGCCGAACACGTCGGCAACCGTTCCTGGCGATGCCGTGGACGTGCCGAACACGTCGGCGACCGTGCATTGCGAGCCGTAGACCTGCCGAACACGTCGGCAACCTGCATGGCGAGCCGTAGACGTGCCGATCACGTCGGCAACCTGCATGGCGAGCCGTAGACGTGCCGAACACGTCGGCAACCGTGCCTGGCGATGCCATGGAGGTGCCGAACACGTCGGCAACCGTTCCTGGCGATGCCGTGGACGTGCCGAACACGTCGGCGACCGTGCATTGCGAGCCGTAGACCTGCCGAACACGTCGGCAACCTGCATGGCGAGCCGTAGACGTGCCGATCACGTCGGCAACCTGCATGGCGAGCCGTAGACGTGCCGAACACGTCGGCGACCGTGCATGGCGAGCCGTAGACCTGCCGAACACGTCGGCAACCTGCATGGCGAGCCGTAGACGTGCCGATCACGTCGGCGACCGTGCATGGCGAGCCGTAGACGTGCCGAACACGTCGGCAACCTGCATGGCGAGCCGTAGACGTGCCGAACACGTCGGCGACCGTGCATGGCGAGTCGTAGACGTGCCGAGCACGTCGGCGACCGTGCATGGCGAGCCGTAGACGTGCCGAACACGTCGGCAACCTGCATGACGAGCCGTAGACGTGCCGAACACGTCGGCGACCGTGCATTGGGAGCCGTAGACGTGCCGAACAGGTCGGCGGCCGTGCATGGCGAGCCGTAGACGTGCCAAACACGTCGGCAACCGTGCCTGGCGATGCCATGGAGGTGCCGAACACGTCGGCAACCGTTTCTGGCGATGCCGTGGACGTGCCGAACACGTCGGCGACCGTGCATGGCGAGACGTAGACGTGCCAAACACGTGGGCAACCGTGCCTGGCGATGCCGTGGACGTGCCGAACACGTCGGCAACCGTGCCCGGCGATGCCATGGAGGTGCCGAACTCGTCGGCAACCGTGCCTGGCGATGCCATGGAGGTGCCGAACACGTCGGCAACCGTTCCTGGCGATGCCGTGGACGTGCCGAACACGTCGGCGACCGTGCATTGCGAGCCGTAGACCTGCCGAACACGTCGGCAACCTGCATGGCGAGCCGTAGACGTGCCGAACACGTCGGCAACCGTGCCTGGCGATGCCATGGAGGTGCCGAACACGTCGGCAACCGTTCCTGGCGATGCCGTGGACGTGCCGAACACGTCGGCGACCGTACATTGCGAGCCGTAGACCTGCCGAACACGTCGGCAACCTGCATGGCGAGCCGTAGACGTGCCGATCACGTCGGCAACCTGCATGGCGAGCCGTGGACGTGCCGAACACGTCGGCGACCGTGCATGGCGAGCCGTAGACGTGCCGATCACGTCGGCAACCTGCATGGCGAGCCGTAGACGTGCCGAACACGTCGGCAACCGTGCCTGGCGATGCCATGGAGGTGCCGAACACGTCGGCAACCGTTCCTGGCGATGCCGTGGACGTGCCGAACACGTCGGCGACCTGCATGGCGAGCCGTAGACGTGCCGATCACGTCGGCAACCTGCATGGCGAGCCGTAGACGTGCCGAACACGTCGGCGACCGTGCATGGCGAGCCGTAGACGTGCCGAACACGTCGGCAACCTGCATGGCGAGCCGTAGACGTGCCGAACACGTCGGCGACCGTGCATGGCGAGTCGTAGACGTGCCGAGCACGTCGGCGACCGTGCATGGCGAGCCGTAGACGTGCCGAACACGTCGGCAACCTGCATGACGAGCCGTAGACGTGCCGAACACGTCGGCGACCGTGCATGGCGAGTCGTAGACGTGCCGAGCACGTCGGCGACCGTGCATGGCGAGCCGTAGACGTGCCGAACACGTCGGCAACCTGCATGACGAGCCGTAGACGTGCCGAACAGGTCGGCGGCCGTGCATGGCGAGCCGTAGACGTGCCAAACACGTCGGCAACCGTGCCTGGCGATGCCATGGAGGTGCCGAACACGTCGGCAACCGTTTCTGGCGATGCCGTGGACGTGCCGAACACGTCGGCGACCGTGCATGGCGAGCCGTAGACGTGCCAAACACGTGGGCAACCGTGCCTGGCGATGCCATGGAGGTGCCGAACACGTCGGCAACCGTTTCTGGCGATGCCATGGAGGTGCCGAACACGTCGGCAACCTGCATGGCGAGCCGTAGACGTGCCGAACACGTCGGCGACCGTGCATGGCGAGTCGTAGACGTGCCGAGCACGTCGGCGACCGTGCATGGCGAGCCGTAGACGTGCCGAACACGTCGGCAACCTGCATGACGAGCCGTAGACGTGCCGAACAGGTCGGCGGCCGTGCATGGCGAGCCGTAGACGTGCCAAACACGTGGGCGGCCGTGCATGGCGAGCCGTAGACGTGCCAAACACGTCGGCAACCGTGCCTGGCGATGCCATGGAGGTGCCGAACACGTCGGCAACCGTTTCTGGCGATGCCGTGGACGTGCCGAACACGTCGGCGACCGTGCATGGCGAGCCGTAGACGTGCCAAACACGTGGGCAACCGTGCCTGGCGATGCCATGGAGGTGCCGAACACGTCGGCAACCGTGCCTGGCGATGCCATGGAGGTGCCGAACACGTCGGCAACCGTTCCTGGCGATGCCGTGGACGTGCCGAACACGTCGGCGACCGTACATTGCGAGCCGTAGACCTGCCGAACACGTCGGCAACCTGCATGGCGAGCCGTAGACGTGCCAAACACGTGGGCAACCGTGCCTGGCGATGCCATGGAGGTGCCGAACACGCCGGCAACCTGCATGACGAGCCGTAGACGTGCCGAACACGTCGGCGAACGTGCATGGCGATGCCGTGGACGTGCCGAACACGTCGGCGACCGTGCATTGCCAGCCGTAGACGTGCCGAACACGTCGGCGACCGTGCATGGCGAGTCGTAGACGTGCCGAACACGTCGACGACCGTGCATGGCGAGCCGTAGACGTGCCGAGCACGTCGGCGACCGTGCATGGCGATGCCATGGAGGTGCCGAACACGTCGGCAACCGTTCCTGGCGATGCCGTGGACGTGCCGAACACGTCGGCGACCGTGCATGGCGAGCCGTAGACGTGCCAAACACGTGGGCAACCGTGCCTGGCGATGCCATGGAGGTGCCGACCACGTCGGCAACCGTGCCTGGCGATGCCATGGAGGTGCCGAACACGTCGGCAACCGTTCCTGGCGATGCCGTGGACGTGCCGAACACGTCGGCGACCGTACATTGCGAGCCGTAGACGTGCCGATCACGTCGGCAACCTGCATGGCGAGCCGTAGACGTGCCGAACACGTCGGCGACCGTGCATGGCGAGCCCTAGACGTGCCGAACACGTCGGCAACCTGCACGGCGAGCCGTAGACGTGCCGAACACGTCGGCGACCGTGCATGGCGAGCCGTAGACGTGCCGAACACGTCGGCAACCTGCATGGCGAGCCGTAGACGTGCCGAACACGTTGGCGACCGTGCATGGCGAGTCGTAGACGTGCCGAGCACGTCGGCGACCGTGCATTGCGAGCCGTAGACGTGCCGAACACGTCGGCAACCTGCATGACGAGCCGTAGACGTGCCGAACACGTCGGCGACCGTGCATTGGGAGCCGTAGACGTGCCGAACAGGTCGGCGGCCGTGCATGGCGAGCCGTAGACGTGCCAAACACGTCGGCAACCGTGCCTGGCGATGCCATGGAGGTGCCGAACACGTCGGCAACCGTTTCTGGCGATGCCGTGGACGTGCCGAACACGTCGGCGACCGTGCATGGCGAGCCGTAGACGTGCCAAACACGTGGGCAACCGTGCCTGGCGATGCCATGGAGGTGCCGAACACGTCGGCAACCGTGCCTGGCGATGCCATGGAGGTGCCGAACACGTCGGCAACCGTTCCTGGCGATGCCGTGGACGTGCCGAACACGTCGGCAACCTGCATGGCGAGCCGTAGACGTGCCAAACACGTGGGCAACCGTGCCTGGCGATGCCATGGAGGTGCCGAACACGTCGGCAACCGTGCCTGGCGATGCCATGGAGGTGCCGAACACGTCGGCAACCTGCATGACGAGCCGTAGACGTGCCGAACACGTCGGCGAACGTGCATGGCGATGCCGTGGACGTGCCGAACACGTCGGCGACCGTGCATTGCCAGCCGTAGACGTGCCGAACACGTCGGCAACCTGCATGGCGAGCCGTAGACGTGCCAAACACGTGGGCAACCGTGCCTGGCGATGCCATGGAGGTGCCGAACACGTCGGCAACCGTTCCTGGCGATGCCGTGGACGTGCCGAACACGTCGGCGACCGTACATTGCGAGCCGTAGACCTGCCGAACACGTCGGCAACCTGCATGGCGAGCCGTAGACGTGCCAAACACGTGGGCAACCGTGCCTGGCGATGCCATGGAGGTGCCGAACACGCCGGCAACCTGCATGACGAGCCGTAGACGTGCCGAACACGTCGGCGACCGTGCATGGCGAGTCGTAGACGTGCCGAACACGTCGACGACCGTTCCTGGCGATGCCGTGGACGTGCCGAACACGTCGGCGACCGTGCATGGCGAGCCGTAGACGTGCCAAACACGTGGGCAACCGTGCCTGGCGATGCCATGGAGGTGCCGACCACGTCGGCAACCGTGCCTGGCGATGCCATGGAGGTGCCGAACACGTCGGCAACCGTTTCTGGCGATGCCGTGGACGTGCCGAACACGTCGGCGACCGTGCATGGCGAGCCGTAGACGTGCCGAGCACGTCGGCGACCGTGCATGGCGAGCCGTAGACGTGCCGAACACGTCGGCAACCTGCATGACGAGCCGTAGACGTGCCGAACAGGTCGGCGGCCGTGCATGGCGAGCCGTAGACGTGCCAAACACGTGGGCGGCCGTGCATGGCGAGCCGTAGACGTGCCAAACACGTCGGCAACCGTGCCTGGCGATGCCATGGAGGTGCCGAACACGTCGGCAACCGTTTCTGGCGATGCCGTGGACGTGCCGAACACGTCGGCGACCGTGCATGGCGAGCCGTAGACGTGCCAAACACGTGGGCAACCGTGCCTGGCGATGCCATGGAGGTGCCGAACACGTCGGCAACCGTGCCTGGCGATGCCATGGAGGTGCCGAACACGTCGGCAACCGTTCCTGGCGATGCCGTGGACGTGCCGAACACGTCGGCGACCGTACATTGCGAGCCGTAGACCTGCCGAACACGTCGGCAACCTGCATGGCGAGCCGTAGACGTGCCAAACACGTGGGCAACCGTGCCTGGCGATGCCATGGAGGTGCCGAACACGCCGGCAACCTGCATGACGAGCCGTAGACGTGCCGAACACGTCGGCGAACGTGCATGGCGATGCCGTGGACGTGCCGAACACGTCGGCGACCGTGCATTGCCAGCCGTAGACGTGCCGAACACGTCGGCGACCGTGCATGGCGAGTCGTAGACGTGCCGAACACGTCGACGACCGTGCATGGCGAGCCGTAGACGTGCCGAGCACGTCGGCGACCGTGCATGGCGATGCCATGGAGGTGCCGAACACGTCGGCAACCGTTCCTGGCGATGCCGTGGACGTGCCGAACACGTCGGCGACCGTGCATGGCGAGCCGTAGACGTGCCAAACACGTGGGCAACCGTGCCTGGCGATGCCATGGAGGTGCCGACCACGTCGGCAACCGTGCCTGGCGATGCCATGGAGGTGCCGAACACGTCGGCAACCGTTCCTGGCGATGCCGTGGACGTGCCGAACACGTCGGCGACCGTACATTGCGAGCCGTAGACGTGCCGATCACGTCGGCAACCTGCATGGCGAGCCGTAGACGTGCCGAACACGTCGGCGACCGTGCATGGCGAGCCCTAGACGTGCAGAACACGTCGGCAACCTGCACGGCGAGCCGTAGACGTGCCGAACACGTCGGCGACCGTGCATGGCGAGCCGTAGACGTGCCGAACACGTCGGCAACCTGCATGGCGAGCCGTAGACGTGCCGAACACGTTGGCGACCGTGCATGGCGAGTCGTAGACGTGCCGAGCACGTCGGCGACCGTGCATTGCGAGCCGTAGACGTGCCGAACACGTCGGCAACCTGCATGACGAGCCGTAGACGTGCCGAACACGTCGGCGACCGTGCATTGGGAGCCGTAGACGTGCCGAACAGGTCGGCGGCCGTGCATGGCGAGCCGTAGACGTGCCAAACACGTCGGCAACCGTGCCTGGCGATGCCATGGAGGTGCCGAACACGTCGGCAACCGTTTCTGGCGATGCCGTGGACGTGCCGAACACGTCGGCGACCGTGCATGGCGAGCCGTAGACGTGCCAAACACGTGGGCAACCGTGCCTGGCGATGCCATGGAGGTGCCGAACACGTCGGCAACCGTGCCTGGCGATGCCATGGAGGTGCCGAACACGTCGGCAACCGTTCCTGGCGATGCCGTGGACGTGCCGAACACGTCGGCAACCTGCATGGCGAGCCGTAGACGTGCCAAACACGTGGGCAACCGTGCCTGGCGATGCCATGGAGGTGCCGAACACGTCGGCAACCGTGCCTGGCGATGCCATGGAGGTGCCGAACACGTCGGCAACCTGCATGACGAGCCGTAGACGTGCCGAACACGTCGGCGAACGTGCATGGCGATGCCGTGGACGTGCCGAACACGTCGGCGACCGTGCATTGCCAGCCGTAGACGTGCCGAACACGTCGGCAACCTGCATGGCGAGCCGTAGACGTGCCAAACACGTGGGCAACCGTGCCTGGCGATGCCATGGAGGTGCCGAACACGTCGGCAACCGTTAATGGCGATGCCGTGGACGTGCCGAACACGTCGGCGACCGTACATTGCGAGCCGTAGACCTGCCGAACACGTCGGCAACCTGCATGGCGAGCCGTAGACGTGCCAAACACGTGGGCAACCGTGCCTGGCGATGCCATGGAGGTGCCGAACACGCCGGCAACCTGCATGACGAGCCGTAGACGTGCCGAACACGTCGGCGAACGTGCATGGCGATGCCGTGGACGTGCCGAACACGTCGGCGACCGTGCATTGCCAGCCGTAGACGTGCCGAACACGTCGGCGACCGTGCATGGCGAGTCGTAGACGTGCCGAACACGTCGACGACCGTTCCTGGCGATGCCGTGGACGTGCCGAACACGTCGGCGACCGTGCATGGCGAGCCGTAGACGTGCCAAACACGTGGGCAACCGTGCCTGGCGATGCCATGGAGGTGCCGACCACGTCGGCAACCGTGCCTGGCGATGCCATGGAGGTGCCGAACACGTCGGCAACCGTTTCTGGCGATGCCGTGGACGTGCCGAACACGTCGGCGACCGTGCATGGCGAGCCGTAGACGTGCCAAACACGTGGGCAACCGTGCCTGGCGATGCCATGGAGGTGCCGAACACGTCGGCAACCGTGCCTGGCGATGCCATGGAGGTGCCGAACACGTCGGCAACCGTTCCTGGCGATGCCGTGGACGTGCCGAACACGTCGGCGACCGTACATTGCGAGCCGCAGACCTGCCGAACACGTCGGCAACCTGCATGGCGAGCCGTAGACGTGCCAAACACGTGGGCAACCGTGCCTGGCGATGCCATGGAGGTGCCGAACACGCCGGCAACCTGCATGACGAGCCGTAGACGTGCCGAACACGTCGGCGACCGTGCATGGCGAGTCGTAGACGTGCCGAACACGTCGACGACCGTGCATGGCGAGCCGTAGACGTGCCGAGCACGTCGGCGACCGTGCATGGCGATGCCATGGAGGTGCCGAACACGTCGGCAACCGTTCCTGGCGATGCCGTGGACGTGCCGAACACGTCGGCGACCGTGCATGGCGAGCCGTAGACGTGCCAAACACGTGGGCAACCGTGCCTGGCGATGCCATGGAGGTGCCGACCACGTCGGCAACCGTGCCTGGCGATGCCATGGAGGTGCCGAACACGTCGGCAACCGTTCCTGGCGATGCCGTGGACGTGCCGAACACGTCGGCGACCGTACATTGCGAGCCGTAGACGTGCCGATCACGTCGGCAACCTGCATGGCGAGCCGTAGACGTGCCGAACACGTCGGCGACCGTGCATGGCGAGCCCTAGACGTGCCGAACACGTCGGCAACCTGCACGGCGAGCCGTAGACGTGCCGAACACGTCGGCGACCGTGCATGGCGAGCCGTAGACGTGCCGAACACGTCGGCAACCTGCATGGCGAGCCGTAGACGTGCCGAACACGTTGGCGACCGTGCATGGCGAGTCGTAGACGTGCCGAGCACGTCGGCGACCGTGCATTGCGAGCCGTAGACGTGCCGAACACGTCGGCAACCTGCATGACGAGCCGTAGACGTGCCGAACACGTCGGCGACCGTGCATTGGGAGCCGTAGACGTGCCGAACAGGTCGGCGGCCGTGCATGGCGAGCCGTAGACGTGCCAAACACGTCGGCAACCGTGCCTGGCGATGCCATGGAGGTGCCGAACACGTCGGCAACCGTTTCTGGCGATGCCGTGGACGTGCCGAACACGTCGGCGACCGTGCATGGCGAGCCGTAGACGTGCCAAACACGTGGGCAACCGTGCCTGGCGATGCCATGGAGGTGCCGAACACGTCGGCAACCGTGCCTGGCGATGCCATGGAGGTGCCGAACACGTCGGCAACCGTTCCTGGCGATGCCGTGGACGTGCCGAACACGTCGGCAACCTGCATGGCGAGCCGTAGACGTGCCAAACACGTGGGCAACCGTGCCTGGCGATGCCATGGAGGTGCCGAACACGTCGGCAACCGTGCCTGGCGATGCCATGGAGGTGCCGAACACGTCGGCAACCTGCATGACGAGCCGTAGACGTGCCGAACACGTCGGAGAACGTGCATGGCGATGCCGTGGACGTGCCGAACACGTCGGCGACCGTGCATTGCCAGCCGTAGACGTGCCGAACACGTCGGCGACCGTGCATTGCCAGCCGTAGACGTGCCGAACACGTCGGCAACCTGCATGGCGAGCCGTAGACGTGCCAAACACGTGGGCAACCGTGCCTGGCGATGCCATGGAGGTGCCGAACACGTCGGCAACCGTTCCTGGCGATGCCGTGGACGTGCCGAACACGTCGGCGACCGTACATTGCGAGCCGTAGACCTGCCGAACACGTCGGCAACCTGCATGGCGAGCCGTAGACGTGCCAAACACGTGGGCAACCGTGCCTGGCGATGCCATGGAGGTGCCGAACACGCCGGCAACCTGCATGACGAGCCGTAGACGTGCCGAACACGTCGGAGAACGTGCATGGCGATGCCGTGGACGTGCCGAACACGTCGGCGACCGTGCATTGCCAGCCGTAGACGTGCCGAACACGTCGGCGACCGTGCATGGCGAGTCGTAGACGTGCCGAACACGTCGACGACCGTGCATGGCGAGCCGTAGACGTGCCGAGCACGTCGGCGACCGTGCATGGCGATGCCATGGAGGTGCCGAACACGTCGGCAACCGTTCCTGGCCATGCCGTGGACGTGCCGAACACGTCGGCGACCGTGCATGGCGAGCCGTAGACGTGCCAAACACGTGGGCAACCGTGCCTGGCGATGCCATGGAGGTGCCGACCACGTCGGCAACCGTGCCTGGCGATGCCATGGAGGTGCCGAACACGTCGGCAACCGTTCCTGGCGATGCCGTGGACGTGCCGAACACGTCGGCGACCGTACATTGCGAGCCGTAGACGTGCCGATCACGTCGGCAACCTGCATGGCGAGCCGTAGACGTGCCGAACACGTCGGCGACCGTGCATGGCGAGCCCTAGACGTGCCGAACACGTCGGCAACCTGCACGGCGAGCCGTAGACGTGCCGAACACGTCGGCGACCGTGCATGGCGAGCCGTAGACGTGCCGAACACGTCGGCAACCTGCATGGCGAGCCGTAGACGTGCCGAACACGTTGGCGACCGTGCATGGCGAGTCGTAGACGTGCCGAGCACGTCGGCGACCGTGCATTGCGAGCCGTAGACGTGCCGAACACGTCGGCAACCTGCATGACGAGCCGTAGACGTGCCGAACACGTCGGCGACCGTGCATTGGGAGCCGTAGACGTGCCGAACAGGTCGGCGGCCGTGCATGGCGAGCCGTAGACGTGCCAAACACGTCGGCAACCGTGCCTGGCGATGCCATGGAGGTGCCGAACACGTCGGCAACCGTTTCTGGCGATGCCGTGGACGTGCCGAACACGTCGGCGACCGTGCATGGCGAGCCGTAGACGTGCCAAACACGTGGGCAACCGTGCCTGGCGATGCCATGGAGGTGCCGAACACGTCGGCAACCGTGCCTGGCGATGCCATGGAGGTGCCGAACACGTCGGCAACCGTTCCTGGCGATGCCGTGGACGTGCCGAACACGTCGGCAACCTGCATGGCGAGCCGTAGACGTGCCAAACACGTGGGCAACCGTGCCTGGCGATGCCATGGAGGTGCCGAACACGCCGGCAACCTGCATGGCGAGCCGTAGACGTGCCGAACACGTCGGCGACCGTGCATGGCGAGCCCTAGACGTGCCGAACACGTCGGCAACCTGCACGGCGAGCCGTAGACGTGCCGAACACGTCGGCGACCGTGCATGGCGAGCCGTAGACGTGCCGAACACGTCGGCAACCTGCATGGCGAGCCGTAGACGTGCCGAACACGTTGGCGACCGTGCATGGCGAGTCGTAGACGTGCCGAGCACGTCGGCGACCGTGCATTGCGAGCCGTAGACGTGCCGAACACGTCGGCAACCTGCATGACGAGCCGTAGACGTGCCGAACACGTCGGCGACCGTGCATTGGGAGCCGTAGACGTGCCGAACAGGTCGGCGGCCGTGCATGGCGAGCCGTAGACGTGCCAAACACGTCGGCAACCGTGCCTGGCGATGCCATGGAGGTGCCGAACACGTCGGCAACCGTTTCTGGCGATGCCGTGGACGTGCCGAACACGTCGGCGACCGTGCATGGCGAGCCGTAGACGTGCCAAACACGTGGGCAACCGTGCCTGGCGATGCCATGGAGGTGCCGAACACGTCGGCAACCGTGCCTGGCGATGCCATGGAGGTGCCGAACACGTCGGCGACCGTGCATGGCGATGCCATGGAGGTGCCGAACACGTCGGCAACCGTTCCTGGCGATGCCGTGGACGTGCCGAACACGTCGGCGACCGTGCATGGCGAGCCGTAGACGTGCCAAACACGTGGGCAACCATGCCTGGCGATGCCATGGAGGTGCCGACCACGTCGGCAACCGTGCCTGGCGATGCCATGGAGGTGCCGAACACGTCGGCAACCGTGCATTGGGAGCCGTAGACGTGCCGAACACGTCGGCAACCGTTCCTGGCGATGCCGTGGACGTGCCGAACACGTCGGCAACCTGCATGGCGAGCCGTAGACGTGCCAAACACGTGGGCAACCGTGCCTGGCGATGCCATGGAGGTGCCGAACACGTCGGCAACCTGCATGACGAGCCGTAGACGTGCCGAACACGTCGGCGACCGTGCATTGGGAGCCGTAGACGTGCCGAACAGGTCGGCGGCCGTGCATGGCGAGCCGTAGACGTGCCAAACACGTCGGCAACCGTGCCTGGCGATGCCATGGAGGTGCCGAACACGTCGGCAACCGTTTCTGGCGATGCCGTGGACGTGCCGAACACGTCGGCGACCGTGCATGGCGAGCCGTAGACGTGCCAAACACGTGGGCAACCGTGCCTGGCGATGCCATGGAGGTGCCGAACACGTCGGCAACCGTGCCTGGCGATGCCATGGAGGTGCCGAACACGTCGGCAACCGTTCCTGGCGATGCCGTGGACGTGCCGAACACGTCGGCAACCTGCATGGCGAGCCGTAGACGTGCCAAACACGTGGGCAACCGTGCCTGGCGATGCCATGGAGGTGCCGAACACGTCGGCAACCGTGCCTGGCGATGCCATGGAGGTGCCGAACACGTCGGCAACCTGCATGACGAGCCGTAGACGTGCCGAACACGTCGGCGAACGTGCATGGCGATGCCATGGAGGTGCCGAACACGTCGGCAACCGTGCCTGGCGATGCCATGGAGGTGCCGAACACGTCGGCAACCGTTCCTGGCGATGCCGTGGACGTGCCGAACACGTCGGCGACCGTGCATGGCGAGCCGTAGACGTGCCAAACACGTGGGCAACCGTGCCTGGCGATGCCATGGAGGTGCCGAACACGTCGGCAACCGTGCCTGGCGATGCCATGGACGTGCCGAACACGTCGGCAACCGTTCCTGGCGATGCCGTGGACGTGCCGAACACGTCGGCGACCGTGCATTGCGAGCCGTAGACCTGCCGAACACGTCGGCAACCTGCATGGCGAGCCGTAGACGTGCCGATCACGTCGGCAACCTGCATGGCGAGCCGTAGACGTGCCGAACACGTCGGCAACCGTGCCTGGCGATGCCATGGAGGTGCCGAACACGTCGGCAACCGTTCCTGGCGATGCCGTGGACGTGCCGAACACGTCGGCGACCGTGCATTGCGAGCCGTAGACCTGCCGAACACGTCGGCAACCTGCATGGCGAGCCGTAGACGTGCCGACCACGTCGGCAACCTGCATGGCGAGCCGTAGACGTGCCGAACACGTCGGCGACCGTGCATGGCGAGCCGTAGACGTGCCGAACACGTCGGCAACCTGCATGGCGAGCCGTAGACGTGCCGAACACGTCGGCGACCGTGCATGGCGAGTCGTAGACGTGCCGAGCACGTCGGCGACCGTGCATGGCGAGCCGTAGACGTGCCGAACACGTCGGCAACCTGCATGACGAGCCGTAGACGTGCCGAACACGTCGGCGACCGTGCATTGGGAGCCGTAGACGTGCCGAACAGGTCGGCGGCCGTGCATGGCGAGCCGTAGACGTGCCAAACACGTCGGCAACCGTGCCTGGCGATGCCATGGAGGTGCCGAACACGTCGGCAACCGTTTCTGGCGATGCCGTGGACGTGCCGAACACGTCGGCGACCGTGCATGGCGAGCCGTAGACGTGCCAAACACGTGGGCAACCGTGCCTGGCGATGCCATGGAGGTGCCGAACACGTCGGCAACCGTGCCTGGCGATGCCATGGATGTGCCGAACACGTCGGCAACCGTTCCTGGCGATGCCGTGGACGTGCCGAACACGTCGGCGACCGTACATTGCGAGCCGTAGACCTGCCGAACACGTCGGCAACCTGCATGGCGAGCCGTAGACGTGCCAAACACGTGGGCAACCGTGCCTGGCGATGCCATGGAGGTGCCGAACACGTCGGCAACCGTTCCTGGCGATGCCGTGGACGTGCCGAACACGTCGGCGACCGTACATTGCGAGCCGTAGACCTGCCGAACACGTCGGCAACCTGCATGGCGAGCCGTAGACGTGCCAAACACGTGGGCAACCGTGCCTGGCGATGCCATGGAGGTGCCGAACACGCCGGCAACCTGCATGACGAGCCGTAGACGTGCCGAACACGTCGGCGAACGTGCATGGCGATGCCGTGGACGTGCCGAACACGTCGGCGACCGTGCATTGCCAGCCGTAGACGTGCCGAACACGTCGGCGACCGTGCATGGCGAGTCGTAGACGTGCCGAACACGTCGACGACCGTGCATGGCGAGCCGTAGACGTGCCGAGCACGTCGGCGACCGTGCATGGCGATGCCATGGAGGTGCCGAACACGTCGGCAACCGTTCCTGGCGATGCCGTGGACGTGCCGAACACGTCGGCGACCGTGCATGGCGAGCCGTAGACGTGCCAAACACGTGGGCAACCGTGCCTGGCGATGCCATGGAGGTGCCGACCACGTCGGCAACCGTGCCTGGCGATGCCATGGATGTGCCGAACACGTCGGCAACCGTTACTGGCGATGCCGTGGACGTGCCGAACACGTCGGCGACCGTACATTGCGAGCCGTAGACCTGCCGAACACGTCGGCAACCTGCATGGCGAGCCGTAGACGTGCCGAACACGTCGGCGACCGTGCATGGCGAGTCGTAGACGTGCCGAGCACGTCGGCGACCGTGCATGGCGAGCCGTAGACGTGCCGAACACGTCGGCAACCTGCATGACGAGCCGTAGACGTGCCGAACAGGTCGGCGGCCGTGCATGGCGAGCCGTAGACGTGCCGAACACGTCGGCAACCTGCATGGCGATGCCGTGGACGTGCCGAACACGTCGGCAACCGTGCCCGGCGATGCCATGGAGGTGCCGAACTCGTCGGCAACCGTGCCTGGCGATGCCATGGAGGTGCCGAACACGTCGGCAACCGTTCCTGGCGATGCCGTGGACGTGCCGAACACGTCGGCGACCGTGCATTGCGAGCCGTAGACCTGCCGAACACGTCGGCAACCTGCATGGCGAGCCGTAGACGTGCCGATCACGTCGGCAACCTGCATGGCGAGCCGTAGACGTGCCGAACACGTCGGCAACCGTGCCTGGCGATGCCATGGAGGTGCCGAACACGTCGGCAACCGTTCCTGGCGATGCCGTGGACGTGCCGAACACGTCGGCGACCGTGCATTGCGAGCCGTAGACCTGCCGAACACGTCGGCAACCTGCATGGCGAGCCGTAGACGTGCCGACCACGTCGGCAACCTGCATGGCGAGCCGTAGACGTGCCGAACACGTCGGCGACCGTGCATGGCGAGCCGTAGACGTGCCGAACACGTCGGCAACCTGCATGGCGAGCCGTAGACGTGCCGAACACGTCGGCGACCGTGCATGGCGAGTCGTAGACGTGCCGAGCACGTCGGCGACCGTGCATGGCGAGCCGTAGACGTGCCGAACACGTCGGCAACCTGCATGACGAGCCGTAGACGTGCCGAACACGTCGGCGACCGTGCATTGGGAGCCGTAGACGTGCCGAACAGGTCGGCGGCCGTGCATGGCGAGCCGTAGACGTGCCAAACACGTCGGCAACCGTGCCTGGCGATGCCATGGAGGTGCCGAACACGTCGGCAACCGTTTCTGGCGATGCCGTGGACGTGCCGAACACGTCGGCGACCGTGCATGGCGAGCCGTAGACGTGCCAAACACGTGGGCAACCGTGCCTGGCGATGCCATGGAGGTGCCGAACACGTCGGCAACCGTGCCTGGCGATGCCATGGATGTGCCGAACACGTCGGCAACCGTTCCTGGCGATGCCGTGGACGTGCCGAACACGTCGGCGACCGTACATTGCGAGCCGTAGACCTGCCGAACACGTCGGCAACCTGCATGGCGAGCCGTAGACGTGCCAAACACGTGGGCAACCGTGCCTGGCGATGCCATGGAGGTGCCGAACACGTCGGCAACCGTTCCTGGCGATGCCGTGGACGTGCCGAACACGTCGGCGACCGTACATTGCGAGCCGTAGACCTGCCGAACACGTCGGCAACCTGCATGGCGAGCCGTAGACGTGCCAAACACGTGGGCAACCGTGCCTGGCGATGCCATGGAGGTGCCGAACACGCCGGCAACCTGCATGACGAGCCGTAGACGTGCCGAACACGTCGGCGAACGTGCATGGCGATGCCGTGGACGTGCCGAACACGTCGGCGACCGTGCATTGCCAGCCGTAGACGTGCCGAACACGTCGGCGACCGTGCATGGCGAGTCGTAGACGTGCCGAACACGTCGACGACCGTGCATGGCGAGCCGTAGACGTGCCGAGCACGTCGGCGACCGTGCATGGCGATGCCATGGAGGTGCCGAACACGTCGGCAACCGTTCCTGGCGATGCCGTGGACGTGCCGAACACGTCGGCGACCGTGCATGGCGAGCCGTAGACCTGCCGAACACGTCGGCAACCTGCATGGCGAGCCGTAGACGTGCCGACCACGTCGGCAACCTGCATGGCGAGCCGTAGACGTGCCGAACACGTCGGCGACCGTGCATGGCGAGCCGTAGACGTGCCGAACACGTCGGCAACCTGCATGGCGAGCCGTAGACGTGCCGAACACGTCGGCGACCGTGCATGGCGAGTCGTAGACGTGCCGAGCACGTCGGCGACCGTGCATGGCGAGCCGTAGACGTGCCGAACACGTCGGCAACCTGCATGACGAGCCGTAGACGTGCCGAACACGTCGGCGACCGTGCATTGGGAGCCGTAGACGTGCCGAACAGGTCGGCGGCCGTGCATGGCGAGCCGTAGACGTGCCAAACACGTCGGCAACCGTGCCTGGCGATGCCATGGAGGTGCCGAACACGTCGGCAACCGTTTCTGGCGATGCCGTGGACGTGCCGAACACGTCGGCGACCGTGCATGGCGAGCCGTAGACGTGCCAAACACGTGGGCAACCGTGCCTGGCGATGCCATGGAGGTGCCGACCACGTCGGCAACCGTGCCTGGCGATGCCATGGATGTGCCGAACACGTCGGCAACCGTTCCTGGCGATGCCGTGGACGTGCCGAACACGTCGGCGACCGTACATTGCGAGCCGTAGACCTGCCGAACACGTCGGCAACCTGCATGGCGAGCCGTAGACGTGCCGAACACGTCGGCGACCGTGCATGGCGAGTCGTAGACGTGCCGAGCACGTCGGCGACCGTGCATGGCGAGCCGTAGACGTGCCGAACACGTCGGCAACCTGCATGACGAGCCGTAGACGTGCCGAACAGGTCGGCGGCCGTGCATGGCGAGCCGTAGACGTGCCAAACACGTCGGCAACCGTGCCTGGCGATGCCATGGAGGTGCCGAACACGTCGGCAACCGTTTCTGGCGATGCCGTGGACGTGCCGAACACGTCGGCGACTGCATGGCGAGCCGTAGACGTGCCAAACACGTGGGCAACCGTGCCTGGCGATGCCATGGAGGTGCCGAACACGTCGGCAACCGTGCCTGGCGATGCCATGGAGGTGCCGAACACGTCGGCAACCGTTCCTGGCGATGCCGTGGACGTGCCGAACACGTCGGCGACCGTACATTGCGAGCCGTAGACCTGCCGAACACGTCGGCAACCTGCATGGCGAGCCGTAGACGTGCCAAACACGTGGGCAACCGTGCCTGGCGATGCCATGGAGGTGCCGAACACGCCGGCAACCTGCATGACGAGCCGTAGACGTGCCGAACACGTCGGCGAACGTGCATGGCGATGCCGTGGACGTGCCGAACACGTCGGCGACCGTGCATTGCCAGCCGTAGACGTGCCGAACACGTCGGCGACCGTGCATGGCGAGTCGTAGACGTGCCGAACACGTCGACGACCGTGCATGGCGAGCCGTAGACGTGCCGAGCACGTCGGCGACCGTGCATGGCGATGCCATGGAGGTGCCGAACACGTCGGCAACCGTTCCTGGCGATGCCGTGGACGTGCCGAACACGTCGGCGACCGTGCATGGCGAGCCGTAGACGTGCCAAACACGTGGGCAACCGTGCCTGGCGATGCCATGGAGGTGCCGACCACGTCGGCAACCGTGCCTGGCGATGCCATGGAGGTGCCGAACACGTCGGCAACCGTTTCTGGCGATGCCGTGGACGTGCCGAACACGTCGGCGACTGCATGGCGAGCCGTAGACGTGCCAAACACGTGGGCAACCGTGCCTGGCGATGCCATGGAGGTGCCGAACACGTCGGCAACCGTGCCTGGCGATGCCATGGAGGTGCCGAACACGTCGGCAACCGTTCCTGGCGATGCCGTGGACGTGCCGAACACGTCGGCGACCGTACATTGCGAGCCGTAGACCTGCCGAACACGTCGGCAACCTGCATGGCGAGCCGTAGACGTGCCAAACACGTGGGCAACCGTGCCTGGCGATGCCATGGAGGTGCCGAACACGCCGGCAACCTGCATGACGAGCCGTAGACGTGCCGAACACGTCGGCGAACGTGCATGGCGATGCCGTGGACGTGCCGAACACGTCGGCGACCGTGCATTGCCAGCCGTAGACGTGCCGAACACGTCGGCGACCGTGCATGGCGAGTCGTAGACGTGCCGAACACGTCGACGACCGTGCATGGCGAGCCGTAGACGTGCCGAGCACGTCGGCGACCGTGCATGGCGATGCCATGGAGGTGCCGAACACGTCGGCAACCGTTCCTGGCGATGCCGTGGACGTGCCGAACACGTCGGCGACCGTGCATGGCGAGCCGTAGACGTGCCAAACACGTGGGCAACCGTGCCTGGCGATGCCATGGAGGTGCCGACCACGTCGGCAACCGTGCCTGGCGATGCCATGGAGGTGCCGAACACGTCGGCAACCGTTCCTGGCGATGCCGTGGACGTGCCGAACACGTCGGCGACCGTACATTGCGAGCCGTAGACGTGCCGATCACGTCGGCAACCTGCATGGCGAGCCGTAGACGTGCCGAACACGTCGGCGACCGTGCATGGCGAGCCCTAGACGTGCCGAACACGTCGGCAACCTGCACGGCGAGCCGTAGACGTGCCGAACACGTCGGCGACCGTGCATGGCGAGCCGTAGACGTGCCGAACACGTCGGCAACCTGCATGGCGAGCCATAGACGTGCCGAACACGTTGGCGACCGTGCATGGCGAGTCGTAGACGTGCCGAGCACGTCGGCGACCGTGCATTGCGAGCCGTAGACGTGCCGAACACGTCGGCAACCGTGCCTGGCGATGCCATGGAGGTGCCGAACACGTCGGCAACCGTTTCTGGCGATGCCGTGGACGTGCCGAACACGTCGGCGACCGTGCATGGCGAGCCGTAGACGTGCCAAACACGTGGGCAACCGTGCCTGGCGATGCCATGGAGGTGCCGAACACGTCGGCAACCGTGCCTGGCGATGCCATGGAGGTGCCGAACACGTCGGCAACCGTTCCTGGCGATGCCGTGGACGTGCCGAACACGTCGGCAACCTGCATGGCGAGCCGTAGACGTGCCAAACACGTGGGCAACCGTGCCTGGCGATGCCATGGAGGTGCCGAACACGTCGGCAACCGTGCCTGGCGATGCCATGGAGGTGCCGAACACGTCGGCAACCTGCATGACGAGCCGTAGACGTGCCGAACACGTCGGCGAACGTGCATGGCGAGCCGTAGACGTGCCGAACACGTTGGCGACCGTGCATGGCGAGTCGTAGACGTGCCGAGCACGTCGGCGACCGTGCATTGCGAGCCGTAGACGTGCCGAACACGTCGGCAACCGTGCCTGGCGATGCCATGGAGGTGCCGAACACGTCGGCAACCGTTTCTGGCGATGCCGTGGACGTGCCGAACACGTCGGCGACCGTGCATGGCGAGCCGTAGACGTGCCAAACACGTGGGCAACCGTGCCTGGCGATGCCATGGAGGTGCCGAACACGTCGGCAACCGTGCCTGGCGATGCCATGGACGTGCCGAACACGTCGGCAACCTGCATGGCGAGCCGTAGACGTGCCAAACACGTGGGCAACCGTGCCTGGCGATGCCATGGAGGTGCCGAACACGTCGGCAACCGTGCCTGGCGATGCCATGGAGGTGCCGAACACGTCGGCAACCTGCATGACGAGCCGTAGACGTGCCGAACACGTCGGCGAACGTGCATGGCGATGCCGTGGACGTGCCGAACACGTCGGCGACCGTGCATTGCCAGCCGTAGACGTGCCGAACACGTCGGCAACCTGCCTGGCGATGCCGTGGACGTGCCGAACACGTCGGCGACCGTGCATGGCGAGCCGTAGACGTGCCAAACACGTGGGCAACCGTGCCTGGCGATGCCATGGAGGTGCCGAACACGTCGGCAACCGTGCCTGGCGATGCCATGGACGTGCCGAACACGTCGGCAACCGTTCCTGGCGATGCCGTGGACGTGCCGAACACGTCGGCAACCGTGCCCGGCGATGCCATGGAGGTGCCGAACTCGTCGGCAACCGTGCCTGGCGATGCCATGGAGGTGCCGAACACGTCGGCAACCGTTCCTGGCGATGCCGTGGACGTGCCGAACACGTCGGCGACCGTGCATTGCGAGCCGTAGACCTGCCGAACACGTCGGCAACCTGCATGGCGAGCCGTAGACGTGCCGATCACGTCGGCAACCTGCATGGCGAGCCGTAGACGTGCCGAACACGTCGGCAACCGTGCCTGGCGATGCCATGGAGGTGCCGAACACGTCGGCAACCGTTCCTGGCGATGCCGTGGACGTGCCGAACACGTCGGCGACCGTGCATTGCGAGCCGTAGACCTGCCGAACACGTCGGCAACCTGCATGGCGAGCCGTAGACGTGCCGATCACGTCGGCAACCTGCATGGCGAGCCGTAGACGTGCCGAACACGTCGGCGACCGTGCATGGCGAGCCGTAGACGTGCCGAACACGTCGGCAACCTGCATGGCGAGCCGTAGACGTGCCGAACACGTCGGCGACCTGCATGGCGAGTCGTAGACGTGCCGAGCACGTCGGCGACCGTGCATGGCGAGCCGTAGACGTGCCGAACACGTCGGCAACCTGCATGACGAGCCGTAGACGTGCCGAACACGTCGGCGACCGTGCATTGGGAGCCGTAGACGTGCCGAACAGGTCGGCGGCCGTGCATGGCGAGCCGTAGACGTGCCGAACAGGTCGGCGGCCGTGCATGGCGAGCCGTAGACGTGCCAAACACGTCGGCAACCGTGCCTGGCGATGCCATGGAGGTGCCGAACACGTCGGCAACCGTTTCTGGCGATGCCGTGGACGTGCCGAACACGTAGGCGACCGTGCATGGCGAGCCGTAGACGTGCCAAACACGTGGGCAACCGTGCCTGGCGATGCCATGGAGGTGCCGAACACGTCGGCAACCGTGCCTGGCGATGCCATGGATGTGCCGAACACGTCGGCAACCGTTCCTGGCGATGCCGTGGACGTGCCGAACACGTCGGCGACCGTACATTGCGAGCCGTAGACCTGCCGAACACGTCGGCAACCTGCATGGCGAGCCGTAGACGTGCCAAACACGTGGGCAACCGTGCCTGGCGATGCCATGGAGGTGCCGAACACGCCGGCAACCTGCATGACGAGCCGTAGACGTGCCGAACACGTCGGCGAACGTGCATGGCGATGCCGTGGACGTGCCGAACACGTCGGCGACCGTGCATTGCCAGCCGTAGACGTGCCGAACACGTCGGCAACCTGCATGGCGAGCCGTAGACGTGCCGAACACGTCGACGACCGTGCATGGCGAGCCGTAGACGTGCCGAGCACGTCGGCAACCGTGCCTGGCGATGCCATGGAGGTGCCGAACACGTCGGCAACCGTTCCTGGCGATGCCGTGGACGTGCCGAACACGTCGGCGACCGTGCATTGCGAGCCGTAGACCTGCCGAACACGTCGGCAACCTGCATGGCGAGCCGTAGACGTGCCGATCACGTCGGCAACCTGCATGGCGATGCCATGGAGGTGCCGAACACGTCGGCAACTGTTCCTGGCGATGCCGTGGACGTGCCGAACACGTCGGCAATCGTGCCCGGCGATGCCATGGAGGTGCCGAACTCGTCGGCAACCGTGCCTGGCGATGCCATGGAGGTGCCGAACACGTCGGCAACCGTTCCTGGCGATGCCGTGGACGTGCCGAACACGTCGGCGACCGTGCATTGCGAGCCGTAGACCTGCCGAACACGTCGGCAACCGTTCCTGGCGATGCCGTGGACGTGCCGAACACGTCGGCAACCGTGCCCGGCGATGCCATGGAGGTGCCGAACTCGTCGGCAACCGTGCCTGGCGATGCCATGGAGGTGCCGAACACGTCGGCAACCGTTCCTGGCGATGCCGTGGACGTGCCGAACACGTCGGCGACCGTGCATTGCGAGCCGTAGACCTGCCGAACACGTCGGCAACCTGCATGGCGAGCCGTAGACGTGCCGATCACGTCGGCAACCTGCATGGCGAGCCGTAGACGTGCCGAACACGTCGGCGACCGTGCATGGCGAGCCGTAGACGTGACGAACACGTCGGCAACCTGCATGGCGAGCCGTAGACGTGCCGAACACGTCGGCGACCGTGCATGGCGAGTCGTAGACGTGCCGAGCACGTCGGCGACCGTGCATGGCGAGCCGTAGACGTGCCGAACACGTCGGCAACCTGCATGACGAGCCGTAGACGTGCCGAACACGTCGGCGACCGTGCATTGGGAGCCGTAGACGTGCCGAACAGGTCGGCGGCCGTGCATGGCGAGCCGTAGACGTGCCAAACACGTCGGCAACCGTGCCTGGCGATGCCATGGAGGTGCCGAACACGTCGGCAACCGTTTCTGGCGATGCCGTGGACGTGCCGAACACGTCGGCGACCGTGCATGGCGAGCCGAAGACGTGCCAAACACGTGGGCAACCGTGCCTGGCGATGCCATGGAGGTGCCGAACACGTCGGCAACCGTGCCTGGCGATGCCATGGAGGTGCCGAACACGTCGGCAACCGTTCCTGGCGATGCCGTGGACGTGCCGAACACGTCGGCGACCGTACATTGCGAGCCGTAGACCTGCCGAACACGTCGGCAACCTGCATGGCGAGCCGTAGACGTGCCAAACACGTGGGCAACCGTGCCTGGCGATGCCATGGAGGTGCCGAACACGCCGGCAACCTGCATGACGAGCCGTAGACGTGCCGAACACGTCGGCGAACGTGCATGGCGATGCCGTGGACGTGCCGAACACGTCGGCGACCGTGCATTGCCAGCCGTAGACGTGCCGAACACGTCGACGACCGTGCATGGCGAGCCGTAGACGTGCCGAGCACGTCGGCGACCGTGCATGGCGATGCCATGGAGGTGCCGAACACGTCGGCAACCGTTCCTGGCGATGCCGTGGACGTGCCGAACACGTCGGCGACCGTGCATGGCGAGCCGTAGACGTGCCAAACACGTGGGCAACCGTGCCTGGCGATGCCATGGAGGTGCCGAACACGTCGGCAACCGTGCCTGGCGATGCCGTGGACGTGCCGAACACGTCGGCGACCGTGCATGGCGAGCCGTAGACGTGCCAAACACGTGGGCAACCGTGCCTGGCGATGCCATGGAGGTGCCGAACACGTCGGCAACCGTGCCTGGCGATGCCATGGAGGTGCCGAACACGTCGGCAACCGTTCCTGGCGATGCCGTGGACGTGCCGAACACGTCGGCAATCGTGCCTGGCGATGCCGTGGACGTGCCGAACACGTCGGCAACCGTGCCCGGCGATGCCATGGAGGTGCCGAACTCGTCGGCAACCGTGCCTGGCGATGCCATGGAGGTGCCGAACACGTCGGCAACCGTTCCTGGCGATGCCGTGGACGTGCCGAACACGTCGGCGACCGTGCATTGCGAGCCGTAGACCTGCCGAACACGTCGGCAACCTGCATGGCGAGCCGTAGACGTGCCGATCACGTCGGCAACCTGCATGGCGAGCCGTAGACGTGCCGAACACGTCGGCAACCGTGCCTGGCGATGCCATGGAGGTGCCGAACACGTCGGCAACCGTTCCTGGCGATGCCGTGGACGTGCCGAACACGTCGGCGACCGTGCATGGCGAGCCGTAGACGTGCCAAACACGTGGGCAACCGTGCCTGGCGATGCCATGGAGGTGCCGAACACGTCGGCAACCGTGCCTGGCGATGCCATGGAGGTGCCGAACACGTCGGCAACCGTTCCTGGCGATGCCGTGGACGTGCCGAACACGTCGGCAATCGTGCCTGGCGATGCCGTGGACGTGCCGAACACGTCGGCAACCGTGCCCGGCGATGCCATGGAGGTGCCGAACTCGTCGGCAACCGTGCCTGGCGATGCCATGGAGGTGCCGAACACGTCGGCAACCGTTCCTGGCGATGCCGTGGACGTGCCGAACACGTCGGCGACCGTGCATTGCGAGCCGTAGACCTGCCGAACACGTCGGCAACCTGCATGGCGAGCCGTAGACGTGCCGATCACGTCGGCAACCTGCATGGCGAGCCGTAGACGTGCCGAACACGTCGGCAACCGTGCCTGGCGATGCCATGGAGGTGCCGAACACGTCGGCAACCGTTCCTGGCGATGCCGTGGACGTGCCGAACACGTCGGCGACCGTGCATGGCGAGCCGTAGACGTGCCAAACACGTGGGCAACCGTGCCTGGCGATGCCATGGAGGTGCCGAACACGTCGGCAACCGTGCCTGGCGATGCCATGGAGGTGCCGAACACGTCGGCAACCGTTCCTGGCGATGCCGTGGACGTGCCGAACACGTCGGCGACCGTACATTGCGAGCCGTAGACCTGCCGAACACGTCGGCAACCTGCATGGCGAGCCGTAGACGTGCCGATCACGTCGGCAACCTGCCTGGCGATGCCGTGGACGTGCCGAACACGTCGGCGACCGTACATTGCGAGCCGTAGACCTGCCGAACACGTCGGCAACCTGCATGGCGAGCCGTAGACGTGCCGATCACGTCGGCAACCTGCATGGCGAGCCGTAGACGTGCCGAACACGTCGGCGACCGTGCATGGCGATGCCGTGGACGTGCCGAACACGTCGGCGGCCGTGCATTGCGAGCCGTAGACGTGCCGAACACGTCGGCAACCTGCATGGCGAGCCGTAGACGTGCCGAACACGTCGGCGACCGTGCCTGGCGATGCCATGGAGGTGCCGAACACGCCGGCAACCTGCATGACGAGCCGTAGACGTGCCGAACACGTCGGCGAACGTGCATGGCGATGCCGTGGACGTGCCGAACACGTCGGCAACCTGCATGGCGAGCCGTAGACGTGCCGAACACGTCGGCGACCGTGCATGGCGAGCCGTAGACGTGCCGAGCACGTCGGCGACCGTGCATGGCGATGCCATGGAGGTGCCGAACACGTCGGCAACCGTTCCTGGCGATGCCGTGGACGTGCCGAACACGTCGGCGACCGTGCATGGCGAGCCGTAGACGTGCCAAACACGTGGGCAACCGTGCCTGGCGATGCCATGGAGGTGCCGAACACGTCGGCAACCGTGCCTGGCGATGCCGTGGACGTGCCGAACACGTCGGCAACCGTTCCTGGCGATGCCGTGGACGTGCCGAACACGTCGGCAACCGTGCCCGGCGATGCCATGGAGGTGCCGAACTCTTCGGCAACCGTGCCTGGCGATGCCATGGAGGTGCCGAACACGTCGGCGGCCGTGCATTGCGAGCCGTAGACGTGCCGAACACGTCGGCAACCTGCATGGCGAGCCGTAGACGTGCCGAACACGTCGGCGACCGTGCATGGCGAGCCGTAGACGTGCCGAGCACGTCGGCGACCGTGCATGGCGATGCCATGGAGGTGCCGAACACGTCGGCAACCGTTCCTGGCGATGCCGTGGACGTGCCGAACACGTCGGCGACCGTGCATGGCGAGCCGTAGACGTGCCAAACACGTGGGCAACCGTGCCTGGCGATGCCATGGAGGTGCCGAACACGTCGGCAACCGTGCCTGGCGATGCCGTGGACGTGCCGAACACGTCGGCAACCGTTCCTGGCGATGCCGTGGACGTGCCGAACACGTCGGCAACCGTGCCCGGCGATGCCATGGAGGTGCCGAACTCGTCGGCAACCGTGCCTGGCGATGCCATGGAGGTGCCGAACACGTCGGCAACCGTTCCTGGCGATGCCGTGGACGTGCCGAACACGTCGGCAACCGTGCCTGGCGATGCCATGGAGGTGCCGAACACGTCGGCAACCGTTCCTGGCGATGCCGTGGACGTGCCGAACACGTCGGCAACCGTGCCTGGCGATGCCATGGAGGTGCCGAACACGTCGGCAACCGTTCCTGGCGATGCCGTGGACGTGCCGAACACGTCGGCGACCGTACATTGCGAGCCGTAGACCTGCCGAACACGTCGGCAACCTGCATGGCGAGCCGTAGACGTGCCGATCACGTCGGCAACCTGCCTGGCGATGCCGTGGACGTGCCGAACACGTCGGCGACCGTACATTGCGAGCCGTAGACCTGCCGAACACGTCGGCAACCTGCATGGCGAGCCGTAGACGTGCCGATCACGTCGGCAACCTGCATGGCGAGCCGTAGACGTGCCGAACACGTCGGCGACCGTGCATGGCGATGCCGTGGACGTGCCGAACACGTCGGCGGCCGTGCATTGCGAGCCGTAGACGTGCCGAACACGTCGGCAACCTGCATGGCGAGCCGTAGACGTGCCGAACACGTCGGCGACCGTGCCTGGCGATGCCATGGAGGTGCCGAACACGCCGGCAACCTGCATGACGAGCCGTAGACGTGCCGAACACGTCGGCGAACGTGCATGGCGATGCCGTGGACGTGCCGAACACGTCGGCAACCTGCATGGCGAGCCGTAGACGTGCCGAACACGTCGGCGACCGTGCATGGCGAGCCGTAGACGTGCCGAGCACGTCGGCGACCGTGCATGGCGATGCCATGGAGGTGCCGAACACGTCGGCAACCGTTCCTGGCGATGCCGTGGACGTGCCGAACACGTCGGCGACCGTGCATGGCGAGCCGTAGACGTGCCAAACACGTGGGCAACCGTGCCTGGCGATGCCATGGAGGTGCCGAACACGTCGGCAACCGTGCCTGGCGATGCCGTGGACGTGCCGAACACGTCGGCAACCGTTCCTGGCGATGCCGTGGACGTGCCGAACACGTCGGCAACCGTGCCCGGCGATGCCATGGAGGTGCCGAACTCTTCGGCAACCGTGCCTGGCGATGCCATGGAGGTGCCGAACACGTCGGCGGCCGTGCATTGCGAGCCGTAGACGTGCCGAACACGTCGGCAACCTGCATGGCGAGCCGTAGACGTGCCGAACACGTCGGCGACCGTGCATGGCGAGCCGTAGACGTGCCGAGCACGTCGGCGACCGTGCATGGCGATGCCATGGAGGTGCCGAACACGTCGGCAACCGTTCCTGGCGATGCCGTGGACGTGCCGAACACGTCGGCGACCGTGCATGGCGAGCCGTAGACGTGCCAAACACGTGGGCAACCGTGCCTGGCGATGCCATGGAGGTGCCGAACACGTCGGCAACCGTGCCTGGCGATGCCGTGGACGTGCCGAACACGTCGGCAACCGTTCCTGGCGATGCCGTGGACGTGCCGAACACGTCGGCAACCGTGCCCGGCGATGCCATGGAGGTGCCGAACTCGTCGGCAACCGTGCCTGGCGATGCCATGGAGGTGCCGAACACGTCGGCAACCGTTCCTGGCGATGCCGTGGACGTGCCGAACACGTCGGCGACCGTGCATTGCGAGCCGTAGACCTGCCGAACACGTCGGCAACCGTTCCTGGCGATGCCGTGGACGTGCCGAACACGTCGGCAACCGTGCCCGGCGATGCCATGGAGGTGCCGAACTCGTCGGCAACCGTGCCTGGCGATGCCATGGAGGTGCCGAACACGTCGGCAACCGTTCCTGGCGATGCCGTGGACGTGCCGAACACGTCGGCGACCGTGCATTGCGAGCCGTAGACCTGCCGAACACGTCGGCGACCGTGCATGGCGAGCCGTAGACGTGCCGAGCACGTCGGCGACCGTGCATGGCGATGCCATGGAGGTGCCGAACACGTCGGCAACCGTTCCTGGCGATGCCGTGGACGTGCCGAACACGTCGGCGACCGTGCATGGCGAGCCGTAGACGTGCCAAACACGTGGGCAACCGTGCCTGGCGATGCCATGGAGGTGCCGAACACGTCGGCAACCGTGCCTGGCGATGCCGTGGACGTGCCGAACACGTCGGCAACCGTTCCTGGCGATGCCGTGGACGTGCCGAACACGTCGGCAACCGTGCCCGGCGATGCCATGGAGGTGCCGAACTCTTCGGCAACCGTGCCTGGCGATGCCATGGAGGTGCCGAACACGTCGGCGGCCGTGCATTGCGAGCCGTAGACGTGCCGAACACGTCGGCAACCTGCATGGCGAGCCGTAGACGTGCCGAACACGTCGGCGACCGTGCATGGCGAGCCGTAGACGTGCCGAGCACGTCGGCGACCGTGCATGGCGATGCCATGGAGGTGCCGAACACGTCGGCAACCGTTCCTGGCGATGCCGTGGACGTGCCGAACACGTCGGCGACCGTGCATGGCGAGCCGTAGACGTGCCAAACACGTGGGCAACCGTGCCTGGCGATGCCATGGAGGTGCCGAACACGTCGGCAACCGTGCCTGGCGATGCCGTGGACGTGCCGAACACGTCGGCAACCGTTCCTGGCGATGCCGTGGACGTGCCGAACACGTCGGCAACCGTGCCCGGCGATGCCATGGAGGTGCCGAACTCGTCGGCAACCGTGCCTGGCGATGCCATGGAGGTGCCGAACACGTCGGCAACCGTTCCTGGCGATGCCGTGGACGTGCCGAACACGTCGGCGACCGTGCATTGCGAGCCGTAGACCTGCCGAACACGTCGGCAACCGTTCCTGGCGATGCCGTGGACGTGCCGAACACGTCGGCAACCGTGCCCGGCGATGCCATGGAGGTGCCGAACTCGTCGGCAACCGTGCCTGGCGATGCCATGGAGGTGCCGAACACGTCGGCAACCGTTCCTGGCGATGCCGTGGACGTGCCGAACACGTCGGCGACCGTGCATTGCGAGCCGTAGACCTGCCGAACACGTCGGCAACCTGCATGGCGAGCCGTAGACGTGCCGATCACGTCGGCAACCTGCATGGCGAGCCGTAGACGTGCCGAACACGTCGGCGACCGTGCATGGCGAGCCGTAGACGTGCCGAACACGTCGGCAACCTGCATGGCGAGCCGTAGACGTGCCGAACACGTCGGCGACCGTGCATGGCGAGTCGTAGACGTGCCGAGCACGTCGGCGACCGTGCATGGCGAGCCGTAGACGTGCCGAACACGTCGGCAACCTGCATGACGAGCCGTAGACGTGCCGAACACGTCGGCGACCGTGCATTGGGAGCCGTAGACGTGCCGAACAGGTCGGCGGCCGTGCATGGCGAGCCGTAGACGTGCCAAACACGTCGGCAACCGTGCCTGGCGATGCCATGGAGGTGCCGAACACGTCGGCAACCGTGCCTGGCGATGCCATGGAGGTGCCGAACACGTCGGCAACCGTTCCTGGCGATGCCGTGGACGTGCCGAACACGTCGGCGACCGTACATTGCGAGCCGTAGACCTGCCGAACACGTCGGCAACCTGCATGGCGAGCCGTAGACGTGCCAAACACGTGGGCAACCGTGCCTGGCGATGCCATGGAGGTGCCGAACACGCCGGCAACCTGCATGACGAGCCGTAGACCTGCCGAACACGTCGGCGAACGTGCATGGCGATGCCGTGGACGTGCCGAACACGTCGGCGACCGTGCATTGCCAGCCGTAGACGTGCCGAACACGTCGACGACCGTGCATGGCGAGCCGTAGACGTGCCGAGCACGTCGGCGACCGTGCATGGCGATGCCATGGAGGTGCCGAACACGTCGGCAACCGTTCCTGGCGATGCCGTGGACGTGCCGAACACGTCGGCGACCGTGCATGGCGAGCCGTAGACGTGCCAAACACGTGGGCAACCGTGCCTGGCGATGCCATGGAGGTGCCGAACACGTCGGCAACCGTGCCTGGCGATGCCGTGGACGTGCCGAACACGTCGGCGACCGTGCATGGCGAGCCGTAGACGTGCCAAACACGTGGGCAACCGTGCCTGGCGATGCCATGGAGGTGCCGAACACGTCGGCAACCGTGCCTGGCGATGCCATGGAGGTGCCAAACACGTCGGCAACCGTTCCTGGCGATGCCGTGGACGTGCCGAACACGTCGGCAATCGTGCCTGGCGATGCCGTGGACGTGCCGAACACGTCGGCAACCGTGCCCGGCGATGCCATGGAGGTGCCGAACTCGTCGGCAACCGTGCCTGGCGATGCCATGGAGGTGCCGAACACGTCGGCAACCGTGCCTGGCGATGCCGTGGACGTGCCGAACACGTCGGCGACCGTGCATGGCGAGCCGTAGACGTGCCAAACACGTGGGCAACCGTGCCTGGCGATGCCATGGAGGTGCCGAACACGTCGGCAACCGTGCCTGGCGATGCCATGGAGGTGCCGAACACGTCGGCAACCGTTCCTGGCGATGCCGTGGACGTGCCGAACACGTCGGCAATCGTGCCTGGCGATGCCGTGGACGTGCCGAACACGTCGGCAACCGTGCCCGGCGATGCCATGGAGGTGCCGAACTCGTCGGCAACCGTGCCTGGCGATGCCATGGAGGTGCCGAACACGTCGGCAACCGTTCCTGGCGATGCCGTGGACGTGCCGAACACGTCGGCGACCGTGCATTGCGAGCCGTAGACCTGCCGAACACGTCGGCAATCGTGCCTGGCGATGCCGTGGACGTGCCGAACACGTCGGCAACCGTGCCCGGCGATGCCATGGAGGTGCCGAACTCGTCGGCAACCGTGCCTGGCGATGCCATGGAGGTGCCGAACACGTCGGCAACCGTTCCTGGCGATGCCGTGGACGTGCCGAACACGTCGGCGACCGTGCATTGCGAGCCGTAGACCTGCCGAACACGTCGGCAACCTGCCTGGCAATGCCGTGGACGTGCCGAACACGTCGGCAACCGTGCCTGGCGATGCCATGGAGGTGCCGAACACGTCGGCAACCGTTCCTGGCGATGCCGTGGACGTGCCGAACACGTCGGCGACCGTACATTGCGAGCCGTAGACCTGCCGAACACGTCGGCAACCTGCATGGCGAGCCGTAGACGTGCCAAACACGTGGGCAACCGTGCCTGGCGATGCCATGGAGGTGCCGAACACGCCGGCAACCTGCATGACGAGCCGTAGACCTGCCGAACACGTCGGCGAACGTGCATGGCGATGCCGTGGACGTGCCGAACACGTCGGCGACCGTGCATTGCCAGCCGTAGACGTGCCGAACACGTCGACGACCGTGCATGGCGAGCCGTAGACGTGCCGAGCACGTCGGCGACCGTGCATGGCGATGCCATGGAGGTGCCGAACACGTCGGCAACCGTTCCTGGCGATGCCGTGGACGTGCCGAACACGTCGGCGACCGTGCATGGCGAGCCGTAGACGTGCCAAACACGTGGGCAACCGTGCCTGGCGATGCCATGGAGGTGCCGAACACGTCGGCAACCGTGCCTGGCGATGCCGTGGACGTGCCGAACACGTCGGCGACCGTGCATGGCGAGCCGTAGACGTGCCAAACACGTGGGCAACCGTGCCTGGCGATGCCATGGAGGTGCCGAACACGTCGGCAACCGTGCCTGGCGATGCCATGGAGGTGCCAAACACGTCGGCAACCGTTCCTGGCGATGCCGTGGACGTGCCGAACACGTCGGCAATCGTGCCTGGCGATGCCGTGGACGTGCCGAACACGTCGGCAACCGTGCCCGGCGATGCCATGGACGTGCCGAACACGTCGGCAACCGTGCCCGGCGATGCCATGGAGGTGCCGAACTCGTCGGCAACCGTGCCTGGCGATGCCATGGAGGTGCCGAACACGTCGGCAACCGTTCCTGGCGATGCCGTGGACGTGCCGAACACGTCGGCGACCGTGCATTGCGAGCCGTAGACCTGCCGAACACGTCGGCGACCGTGCATGGCGAGCCGTAGACGTGCCGAGCACGTCGGCGACCGTGCATGGCGATGCCATGGAGGTGCCGAACACGTCGGCAACCGTTCCTGGCGATGCCGTGGACGTGCCGAACACGTCGGCGACCGTGCATGGCGAGCCGTAGACGTGCCAAACACGTGGGCAACCGTGCCTGGCGATGCCATGGAGGTGCCGAACACGTCGGCAACCGTGCCTGGCGATGCCGTGGACGTGCCGAACACGTCGGCAACCGTTCCTGGCGATGCCGTGGACGTGCCGAACACGTCGGCAACCGTGCCCGGCGATGCCATGGAGGTGCCGAACTCTTCGGCAACCGTGCCTGGCGATGCCATGGAGGTGCCGAACACGTCGGCGGCCGTGCATTGCGAGCCGTAGACGTGCCGAACACGTCGGCAACCTGCATGGCGAGCCGTAGACGTGCCGAACACGTCGGCGACCGTGCATGGCGAGCCGTAGACGTGCCGAGCACGTCGGCGACCGTGCATGGCGATGCCATGGAGGTGCCGAACACGTCGGCAACCGTTCCTGGCGATGCCGTGGACGTGCCGAACACGTCGGCGACCGTGCATGGCGAGCCGTAGACGTGCCAAACACGTGGGCAACCGTGCCTGGCGATGCCATGGAGGTGCCGAACACGTCGGCAACCGTGCCTGGCGATGCCGTGGACGTGCCGAACACGTCGGCAACCGTTCCTGGCGATGCCGTGGACGTGCCGAACACGTCGGCAACCGTGCCCGGCGATGCCATGGAGGTGCCGAACTCGTCGGCAACCGTGCCTGGCGATGCCATGGAGGTGCCGAACACGTCGGCAACCGTTCCTGGCGATGCCGTGGACGTGCCGAACACGTCGGCGACCGTGCATTGCGAGCCGTAGACCTGCCGAACACGTCGGCAACCGTTCCTGGCGATGCCGTGGACGTGCCGAACACGTCGGCAACCGTGCCCGGCGATGCCATGGAGGTGCCGAACTCGTCGGCAACCGTGCCTGGCGATGCCATGGAGGTGCCGAACACGTCGGCAACCGTTCCTGGCGATGCCGTGGACGTGCCGAACACGTCGGCGACCGTGCATTGCGAGCCGTAGACCTGCCGAACACGTCGGCAACCTGCATGGCGAGCCGTAGACGTGCCGATCACGTCGGCAACCTGCATGGCGAGCCGTAGACGTGCCGAACACGTCGGCGACCGTGCATGGCGAGCCGTAGACGTGCCGAACACGTCGGCAACCTGCATGGCGAGCCGTAGACGTGCCGAACACGTCGGCGACCGTGCATGGCGAGTCGTAGACGTGCCGAGCACGTCGGCGACCGTGCATGGCGAGCCGTAGACGTGCCGAACACGTCGGCAACCTGCATGACGAGCCGTAGACGTGCCGAACACGTCGGCGACCGTGCATTGGGAGCCGTAGACGTGCCGAACAGGTCGGCGGCCGTGCATGGCGAGCCGTAGACGTGCCAAACACGTCGGCAACCGTGCCTGGCGATGCCATGGAGGTGCCGAACACGTCGGCAACCGTGCCTGGCGATGCCATGGAGGTGCCGAACACGTCGGCAACCGTTCCTGGCGATGCCGTGGACGTGCCGAACACGTCGGCGACCGTACATTGCGAGCCGTAGACCTGCCGAACACGTCGGCAACCTGCATGGCGAGCCGTAGACGTGCCAAACACGTGGGCAACCGTGCCTGGCGATGCCATGGAGGTGCCGAACACGCCGGCAACCTGCATGACGAGCCGTAGACCTGCCGAACACGTCGGCGAACGTGCATGGCGATGCCGTGGACGTGCCGAACACGTCGGCGACCGTGCATTGCCAGCCGTAGACGTGCCGAACACGTCGACGACCGTGCATGGCGAGCCGTAGACGTGCCGAGCACGTCGGCGACCGTGCATGGCGATGCCATGGAGGTGCCGAACACGTCGGCAACCGTTCCTGGCGATGCCGTGGACGTGCCGAACACGTCGGCGACCGTGCATGGCGAGCCGTAGACGTGCCAAACACGTGGGCAACCGTGCCTGGCGATGCCATGGAGGTGCCGAACACGTCGGCAACCGTGCCTGGCGATGCCGTGGACGTGCCGAACACGTCGGCGACCGTGCATGGCGAGCCGTAGACGTGCCAAACACGTGGGCAACCGTGCCTGGCGATGCCATGGAGGTGCCGAACACGTCGGCAACCGTGCCTGGCGATGCCATGGAGGTGCCAAACACGTCGGCAACCGTTCCTGGCGATGCCGTGGACGTGCCGAACACGTCGGCAATCGTGCCTGGCGATGCCGTGGACGTGCCGAACACGTCGGCAACCGTGCCCGGCGATGCCATGGAGGTGCCGAACTCGTCGGCAACCGTGCCTGGCGATGCCATGGAGGTGCCGAACACGTCGGCAACCGTGCCTGGCGATGCCGTGGACGTGCCGAACACGTCGGCGACCGTGCATGGCGAGCCGTAGACGTGCCAAACACGTGGGCAACCGTGCCTGGCGATGCCATGGAGGTGCCGAACACGTCGGCAACCGTGCCTGGCGATGCCATGGAGGTGCCGAACACGTCGGCAACCGTTCCTGGCGATGCCGTGGACGTGCCGAACACGTCGGCAATCGTGCCTGGCGATGCCGTGGACGTGCCGAACACGTCGGCAACCGTGCCCGGCGATGCCATGGAGGTGCCGAACTCGTCGGCAACCGTGCCTGGCGATGCCATGGAGGTGCCGAACACGTCGGCAACCGTTCCTGGCGATGCCGTGGACGTGCCGAACACGTCGGCGACCGTGCATTGCGAGCCGTAGACCTGCCGAACACGTCGGCAATCGTGCCTGGCGATGCCGTGGACGTGCCGAACACGTCGGCAACCGTGCCCGGCGATGCCATGGAGGTGCCGAACTCGTCGGCAACCGTGCCTGGCGATGCCATGGAGGTGCCGAACACGTCGGCAACCGTTCCTGGCGATGCCGTGGACGTGCCGAACACGTCGGCGACCGTGCATTGCGAGCCGTAGACCTGCCGAACACGTCGGCAACCTGCCTGGCAATGCCGTGGACGTGCCGAACACGTCGGCAACCGTGCCTGGCGATGCCATGGAGGTGCCGAACACGTCGGCAACCGTTCCTGGCGATGCCGTGGACGTGCCGAACACGTCGGCGACCGTACATTGCGAGCCGTAGACCTGCCGAACACGTCGGCAACCTGCATGGCGAGCCGTAGACGTGCCGATCACGTCGGCAACCTGCCTGGCAATGCCGTGGACGTGCCGAACACGTCGGCGACCGTACATTGCGAGCCGTAGACCTGCCGAACACGTCGGCAACCTGCATGGCGAGCCGTAGACGTGCCGATCACGTCGGCAACCTGCATGGCGAGCTGTAGACCTGCCGAACACGTCGGCAACCTGCATGGCGAGCCGTAGACGTGCCGATCACGTCGGCAACCTGCATGGCGAGCCGTAGACGTGCCGAACACGTCGGCGACCGTGCATGGCGATGCCGTGGACGTGCCGAACACGTCGGCGGCCGTGCATTGCGAGCCGTAGACGTGCCGAACACGTCGGCAACCTGCATGGCGAGCCGTAGACGTGCCGATCACGTCGGCAACCTGCCTGGCAATGCCGTGGACGTGCCGAACACGTCGGCGACCGTACATTGCGAGCCGTAGACCTGCCGAACACGTCGGCAACCTGCATGGCGAGCCGTAGACGTGCCGATCACGTCGGCAACCTGCATGGCGAGCTGTAGACCTGCCGAACACGTCGGCAACCTGCATGGCGAGCCGTAGACGTGCCGATCACGTCGGCAACCTGCATGGCGAGCCGTAGACGTGCCGAACACGTCGGCGACCGTGCATGGCGATGCCGTGGACGTGCCGAACACGTCGGCGGCCGTGCATTGCGAGCCGTAGACGTGCCGAACACGTCGGCAACCTGCATGGCGAGCCGTAGACGTGCCGAACACGTCGGCGACCGTGCATGGCGAGCCGTAGACGTGCCGAGCACGTCGGCGACCGTGCATGGCGATGCCATGGAGGTGCCGAACACGTCGGCAACCGTTCCTGGCGATGCCGTGGACGTGCCGAACACGTCGGCGACCGTGCATGGCGAGCCGTAGACGTGCCAAACACGTGGGCAACCGTGCCTGGCGATGCCATGGAGGTGCCGAACACGTCGGCAACCGTGCCTGGCGATGCCATGGAGGTGCCGAACACGTCGGCAACCGTTCCTGGCGATGCCGTGGACGTGCCGAACACGTCGGCGACCGTACATTGCGAGCCGTAGACCTGCCGATCACGTCGGCAACCTGCATGGCGAGCCGTAGACGTGCCGAACACGTCGGCGACCGTGCATGGCGAGCCCTAGACGTGCCGAACACGTCGGCAACCGTTCCTGGCGATGCCGTGGACGTGCCGAACACGTCGGCAACAGTTCCTGGCGATGCCGTGGACGTGCCGAACACGTCGGCGACCGTGCATTGCGAGCCGTAGACGTGCCGAACACGTCGGCAACCTGCATGGCGAGCCGTAGACGTGCCGAACACGTCGGCGACCGTGCATGGCGAGCCGTAGACGTGCCGAGCACGTCGGCGACCGTGCATGGCGATGCCATGGAGGTGCCGAACACGTCGGCAACCGTTCCTGGCGAGCCCTAGACGTGCCGAACACGTCGGCAACCGTTCCTGGCGATGCCGTGGACGTGCCGAACACGTCGGCAACCGTGCCCGGCGATGCCATGGAGGTGCCGAACTCGTCGGCAACCGTGCCTGGCGATGCCATGGAGGTGCCGAACACGTCGGCAACCGTTCCTGGCGATGCCTTAGACGTGCCGAACACGTTGGCGACCGTTCCTGGCGATGCCTTGGACGTGCCGAACACGTTCGCGACCGTGCATTGCGAGCCGTAGACGTGCCGAACACGTCGGCGACCGTGCATTGCGAGCCGTAGACGTGCCGAACACGTCGGCAACCGTGCCCGGCGATGCCATGGAGGTGCCGAACACGTCGGCAACCGTTCCTGGCGATGCCTTGGACGTGCCGAACACGTTGGCGACCGTTCCTGGCGATGCCTTGGACGTGCCGAACACGTTGGCGACCGTGCATTGCGAGCCGTAGACGTGCCGAACACGTCGGCGACCGTGCATTGCGAGCCGTAGACGTGCCGAACACGTCGGCAACCGTTCCTGGCGATGCCTTGGACGTGCCGAACACGTTGGCGACCGTGCATTGCGAGCCGTAGACGTGCCGAACACGTCGGCGACCGTGCATTGCGAGCCGTAGACGTGCCGAACACGTCGGCAACCGTGCCCGGCGATGCCATGGAGGTGCCGAACTCGTCGGCAACCGTGCCTGGCGATGCCATGGAGGTGCCGAACACGTCGGCAACCGTTCCTGGCGATGCCGTGGACGTGCCGAACACGTCGGCGACCGTGCATTGCGAGCCGTAGACCTGCCGAACACGTCGGCAACCTGCATGGCGAGCCGTAGACGTGCCGATCACGTCGGCAACCTGCATGGCGAGCCGTAGACGTGCCGAACACGTCGGCAACCGTGCCTGGCGATGCCATGGAGGTGCCGAACACGTCGGCAACCGTTCCTGGCGATGCCGTGGACGTGCCGAACACGTCGGCGACCGTGCATGGCGAGCCGTAGACGTGCCAAACACGTGGGCAACCGTGCCTGGCGATGCCATGGAGGTGCCGAACACGTCGGCAACCGTGCCTGGCGATGCCATGGAGGTGCCGAACACGTCGGCAACCGTTCCTGGCGATGCCTTAGACGTGCCGAACACGTTGGCGACCGTTCCTGGCGATGCCTTGGACGTGCCGAACACGTTCGCGACCGTGCATTGCGAGCCGTAGACGTGCCGAACACGTCGGCGACCGTGCATTGCGAGCCGTAGACGTGCCGAACACGTCGGCAACCGTGCCCGGCGATGCCATGGAGGTGCCGAACACGTCGGCAACCGTTCCTGGCGATGCCTTGGACGTGCCGAACACGTTGGCGACCGTTCCTGGCGATGCCTTGGACGTGCCGAACACGTTGGCGACCGTGCATTGCGAGCCGTAGACGTGCCGAACACGTCGGCGACCGTGCATTGCGAGCCGTAGACGTGCCGAACACGTCGGCAACCGTTCCTGGCGATGCCTTGGACGTGCCGAACACGTTGGCGACCGTGCATTGCGAGCCGTAGACGTGCCGAACACGTCGGCGACCGTGCATTGCGAGCCGTAGACGTGCCGAACACGTCGGCAACCGTGCCCGGCGATGCCATGGAGGTGCCGAACTCGTCGGCAACCGTGCCTGGCGATGCCATGGAGGTGCCGAACACGTCGGCAACCGTTCCTGGCGATGCCGTGGACGTGCCGAACACGTCGGCGACCGTGCATTGCGAGCCGTAGACCTGCCGAACACGTCGGCAACCTGCATGGCGAGCCGTAGACGTGCCGATCACGTCGGCAACCTGCATGGCGAGCCGTAGACGTGCCGAACACGTCGGCAACCGTGCCTGGCGATGCCATGGAGGTGCCGAACACGTCGGCAACCGTTCCTGGCGATGCCGTGGACGTGCCGAACACGTCGGCGACCGTGCATGGCGAGCCGTAGACGTGCCAAACACGTGGGCAACCGTGCCTGGCGATGCCATGGAGGTGCCGAACACGTCGGCAACCGTGCCTGGCGATGCCATGGAGGTGCCGAACACGTCGGCAACCGTTCCTGGCGATGCCGTGGACGTGCCGAACACGTCGGCGACCGTACATTGCGAGCCGTAGACCTGCCGAACACGTCGGCAACCTGCATGGCGAGCCGTAGACGTGCCGATCACGTCGGCAACCTGCCTGGCGATGCCGTGGGCGTGCCGAACACGTCGGCGACCGTACATTGCGAGCCGTAGACCTGCCGAACACGTCGGCAACCTGCATGGCGAGCCGTAGACGTGCCGATCACGTCGGCAACCTGCATGGCGAGCCGTAGACCTGCCGAACACGTCGGCAACCTGCATGGCGAGCCGTAGACGTGCCGATCACGTCGGCAACCTGCATGGCGAGCCGTAGACGTGCCGAACACGTCGGCGACCGTGCATGGCGATGCCGTGGACGTGCCGAACACGTCGGCGGCCGTGCATTGCGAGCCGTAGACGTGCCGAACACGTCGGCAACCTGCATGGCGAGCCGTAGACGTGCCGAACACGTCGGCGACCGTGCATGGCGAGCCGTAGACGTGCCGAGCACGTCGGCGACCGTGCATGGCGATGCCATGGAGGTGCCGAACACGTCGGCGACCGTGCATGGCGAGCCGTAGACGTGCCAAACACGTGGGCAACCGTGCCTGGCGATGCCATGGAGGTGCCGAACACGTCGGCGACCGTACATTGCGAGCCGTAGACCTGCCGAACACGTCGGCAACCTGCATGGCGAGCCGTAGACGTGCCGATCACGTCGGCAACCTGCATGGCGAGCCGTAGACGTGCCGAACACGTCGGCGACCGTGCATGGCGAGCCCTAGACGTGCCGAACACGTCGGCAACCGTTCCTGGCGATGCCGTGGACGTGCCGAACACGTCGTCTACAGTTCCTGGCGATGCCGTGGACGTGCCGAACACGTCGGCGACCGTGCATTGCGAGCCGTAGACGTGCCGAACACGTCGGCAACCTGCATGGCGAGCCGTAGACGTGCCGAGCACGTCGGCGACCGTGCATGGCGATGCCATGGAGGTGCCGAACACGTCGGCAACCGTTCCTGGCGAGCCCTAGACGTGCCGAACACGTCGGCAACCGTTCCTGGCGATGCCGTGGACGTGCCGAACACGTCGGCAACCGTGCCCGGCGATGCCATGGAGGTGCCGAACTCGTCGGCAACCGTGCCTGGCGATGCCATGGAGGTGCCGAACACGTCGGCAACCGTTCCTGGCGATGCCTTGGACGTGCCGAACACGTTGGCGACCGTTCCTGGCGATGCCTTGGACGTGCCGAACACGTTCGCGACCGTGCATTGCGAGCCGTAGACGTGCCGAACACGTCGGCGACCGTGCATTGCGAGCCGTAGACGTGCCGAACACGTCGGCAACCGTGCCCGGCGATGCCATGGAGGTGCCGAACACGTCGGCAACCGTTCCTGGCGATGCCTTGGACGTGCCGAACACGTTGGCGACCGTTCCTGGCGATGCCTTGGACGTGCCGAACACGTTGGCGACCGTGCATTGCGAGCCGTAGACGTGCCGAACACGTCGGCGACCGTGCATTGCGAGCCGTAGACGTGCCGAACACGTCGGCAACCGTTCCTGGCGATGCCTTGGACGTGCCGAACACGTTGGCGACCGTGCATTGCGAGCCGTAGACGTGCCGAACACGTCGGCGACCGTGCATTGCGAGCCGTAGACGTGCCGAACACGTCGGCAACCGTGCCCGGCGATGCCATGGAGGTGCCGAACTCGTCGGCAACCGTGCCTGGCGATGCCATGGAGGTGCCGAACACGTCGGCAACCGTTCCTGGCGAGCCCTAGACGTGCCGAACACGTCGGCGACCGTGCATGGCGAGCCCTAGACGTGCCGAACACGTCGGCAACCGTGCCTGGCGATGCCATTGAGGTGCCGAACACGTCGGCAACCGTTCCTGGCGATGCCATGGAGGTGCCGAACACGTCGGCAACCGTTCCTGGCGATGCCTTGGACGTGCCGAACACGTTGGCGACCGTTCCTGGCGATGCCTTGGACGTGCCGAACACGTTCGCGACCGTGCATTGCGAGCCGTAGACGTGCCGAACACGTCGGCGACCGTGCATTGCGAGCCGTAGACGTGCCGAACACGTCGGCAACCGTGCCCGGCGATGCCATGGAGGTGCCGAACACGTCGGCAACCGTTCCTGGCGATGCCTTGGACGTGCCGAACACGTTGGCGACCGTTCCTGGCGATGCCTTGGACGTGCCGAACACGTTGGCGACCGTGCATTGCGAGCCGTAGACGTGCCGAACACGTCGGCGACCGTGCATTGCGAGCCGTAGACGTGCCGAACACGTCGGCAACCGTTCCTGGCGATGCCTTGGACGTGCCGAACACGTTGGCGACCGTGCATTGCGAGCCGTAGACGTGCCGAACACGTCGGCGACCGTGCATTGCGAGCCGTAGACGTGCCGAACACGTCGGCAACCGTGCCCGGCGATGCCATGGAGGTGCCGAACTCGTCGGCAACCGTGCCTGGCGATGCCATGGAGGTGCCGAACACGTCGGCAACCGTTCCTGGCGAGCCCTAGACGTGCCGAACACGTCGGCGACCGTGCATGGCGAGCCCTAGACGTGCCGAACACGTCGGCAACCGTGCCTGGCGATGCCATTGAGGTGCCGAACACGTCGGCAACCGTTCCTGGCGATGCCGTGGACGTGCCGAACACGTCGGCGACCGTGCATTGCGAGCCGTAGACCTGCCGAACACGTCGGCAACCTGCATGGCGAGCCGTAGACGTGCCGATCACGTCGGCAACCTGCATGGCGAGCCGTAGACGTGCCGAACACGTCGGCGACCGTGCATGGCGAGCCGTAGACGTGCCGATCACGTCGGCAACCTGCATGGCGAGCCGTAGACGTGCCGAACACGTCGGCGACCGTGCATTGCGAGCCGTAGACGTGCCGAACACGTCGGCAACCGTTCCTGGCGATGCCTTGGACGTGCCGAACACGTTGGCGACCGTGCATTGCGAGCCGTAGACGTGCCGAACACGTCGGCGACCGTGCATTGCGAGCCGTAGACGTGCCGAACACGTCGGCAACCATGCCCGGCGATGCCATGGAGGTGCCGAACTCGTCGGCAACCGTGCCTGGCGATGCCATGGAGGTGCCGAACACGTCGGCAACCGTTCCTGGCGAGCCCTAGACGTGCCGAACACGTCGGCAACCGTTCCTGGCGATGCCGTGGACGTGCCGAACACGTCGGCAACCGTGCCCGGCGATGCCATGGAGGTGCCGAACTCGTCGGCAACCGTGCCTGGCGATGCCATGGAGGTGCCGAACACGTCGGCAACCGTTCCTGGCGAGCCGTAGACGTGCCGAACACGTCGGCGACCGTGCATGGCGAGCCCTAGACGTGCCGAACACGTCGGCGACCGTGCATGGCGAGCCGTAGACGTGCCGAACACGTCGGCAACCTGCATGACGAGCCGTAGACGTGCCGAACACGTCGGCGACCGTGCATTGGGAGCCGTAGACGTGCCGAACACGTCGGCAACCTGCATGGCGAGCCGTAGACGTGCCGAACACGTCGGCGACCGTGCATGGCGAGCCCTAGACGTGCCGAACACGTCGGCAACCGTGCCTGGCGATGCCATTGAGGTGCCGAACACGTCGGCAACCGTTCCTGGCGAGTCGTAGACGTGCCGAGCACGTGGGCAACCGTGCCTGGCGATGCCATGGAGGTGCCGAACACGTCGGCAACCGTGCCTGGCGATGCCATGGAGGTGCCGAACACGTCGGCAACCTGCATGGCGAGCCGTAGACGTGCCGATCACGTCGGCAACCTGCATGGCGAGCCGTAGACGTGCCGAACACGTCGGCGACCGTGCATGGCGAGTCGTAGACGTGCCGAGCACGTCGGCGACCGTGCATGGCGAGCCGTAGACGTGCCGAACACGTCGGCAACCGTGCCTGGCGATGCCATGGAGGTGCCGAACACGTCGGCAACCTGCATTGCGAGCCGTAGACGTGCCGAACACGTCGGCAACCGTTCCTGGCGATGCCTTGGACGTGCCGAACACGTTGGCGACCGTGCATTGCGAGCCGTAGACGTGCCGAACACGTCGGCGACCGTGCATTGCGAGCCGTAGACGTGCCGAACACGTCGGCAACCGTGCCCGGCGATGCCATGGAGGTGCCGAACTCGTCGGCAACCGTGCCTGGCGATGCCATGGAGGTGCCGAACACGTCGGCAACCGTTCCTGGCGAGCCCTAGACGTGCCGAACACGTCGGCGACCGTGCATGGCGAGCCCTAGACGTGCCGAACACGTCGGCAACCGTGCCTGGCGATGCCATTGAGGTGCCGAACACGTCGGCAACCGTTCCTGGCGATGCCGTGGACGTGCCGAACACGTCGGCGACCGTGCATTGCGAGCCGTAGACCTGCCGAACACGTCGGCAACCTGCATGGCGAGCCGTAGACGTGCCGATCACGTCGGCAACCTGCATGGCGAGCCGTAGACGTGCCGAACACGTCGGCGACCGTGCATGGCGAGCCGTAGACGTGCCGATCACGTCGGCAACCTGCATGGCGAGCCGTAGACGTGCCGAACACGTCGGCGACCGTGCATTGCGAGCCGTAGACGTGCCGAACACGTCGGCAACCGTTCCTGGCGATGCCTTGGACGTGCCGAACACGTTGGCGACCGTGCATTGCGAGCCGTAGACGTGCCGAACACGTCGGCGACCGTGCATTGCGAGCCGTAGACGTGCCGAACACGTCGGCAACCATGCCCGGCGATGCCATGGAGGTGCCGAACTCGTCGGCAACCGTGCCTGGCGATGCCATGGAGGTGCCGAACACGTCGGCAACCGTTCCTGGCGAGCCCTAGACGTGCCGAACACGTCGGCAACCGTTCCTGGCGATGCCGTGGACGTGCCGAACACGTCGGCAACCGTGCCCGGCGATGCCATGGAGGTGCCGAACTCGTCGGCAACCGTGCCTGGCGATGCCATGGAGGTGCCGAACACGTCGGCAACCGTTCCTGGCGAGCCGTAGACGTGCCGAACACGTCGGCGACCGTGCATGGCGAGCCCTAGACGTGCCGAACACGTCGGCGACCGTGCATGGCGAGCCGTAGACGTGCCGAACACGTCGGCAACCTGCATGACGAGCCGTAGACGTGCCGAACACGTCGGCGACCGTGCATTGGGAGCCGTAGACGTGCCGAACACGTCGGCAACCTGCATGGCGAGCCGTAGACGTGCCGAACACGTCGGCGACCGTGCATGGCGAGCCCTAGACGTGCCGAACACGTCGGCAACCGTGCCTGGCGATGCCATTGAGGTGCCGAACACGTCGGCAACCGTTCCTGGCGAGTCGTAGACGTGCCGAGCACGTGGGCAACCGTGCCTGGCGATGCCATGGAGGTGCCGAACACGTCGGCAACCGTGCCTGGCGATGCCATGGAGGTGCCGAACACGTCGGCAACCTGCATGGCGAGCCGTAGACGTGCCGATCACGTCGGCAACCTGCATGGCGAGCCGTAGACGTGCCGAACACGTCGGCGACCGTGCATGGCGAGTCGTAGACGTGCCGAGCACGTCGGCGACCGTGCATGGCGAGCCGTAGACGTGCCGAACACGTCGGCAACCGTGCCTGGCGATGCCATGGAGGTGCCGAACACGTCGGCAACCTGCATGGCGAGCCGTAGACGTGCCGATCACGTCGGCAACCTGCATGGCGAGCCGTAGACGTGCCGAACACGTCGGCAACCGTTCCTGGCGAGCCGTAGACGTGCCGAACACGTCGGCGACCGTGCATGGCGAGCCCTAGACGTGCCGAAAACGTCGGCGACCGTGCATGGCGAGAGCCGTAGACGTGCCGAACACGTCGGCAACCTGCATGACGAGCCGTAGACGTGCCGAACACGTCGGCGACCGTGCATTGGGAGCCGTAGACGTGCCGAACAGGTCGGCGGCCGTGCATGGCGAGCCGTAGACGTGCCAAACACGTCGGCAACCGTTCCTGGCGAGCCCTAGACGTGCCGAACACGTCGGCAACCGTTCCTGGCGATGCCGTGGACGTGCCGAACACGTCGGCAACCGTGCCCGGCGATGCCATGGAGGTGCCGAACTCGTCGGCAACCGTGCCTGGCGATGCCATTGAGGTGCCAAACACGTCGGCAACCGTTCCTGGCGAGCCCTAGACGTGCCGAACACGTCGGCAACCGTTCCTGGCGATGCCGTGGACGTGCCGAACACGTCGGCAACCGTGCCCGGCGATGCCATGGAGGTGCCGAACACGTCGGCAACCGTTCCTGGCGAGCCGTAGACGTGCCGAACACGTCGGCGACCGTGCATGGCGAGCCCTAGACGTGCCGAACACGTCGGCAACCGTGCCTGGCGATGCCATTGAGGTGCCGAACACGTCGGCAACCGTTCCTGGCGATGCCGTGGACGTGCCGAACACGTCGGCGACCGTGCATTGCGAGCCGTAGACGTGCCGAACACGTCGGCGACCGTGCATGGCGAGCCGTAGACGTGCCGAACACGTCGGCAACCTGCATGACGAGCCGTAGACGTGCCGAACACGTCGGCGACCGTGCATTGGGAGCCGTAGACGTGCCGAACACGTCGGCAACCTGCATGGCGAGCCGTAGACGTGCCGAACACGTCGGCGACCGTGCATGGCGAGCCCTAGACGTGCCGAACACGTCGGCAACCGTGCCTGGCGATGCCATTGAGGTGCCGAACACGTCGGCAACCGTTCCTGGCGAGTCGTAGACGTGCCGAGCACGTGGGCAACCGTGCCTGGCGATGCCATGGAGGTGCCGAACACGTCGGCAACCGTGCATTGCGAGCCGTAGACCTGCCGAACACGTCGGCAACCTGCATGGCGAGCCGTAGACGTGCCGATCACGTCGGCAACCAGCATGGCGAGCCGTAGACGTGCCGAACACGTCGGCGACCGTGCATGGCGAGCCGTAGACGTGCCGATCACGTCGGCAACCTGCATGGCGAGCCGTAGACGTGCCGAACACGTCGGCGACCGTGCATTGCGAGCCGTAGACGTGCCGAACACGTCGGCAACCGTTCCTGGCGATGCCTTGGACGTGCCGAACACGTTGGCGACCGTGCATTGCGAGCCGTAGACGTGCCGAACACGTCGGCGACCGTGCATTGCGAGCCGTAGACGTGCCGAACACGTCGGCAACCATGCCCGGCGATGCCATGGAGGTGCCGAACTCGTCGGCAACCGTGCCTGGCGATGCCATGGAGGTGCCGAACACGTCGGCAACCGTTCCTGGCGAGCCCTAGACGTGCCGAACACGTCGGCAACCGTTCCTGGCGATGCCGTGGACGTGCCGAAAACGTCGGCAACCGTGCCCGGCGATGCCATGGAGGTGCCGAACTCGTCGGCAACCGTGCCTGGCGATGCCATGGAGGTGCCGAACACGTCGGCAACCGTTCCTGGCGAGCCGTAGACGTGCCGAACACGTCGGCGACCGTGCATGGCGAGCCCTAGACGTGCCGAACACGTCGGCGACCGTGCATAGCGAGCCGTAGACGTGCCGAACACGTCGGCAACCTGCATGACGAGCCGTAGACGTGCCGAACACGTCGGCGACCGTGCATTGGGAGCCGTAGACGTGCCGAACACGTCGGCAACCTGCATGGCGAGCCGTAGACGTGCCGAACACGTCGGCGACCGTGCATGGCGAGCCCTAGACGTGCCGAACACGTCGGCAACCGTGCCTGGCGATGCCATTGAGGTGCCGAACACGTCGGCAACCGTTCCTGGCGAGTCGTAGACGTGCCGAGCACGTGGGCAACCGTGCCTGGCGATGCCATGGAGGTGCCGAACACGTCGGCAACCGTGCCTGGCGATGCCATGGAGGTGCCGAACACGTCGGCAACCTGCATGGCGAGCCGTAGACGTGCCGATCACGTCGGCAACCTGCATGGCGAGCCGTAGACGTGCCGAACACGTCGGCGACCGTGCATGGCGAGTCGTAGACGTGCCGAGCACGTCGGCGACCGTGCATGGCGAGCCGTAGACGTGCCGAACACGTCGGCAACCGTGCCTGGCGATGCCATGGAGGTGCCGAACACGTCGGCAACCTGCATGGCGAGCCGTAGACGTGCCGATCACGTCGGCAACCTGCATGGCGAGCCGTAGACGTGCCGAACACGTCGGCAACCGTTCCTGGCGAGCCGTAGACGTGCCGAACACGTCGGCGACCATGCATGGCGAGCCCTAGACGTGCCGAACACGTCGGCGACCGTGCATGGCGAGCCGTAGACGTGCCGAACACGTCGGCAACCTGCATGACGAGCCGTAGACGTGCCGAACACGTCGGCGACCGTGCATTGGGAGCCGTAGACGTGCCGAACAGGTCGGCGGCCGTGCATGGCGAGCCGTAGACGTGCCAAACACGTCGGCAACCGTGCCTGGCGATGCCATGGAGGTGCCGAACACGTCGGCAACCGTTTCTGGCGATGCCGTGGACGTGCCGAACACGTCGGCGACCGTGCATGGCGAGCCGTAGACGTGCCAAACACGTGGGCAACCGTGCCTGGCGATGCCATGGAGGTGCCGAACACGTCGGCAACCGTGCCTGGCGATGCCATGGAGGTGCCGAACACGTCGGCAACCGTTCCTGGCGATGCCGTGGACGTGCCGAACACGTCGGCGACCGTACATTGCGAGCCGTAGACCTGCCGAACACGTCGGCAACCTGCATGGCGAGCCGTAGACGTGCCAAACACGTGGGCAACCGTGCCTGGCGATGCCATGGAGGTGCCGAACACGCCGGCAACCTGCATGACGAGCCGTAGACGTGCCGAACACGTCGGCGAACGTGCATGGCGATGCCGTGGACGTGCCGAACACGTCGGCGACCGTGCATTGCGAGCCGTAGACGTGCCGAACACGTCGGCAACCTGCATGGCGAGCCGTAGACGTGCCGAACACGTCGGCAACCTGCATGGCGAGCCGTAGACGTGCCGATCACGTCGGCAACCTGCATGGCGAGCCGTAGACGTGCCGAACACGTCGGCGACCGTGCATGACGAGCCCTAGACGTGCCGAACACGTCGGCGACCGTGCATTGGGAGCCGTAGACGTGCCGAACAGGTCGGCGGCCGTGCATGGCGAGCCGTAGACGTGCCAAACACGTCGGCAACCGTGCCTGGCGATGCCATGGAGGTGCCGAACACGTCGGCAACCGTTTCTGGCGATGCCGTGGACGTGCCGAACACGTCGGCGACCGTGCATGGCGATGCCATGGAGGTGCCGAACACGTCGGCAACCGTTCCTGGCGATGCCGTGGACGTGCCAAACACGTCGGCAACCGTGCCTGGCGATGCCATGGAGGTGCCGAACACGTCGGCAACCGTTCCTGGCGATGCCGTGGACGTGCCGAACACGTCGGCGACCGTACATTGCGAGCCGTAGACCTGCCGAACACGTCGGCAACCTGCATGGCGAGCCGTAGACGTGCCAAACACGTGGGCAACCGTGCCTGGCGATGCCATGGAGGTGCCGAACACGCCGGCAACCTGCATGACGAGCCGTAGACGTGCCGAACACGTCGGCGAACGTGCATGGCGATGCCGTGGACGTGCCGAACACGTCGGCGACCGTGCATTGCGAGCCGTAGACGTGCCGAACACGTCGGCAACCTGCATGGCGAGCCGTAGACGTGCCGAACACGTCGGCAACCTGCATGGCGAGCCGTAGACGTGCCGATCACGTCGGCAACCTGCATGGCGAGCCGTAGACGTGCCGAACACGTCGGCGACCGTGCATGGCGAGCCCTAGACGTGCCGAACACGTCGGCGACCGTGCATGGCGAGCCCTAGACGTGCCGAACACGTCGGCAACCGTGCCTGGCGATGCCATGGAGGTGCCGAACACGTCGGCGACCGTGCATGGCGAGCCCTAGACGTGCCGAACACGTCGGCAACCGTGCCTGGCGATGCCATTGAGGTGCCGAACACGTCGGCAACCGTTCCTGGCGAGTCGTAGACGTGCCGAGCACGTGGGCAACCGTGCCTGGCGATGCCATGGAGGTGCCGAACACGTCGGCAACCGTGCCTGGCGATGCCATGGAGGTGCCGAACACGTCGGCAACCTGCATGGCGAGCCGTAGACGTGCCGATCACGTCGGCAACCTGCATGGCGAGCCGTAGACGTGCCGAACACGTCGGCGACCGTGCATGGCGAGTCGTAGACGTGCCGAGCACGTCGGCGACCGTGCATGGCGAGCCGTAGACGTGCCGAACACGTCGGCAACCGTGCCTGGCGATGCCATGGAGGTGCCGAACACGTCGGCAACCTGCATGGCGAGCCGTAGACGTGCCGATCACGTCGGCAACCTGCATGGCGAGCCGTAGACGTGCCGAACACGTCGGCAACCGTTCCTGGCGAGCCGTAGACGTGCCGAACACGTCGGCGACCGTGCATGGCGAGCCCTAGACGTGCCGAACACGTCGGCGACCGTGCATGGCGAGCCGTAGACCTGCCGAACACGTCGGCAACCTGCATGACGTGCCGTAGACGTGCCGAACACGTCGGCGACCGTGCATTGGGAGCCGTAGACGTGCCGAACAGGTCGGCGGCCGTGCATGGCGAGCCGTAGACGTGCCAAACACGTCGGCAACCGTGCCTGGCGATGCCATGGAGGTGCCGAACACGTCGGCAACCGTTTCTGGCGATGCCGTGGACGTGCCGAACACGTCGGCGACCGTGCATGGCGAGCCGTAGACGTGCCAAACACGTGGGCAACCGTGCCTGGCGATGCCATGGAGGTGCCGAACACGTCGGCAACCGTGCCTGGCGATGCCATGGAGGTGCCGAACACGTCGGCAACCGTTCCTGGCGATGCCGTGGACGTGCCGAACACGTCGGCGACCGTACATTGCGAGCCGTAGACCTGCCGAACACGTCGGCAACCTGCATGGCGAGCCGTAGACGTGCCAAACACGTGGGCAACCGTGCCTGGCGATGCCATGGAGGTGCCGAACACGCCGGCAACCTGCATGGCGAGCCGTAGACGTGCCGAACACGTCGGCAACCTGCATGGCGAGCCGTAGACGTGCCGAACACGTCGGCAACCTGCATGGCGAGCCGTAGACGTGCCGAACACGTCGGCAACCTGCATGGCGAGCCGTAGACGTGCCGATCACGTCGGCAACCTGCATGGCGAGCCGTAGACGTGCCGAACACGTCGGCGACCGTGCATGGCGAGCCCTAGACGTGCCGAACACGTCGGCGACCGTGCATGGCGAGCCCTAGACGTGCCGAACACGTCGGCAACCGTGCCTGGCGATGCCATGGAGGTGCCGAACACGTCGGCAACCTGCATGGCGAGCCGTAGACGTGCCGATCACGTCGGCAACCTGCATGGCGAGCCGTAGACGTGCCGAACACGTCGGCAACCGTGCATGGCGAGCCGTAGACGTGCCGAACACGTCGGCAACCTGCATGGCGAGCCGTAGACGTGCCGAACACGTCGGCGACCGTGCATGGCGAGTCGTAGACGTGCCGAGCACGTCGGCGACCGTGCATGGCGAGCCGTAGACGTGCCGAACACGTCGGCAACCTGCATGACGAGCCGTAGACGTGCCGAACACGTCGGCAACCTGCATGGCGAGCCGTAGACGTGCCGAACACGTCGGCGACCGTGCATGGCGAGCCCTAGACGTGCCGAACACGTCGGCAACCGTGCCTGGCGATGCCATTGAGGTGCCGAACACGTCGGCAACCGTTCCTGGCGAGTCGTAGACGTGCCGAGCACGTGGGCAACCGTGCCTGGCGATGCCATGGAGGTGCCGAACACGTCGGCAACCGTGCCTGGCGATGCCATGGAGGTGCCGAACACGTCGGCAACCTGCATGGCGAGCCGTAGACGTGCCGATCACGTCGGCAACCTGCATGGCGAGCCGTAGACGTGCCGAGCACGTCGGCGACCGTGCATGGCGAGCCGTAGACGTGCCGAACACGTCGGCAACCTGCATGACGAGCCGTAGACGTGCCGAACACGTCGGCAACCTGCATGACGAGCCGTAGACGTGCCGAACACGTCGGCAACCTGCATGGCGAGCCGTAGACGTGCCGAACACGTCGGCAACCTGCATGGCGAGCCGTAGACGTGCCGAACACGTCGGCAACCTGCATGGCGAGCCGTAGACGTGCCGAACACGTCGGCAACCTGCATGACGAGCCGTAGACGTGCCGAACACGTCGGCGACCGTGCATGGCGAGTCGTAGACGTGCCGAGCACGTCGGCGACCGTGCATGGCGAGCCGTAGACGTGCCGAACACGTCGGCAACCTGCATGACGAGCCGTAGACGTGCCGAACACGTCGGCGACCGTGCATTGGGAGCCGTAGACGTGCCGAACAGGTCGGCGGCCGTGCATGGCGAGCCGTAGACGTGCCAAACACGTCGGCAACCGTGCCTGGCGATGCCATGGAGGTGCCGAACACGTCGGCAACCGTTTCTGGCGATGCCGTGGACGTGCCGAACACGTCGGCGACCGTGCATGGCGAGCCGTAGACGTGCCAAACACGTGGGCAACCGTGCCTGGCGATGCCATGGAGGTGCCGAACACGTCGGCAACCGTGCCTGGCGATGCCATGGAGGTGCCGAACACGTCGGCAACCGTTCCTGGCGATGCCGTGGACGTGCCGAACACGTCGGCGACCGTACATTGCGAGCCGTAGACCTGCCGAACACGTCGGCAACCTGCATGGCGAGCCGTAGACGTGCCAAACACGTGGGCAACCGTGCCTGGCGATGCCATGGAGGTGCCGAACACGCCGGCAACCTGCATGACGAGCCGTAGACGTGCCGAACACGTCGGCGAACGTGCATGGCGATGCCGTGGACGTGCCGAACACGTCGGCGACCGTGCATTGCGAGCCGTAGACGTGCCGAACACGTCGGCAACCTGCATGGCGAGCCGTAGACGTGCCGAACACGTCGGCAACCTGCATGGCGAGCCGTAGACGTGCCGATCACGTCGGCAACCTGCATGGCGAGCCGTAGACGTGCCGAACACGTCGGCGACCGTGCATGGCGAGCCCTAGACGTGCCGAACACGTCGGCGACCGTGCATGGCGAGCCCTAGACGTGCCGAACACGTCGGCAACCGTGCCTGGCGATGCCATGGAGGTGCCGAACACGTCGGCAACCTGCATGGCGAGCCGTAGACGTGCCGATCACGTCGGCAACCTGCATGGCGAGCCGTAGACGTGCCGAACACGTCGGCGACCGTGCATGGCGAGCCCTAGACGTGCCGAACACGTCGGCGACCGTGCACGGCGATGCCATGGAGGTGCCGAACACGTCGGCAACCGTGCATGGCGAGCCGTAGACGTGCCAAACACGTGGGCAACCGTGCCTATATTCTCTTTCTTCATGATTTTGATGGCCGATGCAGCCTCTGGCTCCATATCGAGAGGAAACCCTTCAGCACGCATGATCACCTTGGGCGGGTGTGGAGAGGACTTGTTATCCTGGGGTAGGTGTGGAGAGGAGTGAAAAATGCTGAGTAAACTTTCGAAATGATGTTTTTCAAAGATCTTGCTAACGTTAGAATTCTTCTGTCTTTATCTATGTAGGCCGAAATGATGGCTTCCCGATCATTGAGACCACCCATAAATAACAGACAGTGTCGCGTACATCTTGACCAAACGAAACAAATGTTTGATTATCACTTTTACTACGTCTCTTTTTGGAGATTCGTTATTCTCGTACCCTAAACCGTAAACAAATGTCTGGAATATCACAAACAATTTAGACATGTGGTGGTCTTAAGCTCATTTTGAAGAAATCAGAAAAAATAGTAACTTTCTTATGTACCGAAAATTATCCTGTTTGGTGTGAAATTAACATATAACAATAACAATATATTGTCAAGTCCGGGTCCGTCGCCCATCGGACCCCCAGTGTCGATCGGTGTCGATACTTCTCTTACCGTCAGCACTCTCCTCATTCGGAACACTACGAATTTCCTACGGACCCCTCTCCTTCGCCATGGCCGGGGCCCGTCCGAACGAGGCTGGGGGTGATCTACAGTGATCGAGTGCGGCGGGAACCGCACCGCACCATTGCCGAGCGTCCGCGGCGCGAGCTCCAAAACAGTCTGGCCTTCGGAGTCCTCGCGAACCCTTCGCACGGAATAGCCGGTTCGGCCGCAGGGCAGCTGTCTTGTTTGTTTCGTTTTGCTGCGTTGAGTTCTACTCACACCTTCGTGGGAAAGGGTCCTGTTTCGCATAGAGGCATTAGGGGATTCGGGGAGCACGCGTTCAAGTGCGTGGATCTTCTTCGTCGGACAAGACCAAAGCGTCAGAAGCTTAGTCGGTGCTCCACGCAAATCAACGGGAAGGCATTACGTGTCCTCCCCTGCATCTCGCGGTCGGGTAAATAGTTCCCCCTCCGCGTAGCGTTATCATTTCGCTACCTGTAGTGACTAAGGGTATTGTTGTCCTTGACGCTTATCGTGCTCCACTTTTAACAAATCCCGCCTCCTCTTTCCCACCACTTTTGGCCTGCCGTAAACCAAACTTACACCCCGTTCAACAAGCGTCACCCGGCCGCGTGTCTTACAGCCGGCTTTGGGTCACCATTGGCTAACCTTAGTTAGCACGACCATTCTTTCGTGTAGTAGGCTAATCACAAGCCGTCCACGGTAGGGTTTCCTGCTGGGTGGAGATCCACTAAACTAGGGGAAGAGGATAGGTGAGTCCATAAAAGCTTAGATAGGTGAGTCCATAAAAGCTTAAGCACCCAGACCACCCCGTAGTGTTGATTCCCCAGTGGGCTCAGGCAGGAGTTGCGTATCCGCCTCCTGACCTCGTAGCGACGGATTTAGTCGGCCAGAGTTTCTTTCAGCGTTAGTGTTAGTGAGAATTTAGGAGTGCTAGCTGGACATACCTCATCTAGCTGAGAGAGTAAGTAATTAGCAGTCGGCTGACAACTCCCTGGCGGCGTTGTCCTAGCCTGACCTCCTAGGTGGGCTTTAATGATGATAAAGACAATCTAATTAGATTCATTAAACGATCTTGTGGAAGTTAATATTCTGGCTGTTTTAATTATTGAAGTTTATTAACCTTGTGAAACATGGTTGTCACTCTACCTCCACCGTGACGGTCGAGTGATAACGTGCTCCAAGGCTAACCTTCGTGCAGGGTGCGCCCGCTGACTATCAAACGTAATTTATTCGACTCGTTGTCCTAAATTTTCGTTTCGATAGTTAGTTTTTAACTTTTTACCTTTTAGTTATCCTTTATACTTACGTAGTCCTAACCCGTAAACTAACCCATCTGTTAGTGCTCCTCCCATTCACTGAAGAGCCACGGGAGGAGTACTAAACAAAGGTTCGTTTGAATCAGTAGCGAAACGATCCTTTCAAATCCCCTATAAGATACTCCTAGCATTTGTTCGTACTGAGAATGTGTGACACGTGAGTGTAGCCCGGTGTCGCACATTGGCTCAGCACCGAATGCCGGGCTTCTACTAACTACTCACTTAGTTTTATCATACTCTCTTCTGAAGAAACCCCTCAGTCACCAGTGGTGATATGTGACCAGAGGTCATCGTCTAGTTGACGCCTCTTCATTCATAGTTCTTCCACCATTTACATCCTACTAAAATAATTACTAGATTAATGTACTTTGAAGGGTGCAACCCTTTTATTATTATACTTAAACTTTATTAATGCTCTAAAACTTTATTAGGTAACGATAACATGAATATCAATAAGTTAACAACATAGAATTTTCTACAACTCCGGCTACTAACTCAGTTTTTGCTCTTTTTAACTTCGACATTGTGCTTTTCTTGAGTGCTAGGGCTTGATCTTTTCCGTGTTCCTGTTGCATTGGAACTTGCTTATGGTTGTACGTCCGACTCGTCTCTCTGAATTGTAAGTGTGTTGAATTGTTGCCGAGATCTGATATTACATTTAGTCACTCACGTTCTCAACTGTTGCCGTTGCAGAAACTTGGACCTGGGCGGGAGTAAGCTTTCAATATCCAATGAAGCTCAAGTGATCTTGCCATCCTTAAGAGGTTGGTACTCCATATATAATTTTATTAAGTGACTTGTAACTTACCGACATATTTTTACTTTCTGTGTTCGACAACAACTTACTAATGGCCGCTCCATGCCAATCTGAGTAGTCCCATTCTAGTAGGACAGCGAGTTCTGTTGAGCGGTATCTCTAAAAAATACATATTATCCTTATATTATATTGCATTATTTTATATTAACTTGTGTCCACAAACCTTTCCGTTTCTCAGTAGGTCTCCGACGGTGATATAGCCGTTTTTGACAGCGATTTCCGGAGTGGTTAAATGCTTATCATTACAATAGTTCCTTATTTTAACACGTAGGTACAGACTAAAAAAATTTTTCAACTTGTTAATAGTTATTTAGTGTTAGTATCTATAGACTCACCTCAGATTTTCCACGTCCGTTGAGGATAAAGCTTGATCTCTAATCACTCTTATTTGGCATTTGTTTTGTTTGTTATAGTCCAAGAGTCGCCTGCGTCCTTCACTTGTGAAAAATTCCCAGAAAGAATAGCTCATTTTGGCCTAAATTCCCTTCACATTAAAATATATCATAATATAGATTGGTTCTGAAGTTGTCTACTATACAACAAACAATACTTCGCGTAGCGTTATCATTTCGCTATCTGTAGCGACTATGGCTATTGTTGCCCTTGACGCTTATCATGCTCCACTGAAGCAGTACAAATCGTGGTTTCTTCCGGCCGTCGTTGGCCACATTAGAGGCATAGGATCCTTGGGATTCTTATACCTAAAAATCCTACTATTTATCTAGCTGTTAACATCATAGTTCATTTACTTATTTTAATATAGCAATCAAACTTACTTCACCACGCTTTCCAGGAAGAAGTTTACTAACCTCTTCATTGATAGTCTATCCACATTCGGAAAGTTGATGACACGAATATATTCGGAGAAGACACGGCGGTTAATATGCTCCTGATTTTCTACGATACGTAATTCCTGGCTGGAGTTTTTGGTTTTGAAACCTGGCCTCTAAACAAAAGCAGTTAAGTTTTAGATAGATTGTGTACGCATTAACTTTAAGGAAACAAGACACCTACCACGGACATTGTTATTGATGAAACAAAATGTTCCAAAAAATCCTAAAAAGTTTGCTGACTAGTATACTGTACTTGGCTACCGTAATACACATGATCATCTAATTCAGTTCAGTCCTTTAATTTTATTATTGATTTGCTCCCTGTTTGGGTTAAACCATTGCCCCATTTTCCCCTTTTTGCTCCTTTCAGGTTTTTATGGGATTGGGACGTAATCCCTGGTCCACTTCCTCACTCATCTAAGAGGCCCCATCCTCTTACTAAAAATGGGGTCCAGTAATGATGGGGTTGTAAAAGCCAAAATAGTCAAGAGGAGTCGTATTTTGGCGCCTCCATTACTGGTCTTACCTTCGGGACTGACAAGCCCGCGTGGCACTCCCAACCCTTAGGGGAGACTCCTCTTTGTACCTGGGTTGGACCGTTATTGTACTCAGATTTTGGTCTAAAAACAACAAGTCAACTACAGAGCAATATTTCAACAATGAAGTTTACTATAAGGTTAAAGATGGGAGCAATCAATATACATTAGAAGATTTTGGCAATCGTAATAAAGGACTGCAATGTAGCAGGATTTGCAACGTATGCAGAATAACTTCACTGGATAACAAAGTAGTTTCTCACGCTGCAAAGTTTAAGATTAAATACCTATAAATCTGCTAATACACCATGTGAAACTAAGTGTGTAGTATATTGTAATACTTGCAGTAAATGTGAATTACAATACGTGGGTGCCACAAGTAGGCGTTTAAAGGATAGGATCAAAGAACACTTATACTACATTAGTAATAAAAAGAAATTTAATATTTTATATACACACTTTCACAGTTGTAAGTCTAAATCGGAAACCGTTCGACATGGTTCAGCGGTAGTTTCGATTGAGTACGCGAGCCAACCACACACCGACAGAGTAGTTTACCACAGCGTTTATCTCAAACTTGGGTAATTAAACCAGAAATAAAGCACGGTAGATCAAAACTAAAGCGAACAATAAGGCACATTAACTACAGGAGCTACAAAGTCAATTACACAAGAACATAGAAAATTGACATATTGTCTGCGAATTCAATGAGACCTAATCGGAGTGAGAGATCTGCGTCAATTAATTAATACCAAAATGAGCGTACAAAAATAGGGGTGAAATATATGGGAACGTGTGCGGGCGCAGGGGACAGGGAGCCGTCGCCGCCACTCGCGACGGTCAGCTGGTCGGGTACTGTTCCGAGGGCGGGGCATCAGCTTCTGCGCCTGCGTTGCCCTTTGACCGAGCCCCGCTCTCAAAAAGTGCAGATCGCTGCATAGCAGCGATACTCCCCACCGCGAGCTTAGTGCCTGGGTCCGTCTGCGAGAAAATGGTCCAACCTTCTGCGTCGGCGGATGATCTTCTTGACGGCTTCCTCGTAGCTTCTACGCAGCCACAGAATCCTTTGTCGAGTATGCTGCGTTGTTTCTGGCATAGTGCAGACCGCGGCGTGGTGTCCCATCTGGCCGCAGTAGTAACAAGGAGTCTCTCTTTTCCTGCAATTTTCACCACCATCGCACCCGTTGATTAGGCATTTATCACACCTTCTCTCTGCAGCAAGGTAGATCCTGCGTGATTCTACGTCCATGACTACCATGCATGAATCACTGTAGTGTCGCTGTGTGGCCTCACAGAATACACATCGGATCAATTTCGTCTCATGCCGATTTACGTCCTTGACGTGAAAACTGCGTTCTGGGCAAGAAGGCAACCTCTCTAGTTCATTGAGTCTGAACTTCAGATCGTCCCTTTCCTGCACTGCCCTGCAGAGGTCCTCTTGCGGCTGTTGTATTCTTCTTTCTCTTTCTGCGGCTGGGTCTTCGCCCTCCATGGGCCTTTGGATCGGTGCTTCTGCGTCTTCTGGTGCGTGCTCTACTTCTACGGCCATATCAGGGTTTTCTGGTAACTGGTCTTCGTTTACCAGCTGCGGCGCGTCCTGGGGTGCGTTTTGCTCCTCGTTAACATCCTCCTTTAGTATTGCTTCTGCATCTCTTTCTTCTGGAGCGCCATCGTCCTCGCTAACCTCGTCTATCATTTCCAAGAACTCGTGGTTAGATCGATCATCTCTCTCTCCAAATCGTCCTCTTCCTCATCCGCTTCGACCTGCACAGCTATGTCCTCGGCTGCTTTGTTTTCGAGCTCTTCCCTTTCCTATAAGGCCTCAGTCGCCGGCGGTGTATTGCGTTTTGGCTCCCGTGAGAAGACGCGCTTGCTGGATCCCTCGTCCTCGCAAGTCTCGGAGTGTATCCTTTTCTTAGGAGGTTCGGGAACTTCCTTTTTCATCGACTCTCAGTATTCCTTGATAGCTTCAGGGCAGTCGGTTTTACTGTCGAGTATCCAGTCGTCACACTCTTCCGGATACCCAAACCAACGCACTCTGTACTCCATTCCGGCGAGACTTCTCCTGTGGCCAACGATGCGCTCTACCTCGTACACCTCTTCGAGCCATTCCGTTTGCGTACTATTCTCTGCCTTCACTTCAGTGGCGGTCTGTGTCTGTTCTTCTCGCTCGTCGAGTTTGCGTCCTTTTGTTTTCCTGTTTTGTCGTCGTCTGAGTTTTTCGAGTCACTTGTACGCTTGACCACTTCTGCGTGCTTTGGTCGACTTCCGTGTAGGGGATCGTCTGTATTTCCTTATCGACGCCCCGTATCGGCTCTGCCGGATTCCTGCTTCAAACAGCGGCTTCAATGGAAGTACGAAGTTCTGCGGTAGCGGAGTGAAGATGGTCGTGCCGGAGGCGGTGTTGATCGGTCATGAGTGTCTGCGTTCTTGCTGCAGTGTCCGAGGCGCTCGTGATGTTTTGCAGCGCGGATACAATCGTGTGAAACGATGATAGGCATTGAGCCTCGAACGTTGCTCTTTCTCCACGGTCGCCTAGGAAGGCCTCCTCTCGGCATCTTTCAAGGGCGCTGCGATGGTCCTTTAGCGATTTCAGGTCCTCTGTGATGCGGCGGTCGAGAAGATCCTTTTTAAGGCACATTGGTCTATCATTGTCATCGTATGCTGGACTTGTGATGATCTCGTCCCAGAGATCCGCTGTGGTTGAACCCATAGCGACTAGGATGGGGGGTAGGGCGAACAAGGTTCGCAGCTGTGTCTGGATATACAACAGCTCTACTTTGATCTTATCGCACATGAGTGCAAGAAAACGGGTTTGTTGCGTACGCTGAGACCATGACGCCTTACTACTTACAAGCGCCCTAACCTGATGGACAAATGATGACATTGACGATGAAACATTATTTAAATGAGAAGCATTCAGCTCAACCTGATCACTTAGCTTTGTCGTATCTGAGAGAAGTTGTAGAGCGTTGCGCAGTCGCTCCAACTGGATAGGTCTTGTCGAGCGCGTTGGATGTCCTCGTCATCACTCATAGGTTCGTTGGAGCGAGAGGTCGGGAGATTGTGCGTTGTATTCGTAGTTCATGTTTCTAGAATAATGATTTTGAAATTTGTGCTTGTTTCTATAATATTTACTTTCTACAACTATTGGCTCTATATGGATGTCTAAGCTGTGATAGTGGTCAAATCTGTTTTTCGTACCGCTTTAATGTTTTCGTATGCCAGCAGGATATGGCACAAATGAATAAACGAATAGGTAGGCACCAGACCACTTTTAAAAGGTGTAAGAAAAATCAAAAACAGCTTAGACTTAGCCGTTGTAGGCAGACGTAGGAGACGAGCAGCGCAACCAGGAGGCCGACGGCGGCTAGTGCGAGAGTTTTGTACCAACCGAGCACGACGTTGAAGATGTGCGTGAAGTCCGGCCAGGCAAAGTCGTTGTGGGCTGAGCTTGTGCCCATTAGGGAAGTTAGTGGCGCTTGCGGGTCTTCGATGTACTTCAGTACTCCTTCCACGGTGAAGTAGCGCAAGTTCTTACCGCACCGTATAGAACAGTTTTGAGACTGACGAGCGGTGTTGAAGTGAAAGTGTAATTTTGACGGTGATCCTTTCGGTGAGCACGAGACGACGAAGGCTTGGTGTCCGCATAGGATTTCTCCTACCGTTTCGGCGTGTGATTGACAAGTTACCGTTGCTTCTGCGCCTCTGAAGCACGAATAACATCCTTCGTGTGGTGCGTTCGCTATCGTGCAGACGTCGTTGTCTTCAAGAGTTGTTAGTTGTTCTATGGTTCGGTTAAAGTCGATCATCACATCCGAGGAGACTAGGTGTGGGATTTTTGCGATGACCATATTCTTTCGTCGCCGCAATTCCCAGGATGATGTCTTAACGGGTAACTTCAGCTCTATCCGGTTGAATTCCTCTGCGATGTCGTAGGGCGGGCATTCGCACTGAACTTTGCTTTCGGCTGCAGTGCACCGACAGTCATCATTTAGAGTGCAATTCAAAGCGATCGCGGCCTCCCTTGATTGGCAATAGAGGGGAGTCGCGTTCGGCTTCTTCGTTATTGCAATATCGTAGTCGTCTGAGATGGAGTGCGAGTGGAGTGACGGCGTAGGTGGTAGCGTTACTGAAGTCATCGTCAGACGAAGGGATGGAAGATACGTCGGCACGTTAGGCATGAGTTGAAGAACGCAGTACTGTCTGCTCTGCGTTTTATTCAGCTCTTCCATCACGAGTTTTAGTTTTACTTCTTCTGACCATCGTAGACAATGGAACTGTCTGTAGACCTTGGTATCCGTTGGCCTTGCATATACTCTGCAGAACAAACAACTAGAACTGGGGTAAAAACAGTCATATCCCAGTCCTCCGCATGATTCGAGGCATCCCGTTCGACCGAGATATTTATTGCCTTCTTCTCTTTCTGGGATCAATGACGTGCCGCTGATGTTAGCGCATTTTTGGTCGACGCATGAGAGCGTTTGCTATCGATGGTGAGTAGTTGAATTGCTCTCGAAAAGTAATCCGTCTCCTGATCGCAACGGAGATACAGTCCTTTCCAAGAGAGTTTTACGTTTGCTACCAACGTCGAGTTGTGTGTTAGACGTAAGCAGGCTTCTTGATGGAAGGAGTTCAGTTTGAGAAGGCTAGACAAAGTGATTGAACACGATTCGCGGTTTCCAGTGCGCGTGCATATACATAGTTGTAGGCTGTTGTAGTGTGTCTACATGTTGGTATGCACTTGCGAAGCAGATTTGCTGGGTCGCAAGAGTGATAAGGATAGACAAGGCTGCTGTGACGCGGTTCCGTGTCGTCCTTCTCCGACGTAGGCAACGTAGTAGCCTGAGGCAGCCAGACTTGGCGGCTCGTATGAGAGCTATGATCAGAATCTTGATGACATGTAGCATGAGACGTATCGGTTTTCCCACTGTCATTGGGACATACAGTAGGACGTAAACGAGCGCAACGAGTATGTTAGGATTACGGCGATTGCTGCTACTGCTCCCGTTGGCCAGCATTCCGGATTGAACAGCACTGTTATGCATAGCCAGCAGTCGATTTGGTCACAAAACTCCAGTCGTTTGCATATGGTTTCCATGACTGCTAGTTTTCCGTCCGTATGCCACTTATCGAGTGGTCGTGTAACGTGACATGCGGTGGCAGCTTCAGCAACATCAGGTTCGCGTGTGGTTTATAAAGATTGCAGAAGGTGTCTGTGCACACTTCGAATGTCTGGTTGTCCGAGGTGGCATACGGACGGAAAACTAGCAGCCATGTTAACTAGAACACCTTGCTCGGTACACGTCATCTGGATGTGCGGTGCTGTTTCTTCATACATTGGCAAGATCAAAGCTAATAGCATCAGGTGAAACAAAAACCATTTTGCCGATAGTGGTTTCGGCCTCTGAGTGGGAATTGAATTGATAGTCTGCTCCGTATAATTCACAGGACGACGTGGACGAAAATTGTATCGTGCGGGGATCTGCTCTGGGGCTGATTTGCCGTTCTGTGTTTGGTCGTCGTTATCCTCGATTTGATCGTAGGAGTCGCTGTCCGCGTTATGGGATTCGATTTCGAGGGGTATTATCACGTTCACCGGGCGTCGAATTTTTCGATGTGTGGAGGAGACGAGCTCGGCCTCTCTTATGGCACCATCTGTACCTTGTTTAACGTCCGTGTTGCGGGCCATCTTCCAGTTATTTTTCGGTAAGACTGGATCACAAATGAGGACGACGTCTCCGGCCTTTGGGATGGCTCGACCTTGACGACGGTTTGTCAGCAATGTCTTCTGTTTTTCTCGCAAGCTCGTAAGGTATTGTTCTTGCCAGATCTTCCAAAATCGTTCATTGGTTTCACATGACGATTTCAGTCCGTTGATTACGTCCTGACGTGTCTGCAGGGCTCGAATCTCGTCTGGTGGCAAGTGATCTGGGTCGTCTTCCATAGTCCTAACCAGATTTTTTAGCGGTAGCGTAAGGTTGACCTCAGGCTGTAGAAGGTCTACTGGTCGTATTGAAGTTAGATCCTCTTGGTTTGCCGCTTAATAGGTCAGAGGTCTAGAGTTGAGACAGGCTTTGACTTCAGTGAGGATTGTGCGAAGATGATCACCAGTGCGTTGTGCGGCTCATCGCAAAGCCTTGTAAAGCGCGTGTTTGACGGATTTGATAAGGCGCGTAAGGTGTGATATGTTTCCACTGGATTTCTTTGTCCGCAAGAACGTTTTCTATTCCACTGCGAAGCTCAGTGTCATTCGAGCTGTTCTGCAAGAGTGACGAGGCCAGTAAAAAGGTGGGTGAGTTGTCACAGGTGATGGATGTCGGGATTCCTCGTCAAGCCACGAAACGTCGTAAGGCATTGATGAAGTCTACCGTACTTATGCTTTGTAGCATCTCCAAATGCAATAAACGGGTTACTGTGCAAGTGAAGATACATCCATAGTAGCGTGACTCTTCTGAAGAATCGATGTGACGCGGTAGGTCGAAGAAATCGAGTCCGATGTGCAGGAACGGTCGGCTTCTGTACACGGGTCTTTCGGGTAAGTCTGTGGCTTTTGGATAGGCGTATGCAAGGCTGTTGAACCTCTGACATTTCACGCATTTCTGTATGAATTTGCGTGTTTGTTGACGAAGTTTTGGTATCCATTAAGTTAGACGTACTGTCGAAATAGTGTGTTCAACTCCTTGATGGTATTCTCGTGAGCATCCTGGATTATGAGGGTTGCTAGCTTTGTATTGGGGGCGATGAAGATTGGTGATTTGGTGTCTGCTTTCAGCTCGGAGTGTTGTAGGCGTCCTTGAAATCGCCAGATGTTGTTGTCATCTCAAAATAGTCGTAGCGTGTTCTCCATTGTTTTCCTGTACTGGTGGGTTAAGTAGGATGATTGGTGCTGACGAATGAGGAAGAAAAGTGCTGCTTGTATATCTTCTGCCTTTGGCACAGAGGGTTCTGTGATGTTCCGCAACTCCGGTACACGCATGTAGATCCCGTCTTGGGATTGTTGTGACAGTGCGCTTAAGAGCTTCTTCAGAATGATCAGCATCCTGGCGGTGACTCTTTTCGCTTTTGAGAGTGTACTGAGTTGCTCTAAGTCCACTACTGGTTCTGTTATTTCCTTTCGAGAGGACATTGTATTGATCGTTGCTTCTTTCACCACGACGTCACTAGTTTCCTGCGTGTTGTACGGGTAAAAGGTTATCGGCCAATTATTCTCCTGTTGATGGAGAAACTCTGGTCTTTCCCACCACAGTCTGTGATTTTGCAGTTTAACTTGCGTAAGTCCTCGCGTCCCTGCGTCGGCGGGATTGTCATGTCTGTTCACGTATCCGATTCGAACGGAAGCTCCATTCTCCTCGAGACATGAGACAAGTGGAAGCTCCATTTATTTTCCTCGAGACATGAGACAATCTTCCGAATCTCCTTTAGTCGATTACACACGAGCACTCCCGCAGTCGATGTTGTCGGTGACGAGGGCAACCAGCTGAGACCAATCTGAGAGTCCGAGAAAATGAAGATTTTTTGGGGTATCTACGAGTCTGGTTGGATTTGCAAAGTTCGAAGTACCGTCCACGTGAGGCGTACTGCCATTGTTAGAGCGCTCATCTCCATTTTTGGGATAGTCGGTTTTGATCTGATGGATGGCAGCTTGCACTTTGCCCTGACTAAGGAAGATTGTGAGTCGTCAAATAAGTAGGAACAAGTTGTCATTGCTGTCTCGCTAGCGTCTGCAAAGACTGCTAGTTTCGCTTTTCCATCGCAGGTCGAGAAACATCTAGGAATGGTTTGTGTGAATCCGTCCGCGTTCTGTGCGATGGTCCTCTATTGTGAGGAAAGATCTTCTGGTAGCTGTGTATCCCAAGCAAACCTGTCCTTACATAGTTGCTGTTGGAAATACGTTGCTTGTGTAAGTAGAGGGACCAGCCATACCAGAGGATCGTAGGTGGAAGCGATATGGCGTGCGATTTGCCTTTTTGTGACGCTATCAAGTGGAGGAAGAGAACTCGAAATGCTGAGACAGTCCTGTTGTGTTTCCCAGGTAATTCCGAGTCCTTTCTGCGTTTTTGATTTGGCTAGTGCTTCTTGAGGAAGGTTGTGGTGCAGTGAGTTTGTGTTAGACAGAAATTCACGGAGATTCATTCCCATGTCTGTGAAGATTGAACGAACTGTTGAAGCTTTTTGTGCCAATTCGCTTTGATCACGAGCTCCGAGTATCAAATTATCCACGTATAGGTTATCGCGGATTTCTTGGGCTAGTTTCTTGTCTTCTACTGCGTTCTGGAGTTGATAGTATATGGTTCCTGCTAGAAAGAACGGTGACACGTTTAGCCCGAATGTCACTCTGGTGAACCGAAACGCGTCCATGTTGTCGTCTGTGATAGGCGAGTTGAGGTCGCGTATCCACATTAATCGTGTGGCGTCTCGGTCGTGTTCATGAAGGTGTACTTGTAAAAATGCCTTCTCCACATCCCCGATATGACCACGTACGGTGGGACTCTGAATCTGATTAGTGAGCCGTAGAGGTCTGGGAGAATCAGTGGTCCTTGGTGCAAAATGTCGTTCAGTGATGGACACTCTTTGTATTGTGATGAAGCATCAAAGACGATTCTGAGTTTGGTCGTGTCTTTATGTGGCGTGAGCACGTGCTGGTGTGGGATGTAATGAGGAACATTGCCATCCTGTAAGTATTCATTCGGTAATCCTTCTATGATTTCTTGCCGCTGCTGCTCCCGCAGGTGTTGTTGTAGTCTTCTAGAAGGTTTGGATTGTGCCGAAGCATGTTGACCACGCTGTGAGTCCTTTCACTGCAGTGTTTCTGTTGTTAGCAGCGGGGGATGGTGGTCCTTGTACGGAAAGCGTACGTAGTAACCATCTTCACGGCGTTCTATTGTCTCATTGAAAAAGTTAGTCACTTGTTGATTAACTGCTTCCTTTTCTGCGTTTTTGGTGCCGGTGAATTCGCATATTCCGGCAGAATCCATTGTCCAGTACTTGTCCCAGCGTGCCAATTTCTCTTCAAAGTCAGTTGGAACGCCGCTCATGGTGAGCATGTTGACATTCCTAATGGCCTTGTGTCCTGCCGTACGCATGGTATATGCTTTTTTCCAGACAGCAGATACTCTATTTTGGAGGGGATGACTTGAAGGCCTGGAGGAAGAGTGAACTGTGGTAGTTGTGTGTCTAACAGGCTCCATAGTTGATCACATCCGAGTTGAATTTATGGTGTGGATGTGGGAGAATCTGTCGGTTTAGAGAGCCGAATGTTGTGTTGCGTGACAAACGCAAGATCTTCCTTGTTGAGGTGAGCTGGGTGACTTTCTTCTGTAATTACCGGTGTTGTGCAGACTGTGACTGTATGTCTTTTCCTGTCGTTGTCCCACAAATCTAGGCATGTTACTCCACACTGCGTCGGAGTGGGGTTGTCTGTGCCGAACGTGTTCATCAAAAACTCCTGTTCTTTAATACACTCTCGTTCCAGGTCCTCCGCTAGACTCTGGCTAATCAATGGCTGGTCGGCTCCGGTGTCGAAGAGGATTTCTACCTCTTTCCATCTGTTGTTTGGCTCATCCCCCACCTTTGCAGTACCTGTTAACAGCAGGACATGATGACTGTCACTATCACGTTCTGCATGATGAAGTACCGTTGTGGTGGGACATACTTCGGCAATGTTGCTTGACGCATCGTCGACCTGTGTCTGCACAGGGTTCGCTCGTGCAACTCTTTGTTGCGATTTCTGTCTGCGTGGTTGTGTGGTGTCGGTGTGTGGCTCCTGACGTTTCGCAGGTAAAGGTTGTTTGTCGTACCGAGGATGTGCGGCTGGTGGAGGTGCTCGCGTACTTTGGACAGAGTGTGTGATGATGTTTTCTGCCTTCGCAATTTTTGCTTCCTTTGCTAGTGCACTCGCTGAGGAAGTGTCCTTCTCTTCCACAGTTCAAGCATCTGTTGTGTTGAAGCATGAACGCTCTTAGATCTATCACGCTTGAGAATTTGGTGCAGGCGGCTGACTTATGTGCGCTGGAGTAGCAAAACATACAGTGCTGCTGCGATGATTTATTTATTCATTTATTTATTTAATACGTCAATAAGACGTGCTCGAAATTAGAGAATAAAAGGAAGGAGGAATCAGACATGCGCAGTAGAGGAAAACAAGAAATAAAAAATAAAGTTAGTAAAAACAACAACAATTAAAACAATTAAAACAACATGGCAGCGGCGCTTCTTCAATAACTAAAACATGCGCTAGACTTATCCACGTAGGTTCCTGACTGTATGTAATATTAAAATGGAAAAAATTGAAAGGTCAGAATGGAAATGGGATTCAATACAACTCCCAGTGACGTAAAAATTGCTAAATCAAAGTTAGGCTACTTGAATAAGGAGTTAAATTCATAGCGTAAACAATCAAGTAAACAAAATAGATATCGCTGCTTGCCAACGAAGTATGTTTGCCCGCGTCAGCCAGCTATGACGCCCTTGAGGTAGTTGCCGGAACTTCGGCACATGGGTACGCTGGCCGCCCCATGGGACCGGCAACTAGGACAAACCACCTGTGGCACGCGAAAAAAATTTCGGTCATTTTAGCAACCAAGGAGGAGTGCAGTAATAAAGCCGCAACTACAAGATGAAGCCTAAGGACCCACATGAACGAGTTACAAAAACATGATAATGAAAGAATGTTCTTAGAAGGAACCTTCCTGGGTTTCTCCGAGTGATACGCGGTTATGCTGTCGTTTCTGTCGTTCTTGTCGACCATCTCATTAATTTGCTCTTCTGTTGAAATGAGGTTTCCAGAATAGACAGTATACTGCGTAATTTCCAGTTGCTTTCTTGCTTAGTCTGTGGAATGCAGGATTCTAAGGTTTTCCGTTAAAGAGCCGTTGAGAATTTGGAAAGGATTTTTTGCGTGAGATATGAGCCATCGAGACTCACTCTGTGTTCTTCGAGCTGCGCTGCGATCGGGAGGATGTTTTCGAGAAGTCGTCGTTGTGCATGAATGCTTTTTGACTCGGCTTTTGCCATTTCGAGGCAAGATTGTAGATATCCGATAAATGCTGATTCGTTGCTGTATTTGGTCTTTAGAAGATCGATCGCATGGTCGTAGTTTGATTCAGTGATCGGGTAACGGCGTATGAGATCCCGGGCTTCTCCTTTCAAGGCGTTGATCAAGTAGTTGAATTTTTGAAGCCGCGTCAACGGTTGTTGATGCACATTGGCGTCGAACAGCGTCCAGAAGTTGTTGAATTCCCAGATTTTTCCTGTAAATGTCGGTATTGGGATCGCTGGAAGCTTTGCTTTGGCCATTTTTGCAGGTGGAAGTACTTCTCGGGCTCCAATTAGGCTTGCTTCGATGTCAATGGCAAGCCCCTGCGCTTGATCTAGGGCTGCGTGGGCTGTCTCGATATACTGCGTAGCTTGCTTTTCCTGCTCCTCCGATAAAGAGTCCCCCAATGTGTCCGGAGCGGTGGTGAAATTGTTCAGCACGTCCGATACCAGACGCGAGGTGGCGCTGAGTTCGCAGGCCGTCTTGCGCAGTCTTTGTGCCTTTGTCTGGTCCATGGGAGACTGCTCCGGCGGTGCTGACTCATGCTCGCTCAAAAGCATTTTCAAATTGTTGCAGTAAGTACTTGTTGATGTACTTTCTGGGAAATGACAAGATTCTGCGTCAACAGCCGGTCCTTGCAGCTGGGAAATTCAAAACGTCTTCTACGCAGTGAACGAAGTACAAAAAGCGTCCTTTTGAGACAAGTGCAGGACAGTCTGCGTTTTGAAGCAAAAATCCGTGAAAGCGGAAGGTAAATGGAGTTGTAAAAATCGAAGAAGGCAAAGCGGATGGCGGGTACGACGTCTCTTCGTCTCCGGCTCCCCCAAGGTATGCAAAAATAATAGTGAGTATTCGAACCTGTTACGCGGCGTCTAGATCCGAATAGGCCGATGCACCATAAATCGGAAACCGTTCGAGATGGTTCAGCGGTAGTTTCGATTGAGTACGCGAGCCAACCGCACACCGACAGAGTAGTTTACCACAGCGTTTATCTTAAACTTGGGCAATTAAATCAGAAATAAAGCACGGTAGATCAAAACGTAAAGCGAACAATAAGGCACATTAACTACAGGAGCTACAAAGTCAATTACACAAGGAGAACATAGAAAATTGACATATTGTCTGCGAATTCAATGAGACCTAATCGGAGTGAGAGATCTGCGTCAATTAATTATTACCAAAATGAGCGTATAAAAATAGGGGTAAAATATATGGGAACGGGTGCGGGCGCAGGGGACAGGGAGCCGTCACCGCCACTCGCGACGGTCAGCTGGTCGGGTACTGTTCCGAGGGCGGGGCATCAGCTTCTGCCCTCGGAACAGTACCCGACCGTTGACCTTTGACCGAGCCCAGCTCTCAAAAAGTGCAGATCGCTGCATAGCAGCGATAAAGTCAAAATTCGGTTATAATTCTAGACTCTCAGGATAATAATATGGATAAGAAAGTTTTACTAGATAAGGAACTATTTTAGATAAAGCTACTAAATTCGTCCTATCCATTCTAAACGACAATATAAAAGGGTACGGTAATATTACTAATATAGTAAATCCTTCACTTCATAAAACCATTCATCCTTACTTTGCGCTTAAAATAATAAAAGAAAGACGTAATAGAGGTAAAATACATAAACAAAGAAGTGATTGTGAAAACAATTACATAAAAGTTATTGAATATATGAATAATAATGAAGGAAACATTCAAACGTTAGAAGTGTATAGAATTATTAAAAGTCTATTTAAGAAAAACATTGTTAATCTCTTAAATTTATGTATGAATCCCCAATTTTTAGCGCAAAATGAACAAAAAACTAAATTCCATTTCCTTTGCTTGTTAGCAAGTACTAAGTATAATTATGTTCTTAACAATAAGAAAAGTGATAAAAAAGACTGTATTAACGTTATAGTTCCTTATGTGCACAGTGTTTTTGATAGAATAAATTTGTCTAGGATATTTAATAAGGTTTATTCATCCAATTGTCTTAAATACATTAAGGATAATAAAATTCCATTTAGGATAGTCTATACCTACGATAATCTAGTCTCAGAATATTTAATTATAACAAATTTCTAAATTCACTGGATAACAATGGTGCTTTTAACATTTTATCCAACCCTTGTTTATGCGAGTCTAATAATAAATAAATAAAACTATACTGACAGAACACATAAACACATTATTACAGGGGATTGAAACATAGTCGATGAAGAAATACTAAAAACATTGCTTAGTAAAGGTACGAAATATAGGGTTGCAAATAGCTTAGATCAAATTGAAATAAAAATGGTGTTTAAGGAAGGCAGTTAACAAAGTTATTGACGTTATTAATAAGAAATATAGACTAAAAATGTTGAACTTTCTGAAATAAAAAAAACATTTATTAATTCAATATAGAGACAAGGTTAAACCTTTACTTAAAATAGAACAGACTAATACGGAACATATACCGTATCATTTAATAAGGCATTATCATAAACCCTTATATTTTGCCCCTTAGATACAGCATCTAATAATTATGGAATTATGTGCAAAAAATATTACTTGCAAACCATCATGGAAGAAATGGGAGCTGAAATAGTAACTCGAAAATTGAATTCGTTATGACTAACACAACTTACAATCCTTTAGTTAATAGTAATCCCACCTCCATAATACTTAAACATAAATTCTTTAACATTATCAATCACCTTAATGTGGATTTGAACTCTAAGTTGCCATTAATCTATTGCCTTCCAAAGTTGCGCAAAAACCCGATAAGTTTCAGGTTTATAACTGGGGATTCAAATAGCAGTACTAAAAATTTTGCGCTGCAATTACTGCGTATATTTACATTTATCAAAAGACATTTTACTAATTATTGTAATGTGATTTCCTCACTTAACAAAACAAGTAAAATCTATTGGGCCATTAATAATTCCAACATTACGGAAGAACTTAACATACTAAAACATGAGAACTTGAAAATATATTCGGCACATTTCAAGGATATGTTTACTAATCTCTCACATAAGGTCATTTTAGACAAAGTTGCTGAATTGCTAAAAATTTGCTTTAATAATAGTAATAAAAAATTTGTTGCTTGTAATGAGTATAGAACATTTTATGCGGATAAGGTTACATTTAATAAAAAGTATGTATTGTATGATATTCAGGACATATTATATCACGTTGATTATCTATTAAGAAATAGTTACTTACTTTTTGTACTACAGTATTCAAACAATGCAGAGGTGTTCTACAGGGAGGTAATTCTATTTCCTTATTAGCAGACCTAACCGTATTCATGTTAGAATACGAGTTCACCAAAAAGTGGAAACCTGGTAACTATATCTTTACACCATATATGGGCGATCTATTAGTGGTTCATAGTATAAATGATACAGAAGTGGACAACATTTTAAATGCTGTTTACAAAGGCACAGTTGATTTTTGAAAACACACAATAGTGAATATAGCTGCAATTATTTAGACATTTCTATAAAGAATATTAACAACAAAATTGAAACTACATTATATAATTGAACAGACGATTTTAATTTCAGAGTAATAAGGCTTCCACATTCCAAGTCTGCTACCTCTATTAAGGTCAAAGCAGCAACCATTTTAACGGAAACACTTAGAATTGCCAATGTATGCTCTACATTTGACAATTTTATACAAAAGCTCACTGAGTTTAAGGATATACTTCTACACAATGAATACACTTCAGAGTTTATTACAGTTAACATAATAAAATGCCTATATAGAAATAAGCAAATTTATTATAAATATGGGTTTAATGATGATAAAGACAATCTAATTATATTCATTAAACAGTCTTGTGGAAGCTAATATTCTGGCTGTTTTAATTACTGAAGTTTATTAACCTTGTGAAACATGGTTGTCACTCTACCTCCAGCGTGACGGTCGAGTGATAACGTGCTCCAAGGCTAACCTTTGTGCAGGGTGCGCCCGTTGACTATCAAACGTTATTTATTCGACTCGCTGTCCAAAATTTTCGTTTTGTAAGATAGTTTCTCACTTTTTACCTTTTAGTTATCCTTTCTACTTACGTAGTCCCATCCCGTGAATTAACCCATCTGTTAGTGCTTCTCCCATTCACTGAAGAGCCACGGGAGGAGTACTAAACAAAGGTTCGTCTAAATCAGTGGCGAAACGAACCTCTCAAATCCCTTATAAGATACTCCTTGCATTTCGTAGGTACCTAACGTACCATCTCTCGCCCTGCATCTCCCGGGTTCGGGCTACGCAGCGTCCGCTGCATGGTAGTTGCCCTCACTGCTAAGTGCTATCCGTCCTTGAGGAGTAGGTAAGCACCCGGGTTGATCTCCACCTGGTGGTAGACCCCTTCTCCGTCCTCGTCCCATACGCCTTTAATCGCGTATGTGGAGCTCGAGAGGAGTCAACAGCGAGTCAGCCGGTGGGTTCCCACGTGATCGGACAAGCCCCATTCGAGATTCTCACGTACTAACCTGCTTCCCAAGCACTTTTGCCTGCTCTCCCAGTGACAGTGTAGAAGGTCACCGACTAAGTTCTCCGGGTGGAGAAGCAGGCAGGCCGGTTGGCACAGACAACCCTGCACCCACCTGCGAAACGAGTCGGGAGACAAATGTATTTTACACAATACCTCCTTCGACTCAGACAGTGTCACATCGTTGGCAAAGCACAAACTTCGTATCCGACGCTACACCTAACTTGACAATATAACATGATTCTATAACCAAGTGGAGAGAAATGTTCAGACGTAATTATTTCTCACTTCTAAATCATAAAACAAAACTGAGCACATCGCAGAGCAGCCAAAAACTAAGATAACTACAACCACGAAATGAAGTAAAATTGAAGCAAGCATGGCAACATTCAACAAAAATCAATTATTTTATAAAAGGGTGAGGACAGTTTTATGGAGCAGGCCAGCGACATCACCGGAGTTCAGGAAAATAAAGGCACCCATGGAGGGGGCAAAATCGTCAATACCAACCAAAACTATGGGAAAAGTCATCTAGATTTTGAGCAACCCAGCCGTTACCGCAGCTTTAGCTCGGTGAAGTTGATAAGGGATGGATCGCGTGGATGGCAAATATCTATTGGCAAAGGCGTGAGCTTAAAATCATCACGACGTGTGCAAACTCGAGTTGCAAGTGTGACGCACGATTCAATCTCGTGGAGTTCAGAGAGAACAAAGAGTATGTGTACAAAGTGATGCGTCTTCACAGTGCACTGCTTTGCGGTCGATTCGGGTCGCATCAACAGCAACACATACATCCCTTTTGTTCAGATTTGTCAGCATGCACCATGCAACGCCTTCTTGAGCAGTGGTGGAGACTTGAGGACTCCGGTATTTGGATACTAAAACTCCGTCGTCTTTCCAATAGTCTTCTTCGGCACAAGAACACGAGAATGTCGAGCAGTAGATTTTATTCTCTCATGATGTTGTTCACTTCGTTCCTAGCAGTTCACTTCTCTTGCGCTTACCTAGCCACGTCGAGGATCCGCTGATTAAAAGGCTGGTAGAGATGCACAAGAGAAGCAGGATGACTGACAATGATATACTGGTAGTTCACTCACAAGGCTTTGGTATTCCGTTCCTTCAAGGAAACTGCTGTAGAGCACTTCTTTCTGCAGAACGCGGGCCACAGTTTTGACGTCGACCTGTCCAGCCTTCTCGACGACGTGATTTCTGCACAGAGCCCGACAAGATATAGCGCTGCTCAAGGCTGTTGAAGACCACAATTTCAGTCAGTTTTCGATATTGTGATCGAAACACCTCTGCTTAGTGTAGTCGGCTTCTCTGCTCAGATTCGACTCCTTCGAGGCAAAGTGAAGTCCGCGGAAGTTGGTTTGTCGGAATTGAGGAAGAAGATTTACCAGGAAAACGTACGGGGCCTTGAAAGACCTTGGGGCACTCAAAGTGCTTCCTGGAGACTTCATGATCCCGGCTCCGTTCTACGGCGCTGGTGAGGTTTAGAAGCACTATAAGCTCAATTCCCCTTGGTTTCTTCTTGTCCACACTTAGCATGTCTTTTTGAAGGAGAAGATCTGTTCGCTTTCTACATACGCCTCCAGCTCAAGTCTCGTGTGCACTCGACCACGTCAGAATACGTTAACTTTTTATACAAGTTCATCCACCAAGTGGTGACGGAGGTTGGTGTTAGAAGCCCCTATGCGTTAGCACTCTCGACCTAAGGTGTAATTAATATAAGCATCCAATATCTTAGCTGTATAGTCGTGACGTATGGTGCCTACTCCGACTAAACGCGCGGACCAGGAAAAGGAAGAACCAATACGTTGACTTCGAATCGGAGCCAGTGATAAGTAAGTAGTGAGTTTGCCCGAACCCATGTTTCTACTACTATACTACTATACTACTACTACTGTTTCTACTACTGTCTCTTCACCTTTTAGACCTTATGAAGGCGATGTACGAGAATGCAACGAAGGAGGTCCGCACATCCTTCTACGTCGACGTCTTCAATATGCTCATTGTAGCGCTCTACGTAAACAACTGAATAGCCAGAATCCACATCTTGAAAACACTTGGTTTGTATAATACTACGTATTGTATTTCATATGACAATAAACCTTAATGAAACCATGTCGGTTTTGAAAAAGTATACAGCAACGATAACTAATATAACTTCAATGTCGCCAGTGACAACACATAACAACCGAGACATAAAGCGTAAAAAGAATAAAATAGCAAACAAACGCAAATGCTAGCGTGGCAGGTCACTTGATGCAATATCTACATGTGACCTGTGACCTGGCCCGTGCTCCCAGTTTGCTTGTACGTGCAATGTACTTTACGTTGGATTGTCGTAGGGGCTGCCCCGCATGTCATTGAACAGTGCAAGGAGGTGATTTCAAGCTGTGGGGCTAAGAGGCGCTAAGCACACTATCGGATTGAGACTTCGATCTATACGCCTTGTTCAGACTCTCATACTTGGAAAATTGAGGTTTTATTCAAACTGTTTAGAAAATAAACAAAATATGTCTGAAGAAGGCGTATTTTCTTCTTCTTCTTCTCGTGAGCGTTTTATTCCCGCGCAGTCACAGGGTCCGCTGTTCTTGTGATCTATCGCCACCTCATCCAATAAAGGGCGTCATCTGCCGTGGCGCCGACTTCGGCGAGATCTCTCTTGATGACGTCCTTACATCTTTTCCTTGGAGTTCCTCTCGGACGCTTTCCGGGTGCCTCGAAGTCTAGGGCCAACTTTGTGGGGTGATCCTCTGGTCTTCTGAGGACGTGTCCATACACCTCAGGCGCTGCTCTCTCATCTTAGATCTGGATCGGGGCTGTCTTCATCACTGCCCTAACGTCTTCGTTTCGCACCCTGTCCCGACGGGTCCATCCACATGCCTACCTCAGCATCCTCATCTCCGCCGCGTGCAGTTGCCGCTCCTGCGTCTTACCCAGAACCCAGCACTCACTGCCGTAAAGGAGGGCAGGTCTCACAGCTGTTCTATAAAGCTTGCCTTTGAGCGTCCTGGAGCATCTACGGTCGCAGAGGATCCCTGTGGGCTCCCTCCACTTGAGCCAGGCTGCGTTTATCCGTCCCCTGACCGCCTGGTCCACACTTCCTTCCTCGAATAGGTCACTTCCGAGGTAGCGGAATTCTTCCACCTTCTCGATCGTTTCCCCTTGGCAGTCTAGAATCGATCCAGCGCAGTGCTCAGAGCTGATGAACTTCGTCTTCTTCACGTTCAGCCGTAGGCCGTTGTCTGCGAGGGCTCTCTGCCACAGCTGCACCTTCTCCTCCAGCTCTTCCTGGTTGTCGGCTACTTGGGCGATGTCGTCCGCGTAGAGGATCGCTCTGAGAGGGCCTTCCTCAAGGTGGTTCACTATTGAGTCAAGCGTCAGCAGGAAGAGGAACGGGCTCAGAGCCGACCCTTGGTGTACCCCCACTGTGATGTCCACTTTCCTTGTCACCCCGTGTGGAGTTCGTATCGCCGCCTTCGAGCCCTCGTACCCCTTACGACCGTGATCAGACGTCCCGGGACACCCCTCCCTTGAAGGGCATTCCAGATTACGGCCCGAGCTAGCCTGTCTTAGGCCTTCTCCAGGTCCAGGGATGCCAGGTAACAGGGTTTTCGTTTCTCCCGATATTTCTCCATCACCTGACGAGCGATGAAGATGGCGTCTGTGGTGGACCTTTCAGGCATGAAGCCCCACTGCACCTGGGAGATGGGTATCATCTCCCTCAACCTTGAGTCGACCAGTCGTTCGTAGATCTTCATCGTGTGTGAGATCAGTTTGATCCCTCGGTAATTGGAGCATTCGGAAGCGTCTCCCTTCTGCTTGAAGATGGGGACTATGGTGCTGTTCCTCCAGTCATCCGGCATCTTACCTTCTTTCGTGATTCTGTTGAGGAACTGCGTCAGCCAGTTGATTCCGAGGTCCCCGAGCACCTTCCAAGCTTCTACTGGCACACCGGCAGGCCCTGCTGCTTTTCCGAGTTTCATCTTCCCTATGGCCTTGCGAACCTCTTCTTGCGTCCAGGGTGTGATGGGTCCTTTCGTTGGTTGTTCTTCCTCTGCCTCCCGACGAGGGAACTCCTCGTTTAGGAGTTCCTTGAAGTACTCCTCTCATCTCTCTCTGACCTCGACCGGCTTCCGTAACACCCTACCGTCAGCGCTCTTCACAGTTTTCACTACTCGAATGTAGAGGCTAGCTCTATGACGCGCCTTGGCCAGGCGGATGGCGAACTTCTCTCCCTCTGGCCCGCCGCTTTCTTTGCCTTCGTACAGCTGTTTTTGCCAGCCTCTTCAGCTTCCTGTAGGCTGTGAGATGCTCGGGTGCCCTCGTCTTCTGCCACAGCTTGTAGGCCTCCTTCTTCCTCTTTACCGCAGCCTGCACCTCTTCGTTCCAGAACCATGCCGATTTATCCCCTCTGGTTCCTCCCTTTGTTTCTCCCAGGGTTTCCTTGGCACATCTCAGGATTGTTTGGGCTACCCTCCTCCAGGTCTCATTCACGGAACCAGCTGGATCTGGAAGGCCTGCTTCGAGCACTGCCCTTCGTAGCTCGTTCCGCTCTGAACCCCGCAGTCTCCACCATCGGATCCTGGGTTCCGTCCTCACTTTGGGCCTGGTGGGTAGAGGTATGCTAAGGTCGGCTAAAAGGGTCTGTGATGCCACGTCTTCTCCCGGAATGACCTTCACATCCCGGACTGTTTTTAGGGCAGCCCTTCGAACCAGGATGTGGTCGACTTCCGTCCTTCTTCCTCCGCTAGCATAGGTCACCTTCTGGCTCTCCCAGAGAAGAAGGCGTATAGACCAACCGAACACAAGTCAGCACTCTTGGCCCCACGGCTTGAAACCACCTGCTAGCACTGTTTAACGGCATGCCGCTCCGGACCCTACGAGAATCCATCGTGAAGTATTATATATTGTACCTATGAGTAGATTGGGAGCACGGGCCTAGTTGTATGTAGATATTGCATCAACTTGCATGTCACGTTACCTTTTGCGTATGTTGCTTACGAGCTACAAAAAGGAGTAAGCTTGCAACACTAAAAATTAAGTAAGTTACCTGCAAACTTAGCGCAGGTTACTTGCGACCTTAGTGTGAGGTAATTGCGACTTTAAACAAATAATTAAGTTACTTACAATTTAAAAAAATAATTAAGTTACCTGCGACCTTAGTGTAAGTTACTTGCATGTTGCATGTAGTTAAAAAATGTAACGTTACCTTTTGCGTATGTTGCTTACGAGCTACAAAAGGGAGTAAGCTTGCAACATTGAAAATTAAGTAAGTTACCTGCAAACTTAGCGCAGGTTACTTGCGACCTTAGTGTGAGGTAATTGCGACTTTAAACAATTAAGTAAGTTACTTACAGTTAAAAAAATTAAGTAAGTTACCTGCGACCTTAGTGTAAGTTACTTGCATGTTGCATGTAGTTAAAAATCTAGGTCCCATCCGAGGCCCTAGATTTTTCAATTTACAAATTTAATTTACATGCAACCTACACATTGTTTTAGGTTACCTGCAACTTTCCTAACATGAGGAAATCATTTACTAACACCAACGGAGCATGCAACTTGTCTAAAAATTTCTGAGCGCAGGCTTCGAGGCGCGTGGCCAAAACTGAGTAGGAGTCCCCGCACCGCTGATCCCTCTACCTGTGCCTCCAGCGCATGTCTCTTCGGACTCCACCGGCCAACGAATTTTTTCGTTCACACTTCGTACAAGATTATCTAGGGTTCGGTGTTATTTGGGGCGGTGATTAAGAATTTTACGTCCGTTTTCAAAAAATTCGCCGATCACCTCTCGTAGGGGTAACTGAGGTGGGTCGTGTCAGGGTGACCGATTTCACTCAAATCTGCCTTCTACTCTATCCCCTACTTATCAGCTTCTTTCAATGTTCAGCTCAACACGTTCCTTGGAGTTTCTGGCTTAAAAGGTACACGACCTGATCCTTGCTGCACACAAGGAACTTGGCAACACTGAACATTCATGCAGTGCATGCCATTCCCAGCGGCGATATTCCGTGCTCCAATCGAACCCGCTACTAAGAACGCACTGAACCCGAGAGTTCGCTAGCCGCGTCCCAACAGCACTATGGTTCTTAAGGAAAACAGAGTACCCTATTGGCAAGATCGCTTTCTTGAGGTATTGAATAAAACTGTTGTTGATTGAAACGATACAAACTTGAACAGGATGGAACGAGTAGTATATAAGTGAAAAATGAAATAAATTTGTGCATCGAACGCTTGGCTTTTCACACCCGGTGCCATATAGCTAGAATACTGCTTTCGTCTTGGCTTTTGGCTGCAAAATGAGTTATCTTTTATTCTCAAGCTATTGACGAGCGAAAACCAGAAAAGCCGCTGGAAGAACGCGTCTACTTGGTCTCGGTTTATTGACGAACTGTTAAAAGTTCCCCCCCCCCCCGTTTGTGTTCGACAATGGAAGAGTTGAGTGAGCGTCGTGCCGGCAGCTGGCTGATGATTGTTGTATAAATAGTTCTCCAATTCCAGCGACTATGCTGGAATTGGAAAACTTGCGGCTGTGTTCGGAGCGCAATGACTCTGTCCAGTTCGAATCGTACTTGTGCAACTGCTGCAACTTGTGAATTCTGTAGGCAGTAAAAGATTCTAGTAGCACATTAAAGCGCAACGGTGTGTAGCCTGACATTAAAGCGCAACGGTGTCCAGCGGTGCGAAGGTGCAGGTTAGGATTGTATGACACGATTTTCTTTTCGATTTCAGCTCACGACTGCGGGAAGACGCGTTGAGGTAATCTTCAAATGCATCGGTGGAAAGAAGACTTACAAGTCTTTACGAACAGTCATCAAAGTAGTTCAGTTCCCTAAATCTTTTCAGCACTAGCTTTCGTTTTAGGTAGAGCTGCAGAAGACAACGGTCTGACGCGACCTAGCCTCAGCCTCCGTGATGCAATGAGCTTTCAATTTCCACCGACTATGCCGGTTGTTGGACGAGTGCTGCTAAATTGGACACGCTCTCGCGTTCGAGGTGTAATAACTCTGTCATGTTCGAATAACTCCCGCTGAAGCTTAAGGATTTTGTAGATAATGGAAATCTAAGCAGACCACAGCAGTGCACCAGAGTAGCCTTCAATACCGCCCGCGTCGCACGGTCAAAAAAACGGTTTGCGACGGAAAACATCCGTCGCAAACCAGATATATATATATTAGGTTGTCCCATAAGTCATCGCCGTTTTTTCAACGATTCACTGCAGATTTCGCCGGCGGTCTCCTGCATAGGGCTGCATAGCTTTCGAAAGAGAATGATTTGCTCTATCAGAACATGTATTGCATTTCTTTCTTGATCATGAATTTTGTCAATTTTTGGGTCGTTGAAGTGAAATAATTTTTTGCTTAGTTTTTTTAAGCATTTGGAAGACACTGTTTTGTACTACAAGAACATGTGTTAGTGCTATTTGCTCATTTGTCCTTTATTGATTTTTAGGTCATCAAATTGGGACGTCCGAAGGAGGATGGTTATATTTGCCGACAGCTCCTGCTCTGTGGTTGGACTTTTTGGGTTGGTGTTATACGTCGTTCGAAAGAGAATGTCTTGCTCTATAAGAATGTGTGTCGCGTTTATTGATTTCTTTTGAATATCAACAAAACGCCAAAAAAGAAAAATCATCTTCGCTATCAACTCCTTATCCTTCTTCAGTTGTTGATATTCGACAGAAATCAACGTGAGCCAATAAACGCGACACAAATTCTTACTGAGCAAGACATCCTCTTCCAAACGACATATGACACTAAGCAAAAAAGTCCAACCACAGAACCGGAGTTTTGGTAAAAATTCGGACGGAAAAGTCGGAATTCCCAATTTGATGGACCAAAAATCAATAAAGGGCAAGTGAGAAAATAGGATCAACACATATTCTTGTAGTGCAGAACATTGTCTTCCAAGTGCTATAAAAAACTGCGCAAAAAATTACAAACCTAAGCGGAGAGAACAAGTGTGCAAATGGCTACTTTTTCACTTTTTCACTTTTCACTTCAACGACCTAAAAATTGACAAATTAGATGATGAAAAAAGAAATGCAATACATGGTCTGATAGAGCAGATCATTCTCTTTCGAAAGCTGTGCAGCGCTATGCAAGAGACCGCCGGCGAAATCTGCAGTGAATCGTAGAAAAAAAAACGGCGGGGATTTATGGGACAACCTAATATATTATACGTAAAGCTTTGCCAGACCACCGCGTTTTCGCAGTGGGTGGCCTGATTGCAGCAGGCTTTTGCGATTAGGGGACCTTTTCCAGGACGTGCTTTTGACGTGCAGTGTTTTCGGAGTATCTCAAGCATGGCGTGCGTTGACAGTGTTCTGTCATGCCTGGAATGCTCCGAGAGTGCGCCGTGCACAATGCATATAGAATCGAGCCTATCAATCAAATGGGCGGAAGCATGTCCCCTGGGTTTCTGTCTTCGTTCAATGGAAAATGTAAAGCCTTCAAACTATCTTGCACCGTTTGGAGAATTTCCAGCAGCACTACTCGGGAATTGCTCCAATCTGTTCCGGTGAGCATTTGGAGTGCGCCGTACACAATGCGTGTAGGACCGAACCTATCAATCGAGTGAGCGGAAGCGGTTTGAATGTCGTGCAAAACAGCAAGGCTTACCCTCTCTAGGTGCTTTAGTGCACAACTGACAACAGCTTATGCAAATAAAGAGGTTTTGTGAAGCGAGAAGAGAGAGCGCTATGCACAATGCATATACGATAGAACCGTTTGAAATTAGAATAGATTAGAAATTTTCGCCCGCCCTTCTCAGGAATTGATGTACTCCGACAGAGATGGGAAACTCCATCGACGTACCTGCTGCAGCTTGCACTCGACTCTTTGGACAAGAGTACAGTATTCGTACCCAGTCTACGAGTTCTTCGGGGACTCCATGCTCTCGTAAGGCATACCATATCACTTCACGCGGAACGCGATCGAAAGCCTTCTCCAAATCCAGGAAGGCAAGATGCAGCGGCTTCTGCTTCTCCCGGTGTTTTTCTATCAGAAGACGAACGGCGTGTATGGCATCGACTGTGCCACAACCAGCTACAAAGCCGCACTGATTGGTAGAGAGCTGGACGATATCACGAATGTGCCCGTCGGCAATCCGCTTAAAGATCTTCATGCTGTGCGAAAGCAAGCGAATCGATCGGTAATTGGAGCAGTCTGCAGGACTGCCCTTCTTCCAAATTTGAATCGTCGTGCTTCTCTGCCAAATATCGGGCACTTTCTTCTCTGCAATAACCTGGTTGAAGAACGTGGCCAGCCACTTCGTTGTGTACCAAGATTTCGACATCCATAAGTCGGCCGCCTAATCATCGAGGCCCGTTGCCTTGCCCGGCTTCATCTTCTTCAGAGCCGCTTCTACCTTCTCTACGATGATTTCCTGAACGGGACCCTGTACAGGAGAAGGAGGTGGAATGCTCGGATGAGCGAGCTCTATTGTCGAGACTTCCTCGAAGCAGGTGCGCCATCGGTTCAAAATCATCCTGCGGTCCATGAGTAGATGAGCGTTCTCATCATTGATGCCAAAGAGCTTCTCAAACCACCAGTCTGGCGATGACGAACCTTCGCGAGTCGATAGAGGAATCGCTCGCCATCGCGCGACTCAGGCCTCCCGTTGACATCATCGTAATGAGTGGATCTTGCAACGACTAGCGGCTATCCGCCTTCTTGTCTTCTTGTCTTCCTAATGCAAACGCCATTTATTGGCTATCTTATTGTCGAGAAATGCGTGATATAATCTCTTCTTCACTCGGACTTCTTCCTTAACTTCGTTAGTTCACAGCCATGTCTGCTTATCAACCTTACGCCGTCCAGGTTTCGTAGTGCCGAGTTCGGAACGCGCAGCACTGAGAATCGCGTCGGTTGCATTTTTCCATGTTTCGTCGACGGTCGTGACCGTCGGCAACCGAATGCGCAAAGTCACAGCTGCTTCCTTTTCACACCACTTGATCCTCAACGGACCGGTCCGTTCGACCTGCCTAAACATCGGTGGTGTGATCTTCATAGTGCAGATCAGTGGGCGGTGTTGTGTGGCGACTGTTTCATGCGGAACGACCTTCGCGTCCGGCACTTTCGCGTCCTTAACAAGCCCTTGGTCACGATTTCGCACAAGGACAAAGTCGATCTGCATTTTAGAATTCCTGCTGTAGAATGAGATAAGGTGGGATTCACGTTTTCGGAATTTGATGTTCACGATGGTGATGTCGTACGACTCAGCATACTTAAGGATGCGCTCACAATCTGCGTTACGTGAACCAAAACCGAGGCCACCATGACAGCCGTACCCGTCTTTCGCAGCGCCAACGTGTCCGTTCAGGTCACCTGCGACAAAGATTACGTCTTGTGAAGGCACTTCTGCTGTCTTCTCATCAAGCAGGCTCCAAAATTCATCCCTGGCTCGCCCAGAGCAGCCTGTCTGTGGAGCATATGCAGAGAAAATGTGATACCGCCGCCGTTCTGCAGCGATTACGACCTTCATCAAGCGGTCATTGAAACGTTCCACGCTTGTAGTCGCGTCTCGGAACCGTTCGGAGACGATTATGCCAACACCGCTGGTGGTCCTGGGACACAAAACGGCTCTATAGCCTCGGTTTATGTCCCTTGACTTACTACAGGACTACATCGTCTCCTGCACCGCACACAAGTCAATCTTCCTTCGCTCCATTGCCTCTGCCAACTCAAAGGAGCGGCCCAACAACGTACCCATATTCAGCGTTGCCACGCGGGTCTTGCTTATATTGCGGGACTTTTGGACTAGCTCAGTTTCCCCCCGATGCCGTCCTCGCATCAGGCACCCTCGCATACTTTTCACACTCGCCGGGCTTTGTGAGTGCGCGTCGGCTCCCTCGGACGCCGTAGCATGAACTCGTGAAACAGCACCATCAACCATATGATGTGACATGGGCTGTTCGTAGGCCGGCCTGTCACTAGGGCCTGTCGCCTTCATTCGAGTGTCCGTGATTAGCTCGGCTCGCAAAAGCGAACAGTTTCCAGTGGCACCACGTGGAGGAGCGGACATCGCCACCTTCCTGCATTTGTAACGTTTCCTTTTAGTTCTTGTTTCGTTTTGTATAGTTTCAATGTTGTTCGATTTTTAGCAAATAACGGCGAACGAGAAAAACAATACGAACGAAACAGACGAAACAAACGAAAGAAACGAAACGAACATAGACGGCAGATATGGTGAATGTCATACATAGATGATGGTTGAATATTGGATTCTCTCATACTTACCGCTTTCAAAAAACCGCCTCCTAGGGTAGTAGGCATAATGGCAACTAAATATTTCGTGCGACCTGACAGCTAAATTCGATTAAATTTTACAACACTTCCACATTAAGCAGAACATTTTTTGAAGCGATGCGAGCTCATTTCTGATCCACGCAAATGCATTGATTTCCAAGCGTGGCACTCTCGAGAATGCGCTGAAAATAAGTAGAAAGGCAAATGCAAGGGCTTTTCTACAATTCTCAGAAAAATATAAACAATCACGTTACAACCACCCATCATTCTGCTTCATTCCTCTCACCACGTTAGTTGTTCTGTAAGCCTAATAGCTGGAAGTAGCTTATGCACATCACTTATTACAGTTACTTTCATTCATTCAATTGCGCTGCAAAAACCTACAGATAACTCGCGCAATGTATACGTATACTATCGCAAAAATTTCGCAAATAATGGAATGGTTTCGAATACCAAAACTTTTTGAACATTCGAAATCGAATGTATTCGAAAAATGTGACTTTTCTGAATCTTCGAATTCGAATACATTCGGAAAACGCGATTTTTTGAATAATAAAATTCGAAAACATTCGAAAAACACGATAATTTGAATACTCGGATTCAAGCGCATTCGAAAAACACGATTTTTCGAGTATTCGAATTGAAATATATTGATTCGAATATTCGAATTCGAATGAAAAATTAGGTTGCATGATTGACATGGTAGACGACAACCCAGAAGAAAAAGTGGCAGCAAGACATAACGGATCCCTTCGTAGTTAAACAAGAGATTAATCATCGGCACGCCTGTCGTAAACTCTTTTGTGCATGGAAAAAATGAGGTGGAGGACTTACACATAGTATGATCAAAGGGCGTATGAAAGCGTCTAATTTCCTTGTTTGCTGGAAGACGAATTCTTTTCGAAGCAGTATTGGTGTGTTGTAAAGTGTTGCTTATGAGGAGCAAACGAAAAGATTACAAGATATTTGAAGCAGCACAATCTGCTTGAGTCACTGTAAGCTTCTACGTCACTTCAAACGATAATTTTTGGAATTGGTGACTGACTGACTGTCCAAGAACTTTCACAAGACAATGCTTTCGCTTTACGGCACTAATGATAGCCTGACGACGAATATGCAAAGCTGTAGCCAATCTGTCCTGTAGTAACTCATAACAAAAATTGATCGATAAATGACAGCCGGTCGATCCACGCTGCCTCAATTTTGTGAAGTCTGGTATATAGCCGATGTTACGCCGGGGTGTTTTACCCGGGAGCTGGATGTCTAGGGATGTGGCCGGAACCGAACAGGAAATCGATTTACTTGGCTTCTATGTCACCAGCAGGGGTCGGTCCGTCCGCCTCTGCTGTGCTCGCGCTCCGCTCCTTACCGGCCGCTCGCCAGGTACCACCGAGACAAGAATGAAAGGCCAGCCGCTTGCGACCTTGACACCAGACCAGATTGAGCCCGACGTGACCGGGCCTCCCTTTATATAGGTCTGCGCGAGGGAGAAAGCCTGCCCCCTAAGTGGGCACGCGCCGCCCCCCCCCCCCCCGCCTCCGTATGGCTGGCGCTGGGCACAGGCGGGGCGGAAGGTGATCGATCGATCCAGCTGCTGAGACAACACAGATACGGGGCAATAACATACATAATTACTAACAGAACACCACATAGAGTAACACAAGTAACATACAAACACAGAAATACACCAAAAAGATCACTACTGCGAGGCCACGTGCCTCGCCCATCCTTCACACCGAAATGATCGTGCGACTTTCACTACCAATAGCCAACTCAGAGCAAAAATCGATGAAATCGATCGATAACAGCCGGTCGAGCTGTATTACCTTTTGTGAGGTCTGGCATACAGCCGACATAACCTCGGCGTTGGCTTTACTGCTTGGATCAATGTCGTTCGTTACCCGTATATTTTTTACCATAAAATATATCGCAGAATGTGCAAGAGCACCACAAGTGAAGAGGTAAGGAGAAAGACTGACGAATGGTATTGGCGGGGTGCTACCTAAGCAACGCTACATGCGCGCTCCGAACGTGGTACTTCGAAACCGGGACGGCAAGGGCGACAGACAGACATGGCTGTGGAATAACGAAGTTAGAGAAAAGCCCGCCAGAAGAAAAGCTTATACCATACGTTTCTCAGCGACAACACAGCAAGAAATGGCGGTTGTATCAAGAAGTGAAGAAATCCGCCAAGAAGGTAGTGGTCGTTGCAAGAGCCACTCATCACGATGATGTCAATATGAAACTTGATCGCGCGACGGTTAATGGTTTCTTCATCGACTGGCCAAGGTCCGTCATCGCCAGACTGAAAAATTCCTTGCTAGAAAGTTCTTTGACATCAGCGATAAGAGTGGTCATCTCCTAATGGACAACAAAATGGCTCTGACTCGATAGCGCAACTACTTCGAGGACATTTTGACGGTAGAGTTTGCCTACCTTGTAATTCTCTTTGCTCCTCCTGTATACGGCCCCGTTCAGAAAATCACTGTTGAGGAGAAAGAAGCGCCTTTGTAGAAGTTGAAGCCAGGCAAGGCATGTGGTCCTGATGAATCGGCGGTCGATTTGTGGAAGTTGAAATCCTGGTACACAGCTGAGTGGCTGGCGATGTTTTGCAACCAGGTGGTTGCGGACAAGACAGTCACTGATAGCCGACAGATAAATACAACGGTTCCGATTTGGAAGAAGAAGGGCAGTCCAGCAGGCTACACAAGCTACCGTCTAATTCGTTTGCTTTCGCATAGCATGAAGCTATTTGAGGGAACTGTTGATGGACGCATTCGTGACGTCGTCCAGCTTTCTACCAACCAGTGTGGCTTCGTACCTGGATTTGGTACCAACGATGCCATACACGTTGTTCGTTTACATATGGAAAAGCACCGCGAGAAACAGAAGCCTTCCTCAGCCGAGAACAGAGTTCTTGGCTTCCTCGACTTGGAGAAGGCCTTCGATCGTGTTCCGCGTGAAGTGATATGGTATGCTATGCTTTAAAACAGCATAACGTTCCCGAAAAGATTACTGAGTGGGTGCGGTTACTCTACTCTTGTCCGAGGAGTAAAGTGCAAGCGCCATCAGGAAGGCATTGGAGTTTTTCATCTCTGTCGAAGTACATCATTGGTCTGCGCTCTCCCCTCTACTCTTCTTCGTCGTTATGGATGCCATATCGCGTGATCTTCAGCAGCCAGTCCCTTTAACGCTGCTTTATGCTGATGATGTAATGCTTGCTAGCGAAGATAAGATTGAACTCCAGCGGCAGGTACTAGCTTGATGCGGTCGCTTGGAGAGATTTGGACTCATACTAAGCGTCAAAAATACCGAGTATTTGACGGCTGACAAAGATGAGGCCAGCTCCATTAAGGTAAACGGCATTGAGCTGCCATGTGCTTCGGTATTCAGCTTCCTGCTTCATCAATCGCGTTCGATGGCGGTCTACTCGTTAAAGCCAACTAACGCTTGAGTGCAGTGTGGTCCAAATGGCCTCTCTGACGGGAGCGCTGTGCGACAACAAGATACCAGAGCGGCTTAAATCAAAGATCTACAGAGCAGCAGTCGTTCGACCTGCATCTATTTGCTGAGCTGAACGCTGATCCGTTACTAAAGAAATTGAAAGGCGCTTCAGCGTAATGGAAACGAAGATGCTGCAGGGGATTACCGGAGTTGCATGTTTGAAACAAGTGCGCAACGACTCCATTCAGCAAAGATTTGGAGTCGCTCCTTTAACGCAATAGCTGACACTGTCCAAAAGGCTGGCCTCGAGCCGAGGTGCCCGGAAAGCGGCCACGAGGGAGACCAAATCAGCGCTGGCTTGATACACTGCATCAGGACTTGATGATGGCTAGGGTACACCCTGATCAGCCGTTTAATCGAGAAAGTGGCGCCGGCTTTCCACGAAAGCAGAATCCGCAGCTATGTTAAACAAACGCTGAAGAAAAAGAGGGTTCATAGAAATGTCTAGGCATCCACCGAGAGCTAGAATTCAGAAGACAATGTCACAGTTCAATCACACAATCAATATCGATCGATGTCACAGATCTTTTTACGGTGATCGGTCTTCTCTCAGAGTTATCCGATCGGGCGCCAAAGTCACGTGGATATGACGGCCGATGGAAAGGCTTCACAGCAGGGGGAATTTTCGATCACACAAGCACTACTGATCGATATTATCGATGTTTTGTCTGCGCGCAAAAAGCCCACCCAGAGATGTAAATCAGATTAAGAAATCAGATAAAAAGCCGATGAAGACGTCAGAGATCGATCGGACAATCGTTTGATAGTATGACGACTAGGCGTCCCCGATCGGTCATTCATCACTGCAGCGATACTGCGTGGAAAAATTTATGCCGTTCAACATTGTGAGACGTTGTGGAAGTTTTCCTTTTCGACAGAAAGGATTTTCGGAAAGGGACCAGAAGAGGCCCTTAATATCCTGACACCGAGCCACTACCACACCACTTTGATTCAAAGAGAGAACCATTTTGGAGATCCTTATTGCTTGAAAATTCTAGCAACCCTCTTCAAAATACGCTCTACACAAATTTTCGATGAGCATTCGAATGACACTTTTTGAATACTAGAATAATTTTGGTTTCCTAGGAACTTTTGAATATTTGAACGGTTTTAAGTAACGAAAATTTTTAACCATTCGAATTCGAATCGTTCGAAAAACGCAATTTTTTGAACATTCGAATTCAAATATTCAAGTTCGAATAAAAATCATTCGAATACCTATTTGAGCTGGTCATTCGAGCATAAGTATAGCGCAATGCTACCGTCCAATTTGTTCGTCACTTAAACGCGAGAACTTACAAGGAAAGGGTCTGAAGCGTATGTCTGAACGGGGGGAGCGAGTCATATAGGAAGATTCCTCACCCTCAATTAGAATGAAAACGTGTTTATTTTTTGTGGGGCCACAATGGAATACGGCGCATCACGAGTTTAGGGTTCTTGTACGGCCACGAAGTCTGTGCAGGCAGTGGCTTGGAGCACAGGTGGGTAGAGGGTTGCCTCATGCGAGGAAGGTCAGGGGTTCGATTCTTCTGCGCTGCTGCATTCTTGCATTTCAACTGATTGGTTGAGATTTGGGGAATTCTGACGTCTGTTCCATTTTCAAACGTTTTCTGCGCACTCTTCCAGCTGTTCGCTGTGGTGATGTATAAATGTTCAACACCAGTGATGCACAGGTGCAAAGTGCATGAAGCAGCACTGGGCAAAATACGGGCAGCGTATAAATGCTACAGGCTCTCACAGTTTGTTTCCATACATGGACTAATGATCTCAGGAAAAAACATCCTGCTCAGATTTTTAAAAGAAACCAGGATGTGACGTCGGAAGAGGTTAAAATGAGAAACGAGGTATGTGGATCCAGCAAATTAACGTAAACTACCTCGATATACTCTTTCTCCCATCTTTGCTTGTCATTTGAAAATCAGAGGTCTGCTGGAGGTTTTCTAAAACCTAACACCAACAATGTTTGCCGATGCTCGAGCGGTGATCCGCCTGTTGACGATGAAGTGTGACCCACCTTAGACGAGGAACCTTCGAGGAAAGAAATAAAGCTGGCCGAACGGATGGCCAGCATACTAAAGAACTTAGAAGCACGTCAACTTGAAGAACAGCTGCAAGTGGTGAAAGAACAAGACGAAGATTGGGATCCGCAAGATGAACTGATGGACGTGGAGAGGCAAGCAGAAATATGATAACGTTTTCGAGTGGAACGATTTCACTCCCACGTCATTGTGCACGACAAATCTGGAAAAAAGGGACAACATCCTGAAGGTAAGTGTGGAAGCTGCGGCTAGCTGCGGGAGGATGAAGGAAAACGGATTTGTTATAATGACATTAAAGGTGGTGTCACTGGTATATCTGTGAGGAGCTTGTAGGTTTTATACGCTGTCCTAATTGTGACCAGTGCTTCTGCTTCATGCACTTTGTGCCTGTTTGTCACTGGTGTTGAGCGCTTATACAGCATTACGTGGAATAGCTTTACACCAGTCAGTAATAAACAAGTCGCAAGAAAGGTACTCTCCACAGCGTACAGCTGGAAAATGCGCAGAAAATGTCTGAAAATGGTATAGATATCAGAATTCTTAAATTTCAACCAATCAGTTGAAATGTAAAAGTGCAGCAGCGCAGAAGAATCGAACCCCTGTCTTCCCTCGCATGAGGCAACCCTCTACCCACCTGCGCTCCGAGCCACTGCATGCACAGGCTTCGCGGCCGTACAAGACCGCCAAACTCGTGATGCGCCGTATTCCATTGTGACCATTAGTCCTGGGTTTAATGACTTGGCAAAAAATAAACACGTTTTCATTCTAATTGAGGGTGAGGAATCTTCCTATATGACTCGCTCCCCCCGTTCAGACATACGCGTCAGATCTCTCCCTTGTTAGAAGCAGGTAACTAACTTATTTTAGAGGTATAGATGCGCAGATAAGTTAGTTTACAGTTCACAAAAGCGCAACTAAGTTAGTTTGGAGCTCATAAAGGTAAACTTAAGTTAGTTTGGCGCTCATAGTGGAAGTAGAGGCAGGTTGATGGAGATAGAAGGTTGTCAGCCCAGGCTGTCCAAGGTGTAGCTGTCTGAGTTAAAGCGATTCTCATACTCATACTTCTATAGATTCTCACACTTCGAACTCATCAACCTTCCCCCCACCCATCCACTCGATAGGAGGAAACACAATAAGTTTCCTGAAAGCAAAAGAAGTCGCAGATTAGATGTCGGCTGGGACGCGCGATTTTCATCAGGGATGTCGCAAGCCTCACACCTGACAGCTTGTTCTGCAGATCCCTTTGTTAATTGCAACAGCACACCCACGAATGAATTAAGAGATGTAAAGATGTAAAGACCGTATCATACATGCTTCATGATATGAATCCGTGATAGGATCATACAGTCATACTTTCTAGTTGAATAAGATATAAGATACCACAGCAGCCGCATAGTGTGAGGATGAAAAAACTCAAACAAATGCGGTGCTCATCGGAGGAAACACTATTGGAAGTCTGGCGATCATTCGCCATGAATAGCGTAACTGTGCCGCAGTAACACAGCAACCGCGCCCCAAAATCAGACACTGGAGTATGGTGGTAGCGAATTCTGATTGATGTCATTCTCCAAAAATAGCACGCCTGGATGAGAATCGCGCATCCCAATAGACTTCTAATCTGCGATTGCTCCTGGTCTTTGTAGGAGGCCACTTCGCATCCCCCCCCCCCCCTTGCCCGACCCAAAGTTAAATGGATAGCATATTGTTCGACAGGAGATTAGAGTTGCACCAGTTACAAGGACAAAAAACCGATAGCGACACTATCCAATGCAAATCGAACAAACCAGAGAAATCAATGAATACATTTCGATGACAGTAACTACGAGAGCGAAAAAAAACGACAAGAAAACATCTAAAACGAACCCAAGAAATGGGTTTCGTTGAGGTGGTGGAGAAATAGAGGTAGCGAGGGCGGATGAAGTGAAGGAAGGGAGAAGTGGGAAGTTGGTCTCCGGAAAGCAGGAGCACAGCTTCACGAAAAGCATGTAATGCATTCGAGAAACGCAAAATTATGAACACAATAAGGAATATTATGGATGAATTCCGGCTTCACGTTTAGAACGGCCTTAAAGCCTATTCCTATGTCCCTTGACTTGCAGCAGGACCTCCTCATCTCCTGTTCCGCACAGAAATCAACTCTTTTACGCTCCAGTGCTTCTACCAACGCGCACGAGCGGCCCGTCATCGTACCTACAGTTAGCGTTTCCACGCGGGTCCTGCTTACGTTAGGCCCCGTTTATACTTCGTCGCGGCGCGACGCGATTGCCACACAATGAGGCCAAATTGATTGGTCGCATCGCCCGGCGTCGACGCTCGCTATCCGAAATGAATCGCGTGCACCCGCGACCAATCGCGTCGCCCAGCGTTGGATCGCGTCGCGCTCGAAATTGGTGCGATGCGATGGATCGCGGTGGATTGGGGCGCTGTACGGCTCCGATGAGCTCATTTTCGCAGCGCGGCTTCGCACTTGCGCTTGATTTTTTGCTTTATTTGTTGTGTTCGAGCTTTGTTGTTCGATTTCAGGTCTCCGCTCCTCCCGATTCCAAGGAGGCGAGCCGGATTCCAACCATGAGGTGAGTTTCTCCTCAAGTTTTGACGATTTCTCGCGTTTATTCCAACATGTTTGCTTTGTGTGTTTTTCTGTTTGTTGCTATCATGACCTGTTTTGTTTTTGTGATGTGTTTAACCTTATATGTTTGATTTCAGGCCGCCACTCGCCCGGATTCTTCCCTTCTATTCCCATCCTTGTCCATTATTCCCTTCCGCACTCTATCTGCTATTCCCTACCACTTTTCTCCCCAATCTACTATTCCCTCCAATATTCACCGCTGCTATTCTGTTTAATTGCTGCTGCAAGTTATGACCAGGTACGTTTTATGGTAATTCCATTCGTCCATTGCAGTTGTCAGGTATGAGGTGGACTTGCGGCAGAACTCAAGAAGATTCTCGCCCATGTTTTCCTTATACTGGCTAAAAATACGGAGAAAAAATTAGTCCGTTGGTTCGGAGTGCCCACCGCCGTGCGAAACAGCGCAAAGCGATTGGACACATCGCGCCGTTGCAATCACGTTGCCCGGCAATGGAAGTATAAACGGGGCCTTACGGGACTTTCGGACTAGCTCAGTTGCCCCACGATGCCGTCCTCGCACCAAGGACCCTCGCATACTTCTCACACTCGCCGGGTTTTGCGAGCGCGCATCGGCTCCCGCGGAGGTCGTAGCACTATTTCGAAAAACATGAACTGACATACACCCATACCCATATGTGGCATTGGGTTGTTCGTAGGCCGGCCCGTCACCGGGGCCTGTCGCCTGTATTCGGATATCCGTGTTTGGCTTAGCTCGCAGAAGCGAGCAGTTTCTAGGGGAGGAACGGAGCGCTTGCGTGGAGGAACAAACATCGCCACTACTATTCGAGTTCGAATACATTCGAAAACGAGATTTTTTGAACACTCGAATTCGAATACATTCGAAGAATGCGATTTTTCGAATATTCTCGAATTCCAATACTCAAATTCGAATGAAAACCATTCGAGCCTAAGTGTAGTCTGTAGACACCCTCGAACGGCTGATAATTCTGCTTTGAGTCGGTGACGGCGTTTTCCACGGGTTAAACAATGCTGAACCAACTGAGATGAACGAACTAGAAACATGGTGATGTAAAGGGCTTTTCAAAATAAAGCGAGTTATTGGACGATAAAAATTCTCCTTTGGAATGGCGAAAGCTCGATGCATGAAACCCAAGGTCAGTCAAGAGAGGAGTATCATCCATGCCAGCGAATCATTGACAACGTGAATGCATGAGTAAGCTTGTCTGGTGAGCTCCGAGTTATCATCGTTGTGATTGCGTCGAAAAGGAGAAAGCTACCAGAGGGAAATAGGAATTTTTGGCGAACGTTGGATTCGTTCAAGGAATTAGGTGAGGCTATAGCCCAGGATAGGTATCAAACAGCAACGAAGTTTGTAATTAAACAAAGCTGATACTCATGAAAAGCATACTGTTGCTGACTTTTTTCTTGTGGGCACAGCGGTTTATGCTGCTGGAAAGCAATTGCAGAAAGCTAAACAGAACAGGAAAACGAACGAACTCATAGCAGCCTGCGTTCGCAGGAAGAAAGATTCAAGAGTCTAGGAGTTTGCTTCAAAGGCTTTCAGATGGCCTATGACTTACAAGAGAGGTCAATGAATATCCCGATACGATATAAACACAAAAATAAACACCTAAAGCAACAGCGTCCATAGTACATAATTCGATTGGCCATTGAGGAGGAGCAGACGACTTTTCTTTGCCTACAAAATAGATAACATCAGAACTCCAAAGATCGAGGGAAAAATTATTATTTTATTATTATTTTATTTTTATTAATATTTTTATTATTTATTATTTATATTTTTATTTTTATCAATTAATTGACTATATTTATGTTTGATTTTTTTCGATCTCTCTTCGACCTCTAGAGAGAAAGTATTACGGTAGCAATCTGTCTTCTTCATCCTCAACCAACCATATTGCAATGGTCTCACGGCCGTCACATACAGCATCCTCCTCACTGTTACAAGGAGACGTAATACCACCCATATCGTTGTCATCGTCCGGCTAACGGGCTACTGCCTGCGCTTCGTTCAAGTCAAGCTAACATCATGAACGAGAGAACAGGCGACTTTTCTTCGCAATTCTTCGGTAGCATTCAAGGGCTTGTCCCAACTAGAAAATAAATAATATTCTTTATCTTGACCGTCTTTGTTAGGCATTGACAGTGGGCCTGTTAGCACTACTTCACGACTCTAAAAGTCGAAGAGAGATTGAAAAAATGGATAAAAAATATTTATCTTTATTTTTCACTTATTTATTTGTTTATTTATTATTTTATTTATTAATTACGTATCATTGATTTTTATTTTTATTTATATTTTCAATTAATTAATTGATGTACATATTTATATTTGATAGATTGTTGTGATCGTCCTTCGACAGACTATACCACCCCCCCCCCCCCCTGCCCCCTGACTCAATATCAATTGTATAATAGAACGTGTTCTCCGTCCCGAGTCACTGGTTGTCTTGCTAACTGTCCTTCTCCCGACTACTCTGCCCTATTTGTAGGGAGACCGCCCTAGCAGATGCCTTTCAGGGCATATTTCAAGATGCTTTGTATGGAGATATTGATTGTGCTGATGAGAATGAAACACTCCAGGTGCCACTCAGCCATCCGGTCGCTGCACCGTTGATGGTGAGCGACGCACCTCAACGTTCCACTTCGGTCACTGTACCGCTAACAAGCAAATTGTAAAGTCGCTGTAATTCCGCTATTGTTCCAGCCCCAAACCTCTTCCAGTATAGATTCTAACCACGACATGGCAGTTCTAGACGTCAGTTTGGCTTTATCGGCCCGCACTGAAGCGATGCGGTTTTTTGCAATTTCTGACCTACCTAGATGTCCGCAGGAAATTTGAAAACCACTGCGGTGTTTCTCATACAATCCTCTACAACCCTTAATAGATCACTTTTAAAATTGCCACGGGACGTTCATTGACCTCCCTTGTTAGAGGGTTTGCATATTTCCCACGATTAGAGCATGGCTTCCTTGTCAGTCGTGAGCCTCGTAAAACTATTGCGTAGCCCTTGACACTGATTGTTTACCTATGTGCACGCAGTATGTAACCTTAAGTGAAGAAATTTCAGTCATCGTATTCAATTCTGTTAGTATTCGGGCATTAACCTGTCAATATTCTACCACTACGCCTACACGTTCATGCAATAGGGTTTCCTGGAGTTGATGTTCGGGCAAAACGTTGCTGTAACAGAGTATTCCTAAATTCTTCATTTTATCACAGCGGGAGAAACGGAAGTCCACCAATTAAATCACTAGTCTCCTTGACGAGTTTGTGAAGCTTCCTAAAAGGTGAGCAGAATCGTTCAAGCACACATCTGTTTAGCTGTTGAGCACGCGACTTCTTTTGGACCCAACAACTAGAAAAAATCAACTACAACACCGCTCAAGTTCTTTGAAAAAACGACGCCTTTCGCCGTTCTAGTCTGTTTGAAAGAGTTGCTTTGCCATAACCTGCCTCAAATTTATTATTTCAGATTTCAGATAGCATTATCCGAATCCTCTCTTCATGGAGCTTCTGATACTTTCAATCAGACTGGAGTTCGGCAACGCTGACTTAGTTATCGAGCATTTTCTTCTGAAGGCTTTCTAATTGATTTTCGACTTCTTCGAAATTGTTCAAAATTTGCTTTTCCTTCGGTCATTTCACAAGCCCATTTCAACGAAATTCGGAATTCTCCTTTTTCACAAAAGTTATGAATTTAGCTTAGTTGTGACTATTAGGCCTCCTAATTTGGACAATTTTGATCTCATTTCTTAATCCAAACGCATTGAATGTTCACATCCAGGTCGTCATTCCTCAGTTAGCATTTGTTCATACGAAATTATTTATTTATATGATGTCAACTGAAAGGTCCCTTTGAAGTCTATCAAAATAGATTTAAGAGCTGGAAAGCAGCACTTTTAATTATGTGCAAACACGATGCTTTTGTCCGCTGCAAAGGATCTTACACATGTTAAGTCGGTTACATTAGAGTAGTGAAGGAATTCTACACTATCGGTCATGTCACGTCATGTCACGCAGGCGAACTTCCGCCACTTTTGAGCGTTCCAGAGCGGCCTGTTTAATAATTTTTTTATCTACCTAATTAAATTAATTAATTGTCCAATTATTTGATTAGCTTTTTACTGATTTCTTGCCGTCCCCTCTAATTGCAGCTGATCGTAGGAGGCGGCACGTTTACATCGCTCGGAGCGCCGTGTGCACGACGTCGACAGCACTTTGTTGGCGGTGCGAACGTGATTTAGAGGGCCCGCACACTTCTGCGGCGTTGCCGCTGCCCTATCCTTAACTATAGGACAGGGACGCAGAGCTCGCCGGCGGTGGACGGCGGAGCTGCTGTAGCGGCAGCTGCAATAATGATTTGAATCATTATCACCGCTGCCGCTCCAGCGGCGCTGGCAGACTGTTTGCGCTCTAGCCCTTCCATGAGTCATCCCGCTCAGAGGCGCCCGCGGCCGCCGCTGAGCGGAATGGTATGGGTATGGTATACTCCCGCGGGTCGTCCGCGCACGGAACTTGCACCACGGACCTCGTCATCCTCGGGCGGCTAGCGTCGCATTGGAGCGCGTTTTTGGCGCCGGACTCCGCGGGACGACAGGCTTTTGCGGCGCACTGCACCACTGGGGAGAAGTATAACAGCCCCCTCTTCGTCCGTCGGCGGCGATCCGCGGACGGTGGGCATGGCAGGGCTCGGCAATTGGCCAGGTGAATGATCCCGGCGCGATTCCCGGCCGTTCACGGACGGTCCCACGGGAGTACACCATAGGCCTTACCCACACTTCTTCCTTGCTCCACATCCATTCTTCGGACTTCTCATTTGAGCAGCAGGTAGTTATTAAAAAGTATTCTGTGATACTTCTATTACTCACTTCTCTGCTCTCTCGTCATCAACTTCTAAGCTCGTCGACTTTATCAAGTAAGTTTTTTTCTATAACTGCAACGTAGGCAGGACCCGTGTAGCAACATTGAATGTGGATACGTTGACAGGCCGCTTGTGTGAGTTGGCAGAAGTGCTGGATGCGAATCGACTTATGTGCGGTACAGGAGACGATGTGATCCAGTTACAAGTTGAAAGACATAGGCCGAGGTTTTAAGGGTATTCTGTGTGGGGCAGTTCCAGCGAGCAGATTGTTGTGATCATCTTCGAACGTTTCGGAGATGCGATTGCAAGCGTGGAACGTTTCAGTGACCACTTGATGAGGGTTGTTATCGCTGCTGAACAGCGAATGTACCATTTCTCCTCTGCGTACACTCCGCCGGCAGACTGCTCCGAGCGAGCCAAGGACGAGCTTTGGACCCTGCTTGATGAGAGGACAGCAGAGGTGCCGTCAGAAAACGATGTCGATGTCGCAGGTGATCTCAGCGACCATGTTAGGACTGCGAAAGATTGTCGCAGCTGTCATGGCGGTTTCGGCTATAGAGCGCGTAAGGCTGATGGTGAAGGAATTCTTGAGTATGCGGACCAGGGGTGTGCGTAAATGAAATCCGCAATTTCGTAAATCGTAAATCGTAATTACGAAAAAATCATCGTAAATCGTAAATCGTAAACCGTAAATCGTAAAAGATGCCTGACTTTTAATGCATCTGATTTCCTTGCTTTTTATTATGTTAAAGCTAATTGAAGCTAACTAAATATGTTTTATTGATACGTTTTCAGCTCGAGCTGGACACTTTCCTAATTAAGATGGAAGCCATTAAAATCAACTAGCACCTTTCAAATCGGGCTGGACAAATTTTTTGAGAACCAAAATAAACTGCTTGTTCAAAAACGCTATCCTAAAAGGTGCCTATACAGGGTGCCCAAATAAAAAGCTTACACTGCTTGGACGATCAAAAATGTTTATCATTCTACTAGCCACTGGTTTGCATATAAAACTATGACTTCGTAGAAACAACCGTAACAGCTCCGAATAAACCAACAAAAACCGTTCCATCCAAAGCCAAAAAAAAAAATAACTTGATCGCTGGCCAACTCAACGAAAACAGTATTTGCACAAATAATCCAAGAACCATCCCCTAGTGAGTGAGCGCATGGCACATTTCTATGGTATGACACATCTAAAGTTCTAAGCCTTCTCACATTATGAATTGTACCCAACAGCATTTTTGTAGCAGAACGGGAAGGAATTGTGCGACGATTGAAAGAGCATGATCGCATTTTTGGACACTCATCATGGTCGGATTTTTGACTTATAATTACAAAAGAAGATATTTGTGTGGCAATCTTTAAACGTAAAGCAGGAAAGTAAGGTGCAGCTTGAACTGAAAGTGGTTTAACTGATTCATACAAGGTGCATTTTAAGCATATAGGGAGACCTGGTAGAGAAGTCGGAGGAGGATGATAATCGCGTGCTCCAGAATAGTTCTTGATTAGGATCCTACCACGGGCAATCAAGTCTTCCATGCCTGATGGGTTGTGAATTGGTACCTGATTTGCCTGGGAAGGATGAAACACTGATCTCCACATCGGCTGGCCACCGCAATTCATTCTATAGCACAATCCCACACTTAAATGACCTCCTATAGAGGTAGAGAGAATGAATGGGGCATCTCAAACAGGGACTGATTAAGGGCATGCTTTGTCCTTTATCATTTTTGAAGGCATCCACAACTTCTGGAATAAAGGAACTTTGTTCGACGATATCAGCCAATTATGTTCGGCATTTTCTTTGCCCGCATGTTTGCTTGCACTTGTTAGCTTTCGAAAACTCCCAAATATTGCATTGCAAATTAATGACTGCTTGCATTCGCCAGTCCTGCTCTCCACTACCTTTCAAACGCCACCGTATCTTTTGCGCAGTTTAGGATTCTGAACGGATCGCATAGGGCGAACGCAACAGCCTCAACACACTGAAAAAGGAGACAAACATTTTCACTTTTATCATGAAAATGTCAAACGTTTTGCTTAAGGCGCACCTCATACGTAAATAGACTCTGACGTGTGTTGATAATCAGATTGAAACATGATTATTTTACTCTTTCCAACAGTTTAGCAATTATTCCACCGCCTCCAATCAAGTCCAGTATTCCTTGATGGCTTTGCATGATTTCTACTCGTGTGCATTGGACAGAGTCGCCTATGTGGTGAACAGGTGGTGAAAAAGTTACAAGTTGACTAGGCGGTGGTTGCAGCATAGAATATGGTTCTGCAGGCGATCATCTTCATTCCAGTGCAAGGAGAATTTTCATGTTTTCTGTGGACTGGAACGAAATGCTCTTATGCCATTCGAATGTGAGATGTTGTGCTAGAGCGTGGACAGAAAAAAGGCTAGCCCAGTTCCATTGCCAGGAATTAACTCGAGCGGGCTATCCACAAAGTTGCGTTGTTCTGTCACAGCGCCACAGCAGAACATAAAAAAGTAGATAGGAAATAGCAATGAGCTACGAGCGAAGTATTTAAAAGCGGGTACATCGTCATAACCCGATTTGTATCACGTTATGTGGATGTTTGTCATCCGTGGGCCGAAGATCACATTTACGAAAATTTACGATTTACGACCCAAAATGTCGTAAATCGTAAATCGTAAAAAAATTGCCAAAAATCACCGTAAATCGTAAAATCGTAAATCGTAAATCGTAATTACGCACACCCCTGATGCGGACTCGCATAATCTCACCATCGCAAACGCAATGTTTCGAAAGCGTGACTCCCATCACGTGCCTTCTATTGCGGAAATACCAAGACGCAGATTAACTTTATCCTTGTCAAGCATCGCGATCAAATGCTGGTCACAGATGCGAAGGTTGCGCCATATGGAACCGTCGCCACGCAGCACCGTCCTCTGATCTGCATACTTAAGTGCGCCTCTCCGAGGCTTAGGCAGGTCGAGCGATGCGGTCCAGCAAGGATTAAGTGGTGGCAGATGAAAGAGAATGACGCAGCTGTTGTTACTCGTATTCGGTTGCCGACGGTTACCACTGATGAGCAGACATGGAAACGTGCAACCGATTTGATATTGCAAACTGCACGGTTGCGAACTGGGTATGACGATTCTGGGCGGCGTGAGATCGAGGAGCAAATATGGCTTTGGACTGGCGACGTCAAGGAAAAGTCAAGAAGAAGAAAAGGCTATATTGCGCTTTTCTCAGCGACAAGGCAGCCGACAATTGGCATAAGCAAAGACATCGGCTAAGAAGGTTGTTGCCGTTGCAAAAGAACAACTTTATCGGCTTGCCAAACCACACCATCGTCAGAGCATGAATATTGAGAAGTTCTTTTGGATCAACGATGAGAATGGTCGTCTACTGATAAACCGCAAAGAAACTATGGAACGATGTCTTGACCACTTAGAAAGAATTTCGACAATAGAGTTTGCCCATCCGCCTATCCCTTACGTTCTTCCAATGTACGGTCCTATACAGAAGACCACTGTAGAGGAAACGGAAACGGCTTTGAAGAGATGAAGCCAAGCAAAGCAACAGATCCAGACGACTTAGCGGCCCATCTATGGAAGTGGAGGTGCTGTCACTCCGCTGAGTGGGTAACGAAGTTTCTCAACCATGTTGTTGCGGAGAAGAAGGTTCCTGGTAATTGACAGCAAAGCACGACGATCCCGCTCTGGAAGAAGAAGAGTAGCCCAGCGGACTGCACAAGTTACCGTTCAAGCCGATTGTTCTCGCACAGTATGAAAATCTTCGAGCGAATTGTGAATAGACGCATTGGCGAGGTCTTCCGGATTTCCACCGACCAGTGCGGCTTCGTAGCCGGTTGCGGCACCATCGATGCCCTTCATGCTGTTCGAATTTTTGTAGAATAACATCGCGAGAAACAACAACCGCTGCATCTTGATATTCTCGACTTACACAGGCATTCGATCGCGTGCCGCGTGAGGTTATGTCGAACGTCTTACGACAGCATGGTGTTCCCGAAGAACTTATTGAGTGGGTGTACATTATTTACCTTATATCAAGAGTCGAGTGAGAGTGCCAGCCGGCAAATCGACGGAGTTTCCAATTTCCATCGGTGTTCACCAAGGTTCCGCGCTTTCTCCACTCCTTTTTATTGTCGTAATGGATGTCATTTCGCAAGATCTTCGGAAGCCTACTCCTTGGACGCTGCTATATGCAGATGACGTGGTGCTCGCCTGCCAAGAAGATGAACTCGAGCGGCAGGTGCAAGCTCGGTGCGACCGCTTGGCGATGTTCGGACTCAAGTTGAACGTCAAGAAAACCGAGTACCTACGACTGGCCTAAACGAGCTCGGCTCCATTAAGATTAGAGCTCACAGGAGCGACACTTTTTAAATACGTTGGATCTGCAACTGCATCTGATGGTAGTCTGACTTTCGAGATGAACTCGCGGGTGCACGCAGCGCTGTTCAAATGGCGCTCAACGACAGGCGTTTTGTGCGGTAGCAAGATACCAGAGCGCCTTAAATCAAAGACACGGAACCGTCGTCCGACCAGTAGCGATGTACGATGCTGAGTGCTGACTTGCAAAGAAGGAGGTTGAGAGCCGCCTCAGCGTGATTGAGAAGAAAATGCTGCGCTGGACGGCTGGTATCACGCGTTTGAATCAGGGGTGTGCGTAAATACGATTTTACGATTTACGGCGATTTTTGAGGAATTCTTTACTTTGTACGAGTTACGACATTATGCGTCGTAAGCCGCAAATTTTCGTAAATGTGATCTTTGATCACCAGACACACATCTAGCGCGCTCCAGTTTGTGTACACTTTCGCCTAGCTTTTGACAACAGACACCTATTACAGGCGAGTCTATGTGTGGAGTGTTTGTCTTGCTGTATCAACTTTTTCGAAATTAGATGAGTGGAACTGCAGTTGTGTGCTCGAATAAGATAAAGTTCGATTTCTCGGCTTGATCATCAAAGGTTTCCTTCAACCATCTCTAAGTCATTTAGCGCTAGATTTGGCTACAGCGGATAAAGGACTAAGATGTCTTCGAGTGGTGCGAGAAAACGCATCGCGCAGGCTGAAGCGGCATGAATACCACCGAAGTCAAATGTAGGAAAATGAGAATTGCATGGCGCATCTCGAATCGACGATCGCTACCTTGTGATGATTCCTTAAAATTGCGAAAATTCTCCAAGAAGCTGCTGTGGTGCGCTCCAAAAATTTATTTGCGCTTGGAAGGTATTACTCCACGATCAAGGATTTGAGTATAGCTTGCATAAGATGTGTCTATTAGATTGAAGACAGGGTTCGACGAGTTATTAGATCGTTCATAATTTATGATTCCCTAATAGTTTATGATGAAGCTCTGAGGCGGCTTGAGATAAGAAAAAAAAAAACGTTTCGGTCAAAAAGTTGCAAATCTAATGAATTCTTACTGCTTCATCAAAGCCTCATATGTTTCAGCGTCACGTAAGCTGTTTTCTGCTTTCTAAAGTAGGACGCAGTGGTGAACGTGTCTCTGGAATAGACGCCAAAACCACGATTTTGCGGTTTTAGCGTCTTTTTGATATAATTCGCCCAAAGTTCTTTAATTAAAAAAAACTAAGGATACGTTTGAGCTCAAGAGCTGGAGCTCTATCTTTTGGCATACATTGTTCATATGGAGCCATGAAAATATTCGAAATTGAAAACTTGTGCTCCATTGCGAAGGGTGGTCGCCACGAGTTGTCGGTCGCAAGCCGTCGAATACCGTTGCGTGCTCACAATTCCCTTAATTTGAGGTTTTTTTTGAGAAATTAAAAAAAACTCATCGAGATCTACAAAACGTGTATACAATTTTAGCAGTTCACCGCATTTTCGCGGTGTGTGGCCAAATCGAATGACTGGAGAAGGCTCTTTGCGGTTGGAGCAGCTTATTACCCAGGACTTGCATGTTGTCGGAGTATCTTAAGCACGGTGTACGTCGCCAGTGCTTTGTCATGCCAGGATTCCTCCGAGAGTGTGCCGTGCACAATGCATATAAGATCGAATCTATCAATCGAGCGGGCGCGACAGCTTGTAGAGTGCGCGTTAGAGGAATTTTATCAGAAATTCTAAACCGCTCTACTCAGAAGTTGCTGTACTCTGTCCCGGGTAAGTGCGCCGTGCACAATGTATATAGGATCGATCACCAACGGTGCAGCGACCGGATGGTTGAGTGGATACGGTGCGGGCTTGCGGGAGAAGTGACCGGAGTTCGGATCCGGAGGTGATGCTTGTGCATTGATGGTCTTGGTCCATCCGTTTTTTTCGATATAAAGCGTATCTTGACCACGGTAGTGTACCATACTGACATTATAACTTTATTTTAACCTGAATGATATGATATAAACACAAAAACAAACACCCAAAGCAACAGCGTTCATAGTACATAATTCGATTGGCCACTGAGGAGGAGCAGGCGACTTTTCTTTGCCTACAAAACAGATAACTTCAGAACTCCAAAGATCGAGGGAAAAATTATTATTTTATTTTTATTTTTTATTTTTATTATTTATTATTTGAATTTTTATTTTAATTAATTAATGAATTATATTTATGTTTGATTTTTTTCGACCCCTCTTCGACCTCTGGAGAGAATGTATAACAATACCAATCTGAATTCTTCAACCTCAACCAACCATATTGCAAGTGATCTCACGGCCGTCACATACAGCATCCTCCTCACTGTTACAAGGAGAAGTAATACCACCCACATCATCGTCATCGTCCGGCGACGAGGCTACATCCTGCGCTTCTTTCAAGTCAAGCTAACATTACGAGCGAGAGAACGTCAATGCAATAAGCACCAAACAAAAAAGCACCTGGAGTGTTTCATTCTCATCAGCACAATCAATATCTCCATACAAAGCATCTTGAAATATGCCCTGAAAGGCATCTGCTAGGGCGGTCTCCCTACAAATGAGGCAGAGTAGTCGGGAGAAAGACAGTTAGCAAGACAACCAGTGACTCGGGACGGAGAACACGTTCTATTATACAATTGCTATTGAGTCAGGGGGCAGGGGGGGTGGTATAGTCTGTCGAAGGACGATCACAACAATCTATCAAATATAAATATGTACATCAATTAATTAATTGAAAATATAAATAAAAATAAAAATCAATGATACGTAATTAATAAATAGAATAATAAATAAACAAATAAATAAGTGAAAAATAAAGATAAATATTTTTTATCCATTTTTTCAATCTCTCTTCGACTTTTAGAGTCGTGAAGTAGTGCTAACAGGCCCACTGTCAATGCCTAACAAAGACGGTCAAGATAAAGAATATTATTTATTTTCTAGTTGGGACAAGCCCTTGAATGCTACCGAAGAATTGCGAAGAAAAGTCGCCTGTTCTCTCGTTCATGATGTTAGCTTGACTTGAACGAAGCGCAGGCAGTAGCCCGTTAGCTGGACGATGACAACGATATGGGTGGTATTACGACTCCTTGTAACAGTGAGGAGGATGCTGTATGTGACGGCCGTGAGACCATTGCAATATGGTTGGTTGAGGATGAAGAAGACAGATTGCTACCGTAATACTTTCTCTCTAGAGGTCGAAGAGAGATCGAAAAAAATCAAACATTAATATAGTCGATTAATTGATAAAAATATAAATATAAATAATAAATGATAAAAATGTTAATAAAAATAAAATAATAATAAAATAATAGTTTTTCCCTCGATCTTTGGAGTTTTGATGTTGTCTATTTTGTAGGCAAAGAAAAGTCGTCTGCTCCTCCTCAATGGCCAATCGAATTATGTACTATGGACGCTGTTGCTTTAGGTGTTTATTTTTGTGTTTATATCGTATCATCCAGGTTAAAGTAAAGTTATAATAACAGCATGATACACTACCTTGGTCAAGATACACTTTATAACGACAAAAATGGATGGAGCGAGACCAGCAATGCAGGAGCAGCACCGAATCCGAACCCGACACTTTTCCTGCAAGCCCGCCCCCACAGCCACTCGGCCATCCGGTCGCTGCGCCCTTGGTAGTGAGCGACGCACCTCAACGTTCCACTTCGGTCACTGTACCGCTAACAAGCAAATTGTGAAGTCGCTGTAATTACGCTATTATTCCAGCCCCAAACCTTTTGCAGGTTACATTCTAACCACGATAAGGCAGTTCCAGGCGTCAGTATTGCTCTATCGGCCCGCACTGAAGTGAAGCGATTTTTTGCAATTTTTGACCTACCTACGTGTCCGCAGGAGAGTTGAAAACCACTACGGTGCTTCTCATACAATACCCTACAACCGTCAGTAGATCACTTTTAAAATTGCCACGGGATATTCATTGACCTCCCTTGTAAGTCATAGGCCATCTGAAAGCCTTTGAAGCAAACTCCTAGACTCTTGAATCTTTCTTCCTGCGAACGCAGGCTGCTATGAGTTCGTTCGTTTTTCTGTTCTGTTTAGCTTTCTGCAATTGCTTTCCAGCAGCATAAACCGCTGTGCACACAAGAAAAAAGTCAGCAACAGTATGCTTTTCATGAGTATCAGCTTTGTTTAATTACAAACTTCGTTGCTGTTTGATACCTATCCTGGGCGTCAAAACAAATCGTCAAAACTTGAGGAGAAACTCACCTCATGGTTGGAATCCGGCTCGCCTCCTTGGAATCGGGAGGAGCGGAGACCTGAAATCGAACAACAAAGCTCGAACACAACAAATAAAGCAAAAAATCAAGCGCAAGTGCGAAGCCGCGCTGCGAAAATGAGCTGATCGGAGCCATACAGCGCCCCAATCCACCGCGATCCATCGCATCGCACCAATTTCGAGCGCGACGCGATCCAACGCTGGGCGACGCGATTGGTCGCGGGTGCACGCGATTCATTTCGGATAGCGAGCGTCGACGCCGGGCGATGCGACCAATCAATTTGGCCTCATTGTGTGGCAATCGCGTCGCGCCGCGACGAAGTATAAACGGGGCCCAAGGTAAGCAGGACCCGCGTGGAAACGCTGACTGTAGGTACGATGACGGGCCGCTCGTGCGCGTTGGTAGAAGCACTGGAGCGTAAAAGAGTTGATTTCTGTGCGGTACAGGAGAAGGGGTGGTCCTGCTGCAAGTCAAGGGACGTAGGAATAGGCTTTAAGGCCGTTCTATGTGGAAGACCCAGGACCACCGGCGATGTTGATATAATCGTCTCCGAGCGTTTCCGGGACTCGATTGTAAGCGTCGGGCGCTTTGACGATCGATTGATGAAGATCGTTGTCGCCGCTAAGGAGCTATTCTTCCACTTTTCTCTGCGTATGCTCCGCAGACTGTTCGATCAAGCCAAAGATGAGTTTTGGAGCCTGCTTGATAAGAAGGCAGCAGAGTTACTGTCGAAGAACGTTACCGTTGTCGCTGGTGACCTTAATGGGCACATAAGCGCTACGAAAGACGTGTACAGCTGTCACGATGGATTCGGTTATGGGTTGCCTAAAGGCTTCCGCACACTTTTGCGTCGAACGGCGGACGGCGAAAATGGTGGGTGCTGCACGTCAGCGGCGGCCGAGGCCGCCCAGCGGCGCCGCTGGCCTCTGGGGCTGTATGCTATTCTCGCCCGCCTCGGGGATTGTACCTGGCGCAAAAAACCCGGGTACCATCCGCGAGTTTCGACGCTCTCCACACCACCTTATGCACATCTCCGCGGCGTCCCCCGAGGATGGCAGAGATGGCAGAGTAGGGTAGAGAAGCAGAGGATTCCGACTGGAGTACCACTATCACGGCTGTGAGCTGCTCATAGCTAGAGAATGAATTGAGTGATTCTGCACCACACAGTATTTACCATGCAGTGTTTAGAGAAGATGTATTTTCACAGAGCGGGTTCACACTGTGTAGAACAGTGCACATATCATTTATTAAACTAAAGCTGAGACAAAATCAGTTGAGCACAAAAGATTACAGCAACAGTGCGCTCTTCGAAGAGTTTTTGCATGGATTGTGTAAAGTGGAAAGTGCTCTCTTTTCTTAAATCGAGTTAGTATTTCATCGACTGAAAAGGCATTATATATTTTGTTAAAATATCCCCACCCTTTTTTATCAAATTTGTAGTTAATTGCTTAAATGTCCTTTTTGTTTAGGAAAGTTTTTTGATTTGTAGTTGAATGCCTCCCCCAAAAATTGAGAAATGGTACAGGAAGTTCATTCCAAGCTTTAAGAACACGAGCTGAAAAGACTCTTGAACTTTTTTGAGTGCGAATTGGGCATTTGACAGAGGCCACAATTTGTTTGCATATGCAAATAATCATTCAGCTGAAACGAACACAATATCAATTTGTCTAAAATTTAAGCACAGTTTTGCATGAACAAAGAAGCTATTTGGAGAAAAATCTCCACTTTAGTACCAGCTTTATTCCTTCTAATTTTCAAGAGATTGATACTAGTTAAAAATAAAAAATGTGAAATAAGAGTTTTACTTATATTTATTTTAGTGGTTCGCTTACTCTTCACTGGGAAAATATTAGTTCACCCGGCATAGTGCACAAAAAGTTCAGCTTTATATCTCATTTTCTTTGAAATCCGAAGACTGTAGACCAATAGCGAACTTTTTTATATTCTGTTCAACATTCTTTGAGTGTTGGCTACGAAAACCTGTATTGTGCCCAAATAGATACTCCACACCGTTACGGGTGCATTGAAAAGTGCTCTCTTCATCGAATAGTGTTCAACTCAATGTGGGAAAGCGATAATCGTTGCAAATATTCGCAGCCGATGAGACGCGTCGCAGCAGCTGATTGTAACTACCGCGCTCCGCTGCCAATTCCGCACACCAACGCCTCATTATCGTTGCGTCCCCTTCTCGCCCGTAGCAAATTTCTAGGGGGACGACGTACCCGGCTATCGATTACGTCACCCATCCCCCGAAAGCGTTCGAAGAGAGATGTGCATACCGGGGAGGTGGGCGGAGACTGCCTCATACCCGGCCAGGGACGGTTGAGTAGAGAATAGCAGAGGGCGCCTGAGCGGCAGAGCGGCGGCGGCGAGATACTGTATTCGTTCTAGTGGATACCAACAGCTGCTGATGGATAACGCACTCCGATGAGAATCACGCGCCCGCATCAAGGTGAATCAGCGTTCAGACTGATTCCCGTTACGGCGGACCGCGTGGAAGCTGGCTGTTTAAGCAAAATGCGCCGCCGATCGTGTTGATTCTGACCCACTCGAAACCGAAGGGAAGTGTTGACTGCTTGCTTGCCGGTAAGTCGTCGCGCAGCCTAGATGAACGAGGTGTAAACGAGACAGAAGGAAATCCAGAAGGCTTGTGTACAGAATCCGAGGTCTATTGTGAGCTACCATAGAACTTTTGAGCAATTTAAAAGTGCTATCGGTGAGCAAGTCGCCGATCAGCAGAAGGTCAAGCAATGCATGCTTGGCGTCTTTTGCGACACAAGTGTCTGTACTAAGTGACCTCAGCAATGCCTCTGACGAGGGAGGTCAGTGAACTCGGTCGGGAGATTCTGAACGAGACCTATATGGTCTTGTACGGCATCGGACGAGGATCACAGAACTGTGTTTCAATTTTGCTAAATGCCCCCGGGTAGCCCAAAAATGGCAAAAAATTGTATTACTTTAGAGCGGCCTGACAAGGCAAAAGTGACACCTGGAATAGTCCTGTCATGCTCAGAACTTGACCTACAAAAGGTTTGGTGCTCAAATTAAAGTTAGATTATAAGGATAAGGATAAAGGACGGCGTTACTCAATCCCTTCTGGGATGCGCCAGCGCATTCTACTTCTACGGGATGTCGTGGAGGCGAAATGAATGCGTATTTGGCCATACAATGACTTGCGGTGGCCAGCCGATGAACAAGTCAGCGCTTTATCCTTCCCAGAGAAGTCTGGTACCAATTCACCGACCCCGGAGGGATGGAAGGCTTGGTTGGCCTGGGCGGGAAATCCGAACCAGGAACCTGGTATCGAGTGCACGCGACAGTCGCGCCTCCTCCGACTGCGCTGCACGCGCCCAAAGTTAGATTATAGTAATACGATAATTTCCTACGTTTCCTAGACGAAGCTGCAGTGTACATTCAAGCTATTAATTTGCAACATTGGTGGCAGCAACCGGATGACCGAGTGGATAGAGCTGCGGACTTAAGGGATCGAGGGTTCGATTCCGGGGGTGTTTATGCGATTTGCTCTGGGGAGTGCTCCCTTTTTGGCTAATGAAGAGTACATTTTGGCTTCGATAGGTTACCCTATTATTGGCTAGTGGTGAATAAGGGTGACGAAGGCATGACTACCGATATCGCCCAAACTTCGCCTATGGGAATTATTTAAGTTGCTGACAATGAATCGGTCATTCTTTTTATAAGTTGTCACTTTTCTTACACTACGAAAATTTAAAAATAGGTATCATATTTGTGATCAGCACCACAAATAACCATCGTGTGCGATATGAGGGCTAAATTTTTTCTTTCGTCCTCTCATCGACCTCTGGAGTCGTGAAAAGCAGCAGTGCCCGGTTATTCCGCGTACACCTCTTTACT